>JAAWVA010000041.1:4991597-5039230 GCA_015227895.2 Colaptes auratus | reverse complement strand
CTATTCTATTCCTTGCTGTGCTTCCTGACACCAAAGGGGACAACAGAGGTTTGTTAATCAGTGAGGGAAGCTTGCCAGGAGCAAGGAGAAGAGCAACAGTCTGCCTGTGCTTAGGCATCCAGCAAGGCAGAAGCCACCTGCCAGGCTCTGGTGGTTATTGCTCTGGCTGCAGGCATGCAAACATAAGCCACCAAGAGCCTTTGTGGGCACAGAGTGACCACACAAACTGCATGCAGAGGCCAGGTGGTGGCTCCAGCGTGTGGCAGGACTCACTGGGGCAGGTTTTCGAGCTCCTCCTTTAGCTTTTTAACCTCCAGGTAGAGTTTTTGCAGCTCCAGCAGAGTTTTGACTTCAGCCGCGGGCAGACCACAATCAAAGAGGGATCGGATGGCACCAACCTCTGCACACACAGCAGCAGCCTCTTTCTTCTTCTGTTAACCAGGAAAACAGAAAGGAACAAACCCCAGAGAAAAGCCTGTGAGGTGTCTCTGCAGCAGGTGGAGAACCAACCACCCCTCAGCCCTGGCCTGCAGCAGGAGCAGTGTGGCCAGCAGGAGCAGGGAGGTCATTCTGCCCTGTGCTCAGCACTGCTGAGGCCACACCTGGAGTCCTGGGTCCAGTTCTGGGCCCTCAGGTTAGGAAGGACATTGAGAGACTTAGAGGTGTCCAGAGAAGGGCAACAAAGCTGGGGAGGGGTCTGGAGCATAGCCCTGGGAGGAGAGGCTGAGGGAGCTGGGCTTGCTTAGCCTGGAGAAGAGGAGGCTCAGGGGAGACCTCCTTGCTCTCTCCAACTCCCTGAAGGGAGGTTGGAGCCAGGTGGGGGTTGGTCTCTTCTCCCAGGCAACCAGCACCAGAACAAGAGGACACAGTGTCAAGCTGCACCAGGGGAGGTTCAGGCTGGATGTTAGGAAGAAATTCTTCCAGCAAGAGAGATTGGCCTTGGGATGTGCTGCCCAGGGGGGTGGTGGAGTCCCCTCCCTGGAGGTGTTTAGGAAGAGCCTGGATGGGGTGCTTGGTGCCATGGTTGAGTTGATCAGATGGTGCTGGGTGAGAGGTTGGACTGGATGATCTCAAAGGTCTTTTCCAACCTGGTTAATTCAGTTCAATCCAATCCAATCAATCCATTCAGTTCAATTCAGTTCAGTTCAATCCAATCCAATCCAATCCAATCCAATCCAATCCAATCCAATCAATCCAATCCAATCCAATCCAATCCTATACTCTTCTATCCTATTCACCATCCCTGGAGGTGTTCAAGAGGGGGTTGGATGTGGCACTTGGTGCCATGGGTCAGCAGTCAGGAGGTGTTGGGTGACAAGCTGCACTTGATGATCTCTGAGGTCTTTTCCAGCCTTACTGACCCTATTCTCTTCTGGGCTGGCCCATCTGCCATGCACTGCCCCAGCCCAGGCTGCCCCCCTTGCTGCTCCCAGGAAACAAAAGCTTTGGGCAAGTTCAAGCTGCTAGCTTTGGTATTTGAAGCCAGGCAGCATCCCCCCAGCCAGACCCTGGCACTTACACACTGGGGCACTGGTGTCCAGCTGCCATCAGGCAAGCATGTGGCTGTCCAAGAGTCTTCTATAGCCTTGCCTCCATCAGCTGAGAAGTGGTAGCCAGGAAAGCATTCCAGAGTGACAGTTGCATTCATTGGGTACCAACTTTGACCCTCCAGAGGGCTTTGCACCTTCCCATTGGCCACTTGTGGCTCTGGACACAGAACTGAAAGGAAAAGCCACAGCAGAAGCAGCTCAGTGAGAGGGAGATGGAATCATTTGGGTGGGGCAAGCCCTTGGAGGTCATTAAATCCAACCAGTCTCTAACTCTGCCAAGGCTGGTGCTAAGCCAGGTCCCTCAGCACCACATCTCTGCCTCTTTAAAATGCCCCCAGGGATTCAGCCACCTCCCTGGAGACCCTGTGCCAGCCTTTGAGAACCCCTTCAGCGAAGAAATTTCTTCTCATCTCCATCCTAAACCTCCCCTAGAGCAACTTGAGGTCATTTCCTCTCATCCTACCACTTGTTAGCAGGAAGAAGAGACCAAAGCCCCAGCTGGCTCCAGCCCCCCGGCAGGGAGCTGTAGAGAGGCAGAAGGTCTCCCCCGAGAGCCCTCCTGGAGCCTCCTTTGGAGGGACTGTTGAGAATCATTCAGCTCCTGCCTGGTAAGCATCAGCTTCGAGGAGCCTGCTGCTTCTGCTCAGAGGAGAAGGTGCTGGAGGAGCCCCAAGGACAGACACAGACACACAATGCTGTACCCCAACCTCTCCACCCTGGCACAGGGGCCACCGGCTTGTCCCCTGGCTGGCACCCACCTGGCTGGCAGGTGGGCAGAGGAGGGTGCCAGGAGCTGTCACTCAGGCACTGGCTCTCAGCAGCACCGTGCAGCATGAAGCCTTCATCACAGGAGAACCTCACAGTGGCCTTGTAGGGAAAGGTGAACCTCTGGGGAGCCATCCTGCCCCTCTCCACTGTGGGCTTGGGGCACCGAACCACTGCGGGAAGAGAGCAGAGCTGGAGCTGGCTGCTGCCCTGCCCCAGGCACCACAGGCACCCAGGGCAGGAGGGGCAGAGCTGCTCTGCAGGCTGCTCTCTCACCCCTTCTGTTCTCCAGCAGCCCCCTGCCAGCCCCTGCCAGCCCCTGCTGCTGTGTTCAGCAGCTCATGACGCTGAGAGCTTCACAGGGGAGCTGGAGGAGCTGCATGGGCATGACAGTGCTGTGGGTTTGGAGGCTCTGGGGCAGAGCAGGTAGTGATGCTGGGGCTTAGCCTCCCCATCATCCCCAGGCTCTGGCCTCCCTCTGAGCCCACAGAGGAGACACAACTCACCCTTGCACTCCGGGGCAGGTCCACTCCAGGCCAGGCTGACTCCATCCTCAGAGGTGCAGTAGATGGACTCCCTGCCAACGAGGGCCAGCCCCTCAGTGCACCTGTACTTGACTTCTGAGCCGTAGGGGAACTTCACTTCTTCGGGGCTGGAGTGCTGCCCCTTGCTGATCTGTGGAGGGGGACCACAGACTGGGAGAGAACAGAGAGGGGAAAAGCCACGGCTGGCCTCCTCGGCCGGGGAGAGAGGAGTGCAGGGAGGAAACGGCAGAGGCCAGCTCTTGATGCTTCTCTTTGGGGTTGCTCTCCTCAACGTCCCCCTTGCTGCCTGCCAGCTTTGACCCCTGCCTCCACCAGTGCTCCCAGACTAACCCAGCCACCCACCCCAACCTGCCAGCACGGTCCCAGCACCACACCATGTGTCCCCATCCTCTCCCCTCCAGCCAACCTTCCCTTATCCCCTCCTCTCTTCCATGAGGAATGATCCTGCTGCTGGACAGGGCGAGGGAATGGCGTCAGGAACCCCCTGAAGGGTCCTGTGAGCAAACAGCTGCAAGCCCCATGGCCCCCCACCCTTAATCCAGCCCAGCTTTGACAGAGGATGAGGACATTGGAGTCTGGTGATCTGGACCCTCCCCAACCTCTCTGAGGAGCAAAGCTCAGGTGACATGGATTTCTCCCTGCTGGTCCTGCTGATCCCCAGCACCCACCCTGCTCTCCCCCCTTCACACTCACCCTGGTCACAGCAGGGCTCAGAAGGGCTCCAGGAGCCATCAGCCCAGCACCCACCCTGCTCTCCCCCCTTCACACTCACCCTGGTCACAGCAGGGCTCAGGTGATCTCCAGGAGTCATCAGCCCAGCACCCACCCTGCTCTCCCCCCTTCACACTCACCCTGGTCACAGCAGGGCTCCAGGACCCCTCAACCCAGCACCCACCCTGCTCTCCCCACTTCACACTCACCCTGGTCACAGCAGGGCTCAGATGATCTCCAGGACCCCTCAGCCCAGCACCCACCCTGCTCTCCCCCCTGCACACTCACCCTGGTCACAGCAGGGCTCAGATGATCTCCAGGACCCCTCAGCCCAGCACCCACCCTGCTCTCCTCATTTCACACTCACCCTGGTCACAGCAGGGCTCAGATGATCTCCAGGTCCCATCAACCCAGCACCCACCCTGCTCTCCCCCCTGCACACTCACCCTGGTCACAGCAGGGCTCAGGTGATCTCCAGAACCCTCAACCCAGCACCCACCCTGCTCTCCCCCCTTCACACTCACCCTGGTCACAGAAGGGCAGAGAAGGTCTCCAGGAGCCATCAAACCAGCACTGGCTCCTCCGGCTGCCCCTCAGCAGATGGCCACGGTCACACTGAAATTCCACCTGCTGCCTGTAGGTGTAGTTGGCTCTTTCAGGCGTGAGCAGCCGCCCGTGGGGGACAGCCGGCCGGGGACACTGCACCTCTGAGGAAGACCAGCAAGAGAAAGAGCTGCCAGGGGCTGGGGCAGGAGGGGCAGAGCAGGAGGCATTTGCACAGGGCTGGGGCAGGAGGGGCAGAGCAGGAGGCATTTGCACAGGGCTGGGGCAGGAGGGGCAGAGCAGGAGGCATTTGCACAGGGCTGGGGCAGGAGGGGCAGAGCAGGAGGCATTTGCACAGGGCTGGGGCAGGAGGGGCAGAGCAGGAGGCATTTGCACAGGGCTGGGGCAGGAGGGCAGAGCAGGAGGCGTTTGCACAGGGCTGGGGCAGGAGGGGCAGAGCAGGAGGCATTTGCACAGGGCTGGGCAGGAGGGGCAGAGCAGGAGGCATTTGCACAGGGCTGGGCAGGAGGGGCAGAGCAGGAGGCATTTGCACAGGGCTGGGGCAGGAGGGGCGAGCAGGAGGCATTGCACAGGCTCTGTGTTCTCCTGGGCTGACCCATAGAGAAGCTGTTGATGCTGCCAGACCTCTCCCAGCAGCCCTGGCACCTTCAGGGGTGGCAGCTGGGGGCCAGGACCCATTGCTCTTGAAACACAGAATGGTTCAAGCCCTTGGATTTGGTTGGATGTTAGGAACAATTCCTTTGCTGCAAGAGTGGTCAGGGGCTGGCACAGGCTGCCCAGGGAGGAGGTGGTGGAGTCCCTGTCCCTGGAGGGGTTCTGGAGCACAGCCCTGGGAGGAGAGGCTGAGGGAGCTGGGGTTGCTTAGCCTGCAGAAGAGGAGGCTCAGGGGAGACCTCATTGCTCTCTGCAACTCCCTGAAGGGAGGTTGGAGCCAGGGGAGGGTTGGGCTTTTCTTGCAGGCACCCAGCCCCAGAACAAGAGGACACAGTCTCAAGCTGTGCCAGGGGAGGTTTAGGCTGGAGGGGAGGAGAAAATTCTTCCCAGCAAGAGAGATTGGCCCTTGGGATGTGCTGCCCAGGGAGGTGGTGGAGTCCCCATCCCTGGAGGTGTTTAGGAAGAGCCTGGATGAGGCACTTGGTGCCATGGTTGAGTTGATCAGATGGTGCTGGGTGATTGGTTGGACTGGATGATCTCAAAGGTCTTTTCCAACCTGGTTAATTCCATTCCATTCCATTCCATTCCATTCCATTCCATGCCATCCATTCCATTCTATCCCATCCCATCCCATCCCATCCCATCCCATCCCATCCCATCCCTGTGGCCATGGTGGGTTGCTGGGTGGCCTGGATGAGGCCTTTTCCAGCTGAGACAATCCTGACTGGCCATCAAGTGTGCTGAAGGCAGGAAGTGTGCTGAAGCTGCTGCCACCCCCATCACTGCCCCGAGGGTTTGAGCAGCTACCTTACCAGGGCTGCAGCCTTTCTGCTGCTGCTTTGCAGCCACCCCCCCCCTTTGAGCAGCAAAAGCTGCTGCTGGGGAGAGCCAGAGCCCTGCTCCCCGCGGTCCCCAGGGCAGGGCAGCGCCAGGGGCCGGCTGCAAGCTGGGCTTTCCCCAGCAGCACCTTCGGGCCGGCCGCCAGGGCGGAGGCGGCCCCGGACTCACCTCGGCACAGCTGCGGCACTGGGGACCAGGTGAAGTTTGAGAGGCAGGTGGTTGTCGGAGAGACGTCAGGGAGCAAGGAGTAGCCCAGTCTGCAGAAGTAGGTCACAGCTGTCCCGACCAGGAACTCGTTGTGGTGAGGGTAGTCCGCGTTGCTGACAGCAGGAGGGCGGTGACAGCGACCTGGGGCCGGAGCAGGGGACAACGTGCCCCCTCAGAGCTGGGAGGACCTGCTGGGCATGAAGCTGAGCCCTGCCTTCAGGGCAGCCCAGCCTGCCCCCTGGGCAAGGGGAGAAGGAGAAGGGGCAGCAGCGACCCTGAGCGTCGCCGTGGGGCATCGCCGAGCGCTTTGGGCTGGAAAGGACCTTTAAAGGTCATCTCCTGCTGGCCAGGGACAGCTTGTGCTAAGGGCTTGTGGAGATGGGATGAGGGAGGATGGATTTGAACTGGAAGAGGGGAGATTGAGACTGGAGATTGGGAAGAAGTTCTTTCCAGTGAGGGTGGGGAGACCCTGGCACAGGCTGCCCAGGGAGGCTGCGGCTGCCCCCTCCCTGGAGGTGTTCAGGGCCAGGCTGGATGAGGCCTTGAGCAAGCTGGGCTGGGGGGAGGTGTCCCTGCCCGTGGCAGGGGGGTGGGAACTGGATGAGGCAAGGGATGAAGAGAGCTCTGTGCCTACCTGGGGTGCAGGCAGGAGCCCTTGGCTGCCACCTGCCACTGCTCAGGCAGTGCAGGGTGGTGTAGCCTCCCACGGGGACGTAGCCTTCGTCACACTCCAGCGTGGCCGAGTGGCTGTGGGGGCTGCTCTGGACAGGCCTCAGCTGCCCATGTAGGACGTGTGGGATGGGACACAAGAACCCTGTGCATCACCAGAAAGCAGAAGGCTTGAGGGCTTTGCTCCCCCAACACAGCTATGGAAAGGACAACTCCCTCCTCCCACCTTGCTTTTCCGAGCTCCACCTTAGGTGTTGCTGCCCCTTTGGGAACGTCTGGGGCTGGGGAGTGGACTGAGAAGCATCACGAATCGATGACAAATAACCCAAAGAAGGGCTAAGGGTGGTGCTGGCAGCTGGGGGGGCAGCAGCTGCCTCTGCAGGGAGGTGCTGAGGCACAGGAGAAGTGTCCCCAGATGGCTGTTTGCAAGGGAGCTATCAACTCTCAGGCAGAAACTGCCCTTTACTCCTCTTCCCAGAGACATTTATTAGTCAGCAAGCCTCCACTTCTGTTCTGAGGTCAGCCTGTGCTGGGCAAGCATTGCACCAGTTCCCTTCAGCATGTCTCCAGGCTGCCTCAGGGCTTCAGCCTCAGCCTTGGCATCAGCCTCAGCCTTGGCATCAGCCTCAACCTGCACATCAGCCTCAGCCTTGGCAGCAGCCTCAACCTGCACATCAGCCCCAACCTGCACATCAGCCTCAGCCTGGGCATCAGCCTCAGCCTGGGCATCAGCCTCAGCCTTGGCATCAGCCTCAACCTGCACATCAGCCTCAGCCTTGGCAGCAGCCTCAACCTGCACATCAGCCTCAGCCTGGGCATCAGCCTCAGCCTGGGCATCAGCCTCAACCTGGGCATCAGCCTCAACCTGCACATCAGCCTCAGCCTTGGCATCAGCCTCAACCTGCACATCAGCCTCAGCCTGGGCATCAGCCTCAGCCTGGGCATCAGCCTCAACCTGGGCATCAGCCTCAACCTGCACATCAGCCTCAGCCTTGGCAGCAGCCTCAACCTGCACATCAGCCTCAGCCTGCACATCAGCCTCAGCAGCAGCCTCAACCTGCACATCAGCCTCAGCCTGCACATCAGCCTCAGCAGCAGCCTCAACCTGCACATCAGCCTCAGCCTGCACATCAGCCTCAGCCTTGGCAGCAGCCTCAACCTGCACATCAGCCTCAACCTGGGCATCAGCCTCAACCTGGGCATCAGCCTCATGCCACTCAAATTGGTGACTGTGGCCCTTGTAATTAAATGGCCAAAGCCTCTTCCTTGTCTAATTGACCCTCCCCCCTTCTTACCGATAACCTCAGGCCATAAAGACATCTTCTGACCCTGGGAACAACTTCCCAGCCAGCTCATGGATGGCTGAGGCAGAGGGTGATCCATTCCCTGCAACACAGGCTCTGCAGTCCAGAGCAGGAGGGTTCTGCAGACAGGAGCCCTGGCCCTGGCTCCCCAGGGACAAGCCCGTGGCTTCTGAGCCAGTTGTACCTCACACACTGGTCCCCAAGGGACCCAGGTCCCAACAGAAGACCTCTGAGAAGCCCTGGAATTTTGGGTGGCTCTGTGCCAGGATGGAGAGGTGCAGCTGAAGAGGAGAAACTGGCCCTGAGCTCAGGTTGCCCTCACAAGAGCATCAGGCATGGGAAGAGATTGCAGCATCCAGCAGCCCAGCATGGTGGGGCTTGGAAAGGACCTCTGGAGACCACCCAGGCCAAGCTGCCTGCTAGAGCAGGGCACCCACGGCAGGTGAGCAGCGACTTCAGCTGGAGGAAGGTCTCCTGCTGCACTTCACTAACCCCACCGGTAGGTAGCTGATCCCGCAGCAGAGCTGAGCCACGGAAGCAAAGCAAAGAGCAGAGGAGGGACACTCACCCAGACTCCTGCCCGGCTGCAACACCACCACCACCACTGCCAGGAGCTGCCCTGGCCCGAGGAGAGATCCCAGCATGGTGTAGGGACCCGCAGGAGGGAGAGAGCCTCTCTCTGCCCTGAGCCTGCTGGGGAAGTGGAAGCAGCTGAGGGAAGTTGGGGACAGATCAGACAAGCCAGCCCCCCCCCCCCAGCCCTTCTGACCTCCCCAGGCAAGGGCTGCCCTCCCTGAGCTCTCTGGACAGGATGTACCACGGGGGGGGAAGTCTCCTCTGCCTCCTAGGGTTGCTTAGCCTGCAGAAGAGGAGGCTCAGGGGAGACCTTCTTGCTCTCTACAACTCCCTGAAGGGAGGTTGCAGCCAGGTGGGGGTTGGTCTCTTCTCCCAGGCAAGCAGCCCCAGAACAAGAGGACACAGCCTCAAGCTGTGCCAGGGGAGGTTCAGGCTGGAGGTGAGGAAGAAATTCTTCCCAGGAAGAGAGATTGGCCATGGGAATGTGGTGCCCAGGGAGGTGGTGGAGTCCCCATCCCTGGAGGTGTTCAGGAAGAGCCTGGATGGGCTGCTTGGTGCCATGGTTTGGTTGATGAGATGGTGCTGGGTGAGAGGCTGGACCTGATGATCTCCAAGGTCTTTTCCACCCTGGTTAATTCTATTCTATTCTATTCTATTCTATTCTATTCTATTCTATTCTATTCTATTCTATTCTACTCTATTCTATTCTTTCTAGGTGGGGACAGTGGGAAGAGAGCTCTTCCCCAGCTAGAAGGACTCTGCAGCACCATGGCCTCACCTCTGCAGTGGGTGGGGGTGAGGCTGCTGTGCAAAGACCTCCCTGTGCTGCCCTGAGAGGAGCTGCAGCCCTCTTGCCTGATCAATCACCTGCCTTCAGGACATGGTCTAGTGGAGGGGTGGGTAGGAGGTTGGAGTTGGGTAGGATTGGGATTGGATGTGGGTAGGAGTTGGAGGTTGGGTAGGAGGTTGGATATTGGATGTTGGGTAGGAGGTTGGATGTTGGGTAGGAGGTTGGAGGTTGGGTAGGAGGTTGGATATTGGATGTTGGGTAGGAGGTTGGATATTGGATGTTGGGTAGGAGGTAGGAGGTTGGGTAGGAGGTTGGATATTGGATGTTGGGTAGGGTGGAGGTTGGTTAGGAGGTTGGTGGAGTGTTGGGTAGGAGGTTGGAGGTTAGGAGGTTGGAGGTGGATGTTGGGAGGATTGGATGTGATGATCTTAGAGGTCTTTCTCACTGTAATCCTTCTGTGATTGATTGAAGAACGACTCTGGGAGCAGCTCCAGAGCCAGGACAGAGTGGTGCAAGGCCAGAGACAGCTCTCATTGCAACTGCAGCTTTTATTGGGGTCTGGGGGGGCAGCACAAGCTGTGAGCTGCCAGAGCACTTCCCCTCCCTGCAGGGTGCAGCAAAGCTGGAGCCACTTCTTCCCGGACACTCATCTCCGACATCTGCACCCACAGAGGGGCAGCAAGGGGCAGCACCATGGCCTGGGGCACCTCCAGCCTGCTTGGGAAGCACACCTGGCATTTCTGCCTTGCTGGAAGCCAGGCTCTGAGGCTTCCTTCATCATGCCTGCTCTGAAGGTCACAGTGGAGTGCTTGCTCACAGCCATGGATGCAAGACATGGACAGAGCAGCAATGGCCATGCTGGACGGCAGCTGGGGCACAGCAGCTGTGGGGTTAGCACAGGCTGGTGCCTCTGAGCACCCTGTCCATGCTCAGCCCCCCCAGAGATCCTCTTTCCACTCAGTTCCTTTCTAACTGAGCACTTGCCAGTAGAGCAGAGAGAGCTGTCTGGATTCATTGCTTGATCTCTGAGGGTCCCTCCCCACCCAAACCCAAGCCTCTGATTCTAAGCCCCCTAAATGGAAAGCTTTCACCTGCATAATGGGATGGAGAAAGCCACCCAGGGTGAGCTCTAACAGCAAGAGCCAGAAGAAGTCACTTCCTGGCCCCCCCTTCCCCATGACCCAAGCTCTTCCTTGGCTGATAAATGCTGCTCAGGCTGCTGAAGCGTTTGAGGGAATCACAAAGCCACAAACCCCTCCCTCCCCCCCGGGTCCACAGGAGCACTCCACACACCCAGAGGATGGGCTCTCATGCTGCCAGGGAGGAGGGGAGGAGGCAGGGAGGGGGTCAGGGGGAGGATCTCAGCAGCCTGTCAACCTCCAGGTAGAGTTTCTGGACCTCCAGCAGAGCTTTGAGGTCTGCCAGAGGAATCCCACACCGGAAAGGTTCAGCGTGGCGAAGAATCTTCTCACACACTGGAAACCTTTGCTGTGGAAGGAAGCAAAGAGAGCTGGCATGAGGCTGCTGCAGGACCTGGCTGCTGAGCATCCCTCCCGGCCCTCCTCCCTGCTGCAAGCCCCTCAGCTGGCTCAGCCCAATTGCAACAGAGCAATCACATGGTGGAGTCTCCCTCCCTGGAGGTGGTGGGGTCTCCCTCCTTTGGAGGTGGTGGGGTCTCCCTCCCTGGAGGTGGTGGGGTCTCCCTCCTTGGAGGTGGTGGGGTCTCCCTCCCTGGAGGTGGTGGGGTCTCCCTCCTTTGGAGGTGGTGGGGTCTCCCTCCTTTGGAGGTGGTGGGGTCTCCCTCCTTTGGAGGTGGTGGGGTCTCCCTCCTTTGGAGGTGGTGGGGTCTCCCTCCCTGGAGGTGGTGGGGTCTCCCTCTTTGAGGTGGTGGGGTCCCCCTTCCCTGGAGGTGGTGGGGTCTCCCTCCTTGGAGCTGGAGGGGTCCCCTCCTTTGGAGCTGGAGGGGTCCCCTCCTTTGGAGCTGGAGGGGTCCCCTCCTTTGGAGCTGGAGGGGTCCCCCTCCCTGGGGGTGGCCCAGAAAGGTGTGGCTGTGGCCCCTGGGGCCGTGGCTTAGTGGCCACGGCGGTGTTGGGCTGCTGGCTGGCCTGGGACGCTCTCGGAGGCCCTTCCCAACCATTCTGGGGAGCACATCCCAGCTGAGTCTGCAGAGTGACTTCCCCTTCTGTGTCCTGCAGGTACAGACTGGTTGGGAGCCCCCAGATCCGCTGTGTGCTTGCCAGTGGGATTGTCACCTGGGACAGAGACCTTCCCTTCTGCGAGGGTAAGCAGAGCTCCTGCACTGCTCTGCTGCTCAGATCTCACTGGGGGGGACACAGGAGCTGTCACCTTGCCCTGCTGAGGCTTTCAGCAGCCTGATGCATGGGGGAGTCTGGAAAGCTTTATTATTGAGTGCACTGAGTGCACCCTCAGCAGGTCTGCTGATGGCACCAAGCTGTGTGGTGCAGCAGACAGCTGGAGGGAAGGGATCCAGCCAGAGGGACCTGGACAGGCTGCAGAGGTGGGCACAAGCCAACCTCAGGAGCTTCAACGAGACCAAGGGCAGGGTCCTGCAGCTGGGTGGAGGCAACCCCAGGCACAAATCCAGGCTGGGCAGGGACTGGCTGGAGAGCAGCCCTGAGGAGAGAGCCTTGGGGGTGCTGGGGGAGGAGAAGCTCCCCAGGAGCTCTCAGGGTGCACTTGCAGCCCGGAAAGCCAAGCAGAGCCTGGGCTGCAGCAGGAGAAGTGTGGCCAGCAGGGCAAGGGAGGGGACTGGCAGATCTCTAGAGATCCCTTCTATGATTCTATTATTTCCTCTTGTCCTATCCCAAGGGAGAAGAGACCAAACCCCCCTCTCACTCCAACCTCCTTTCAGGGAGCTGCAGGGAGTGAGCAGCTCTCCAGCAGCAGTTACCTGGGGGGAAAAGAACACAAATGGGGCAAGATCCAGGCAAAGCCTGGGGATGTTGGTGGTACTTACACAGCTGAGGGGTGGCACCCAGGTGCCATTGGCTGAGCAGGTGGATTTGGAGCTTTCTTTTGGGTAGCCATCAGTCTGGCAGTGGAAGGAGAGAGTTTCATTCACCTCATACCACAGCTTCTGCGGCCGAACCGCTGGGGCGCCCTGTCCAGAGGGCTTGAAACACCGAACTGAGAGGAGGACAAAAGCCAAACAACAAACCCATGTAAAGAGAAGAGCCAGAGGAGAAAAACACCCTGAAAATTGCCACCCCCGCCCCCCACCTTGCTGGTGAGTCAAAGCAGCAGCAGCAGCAGCCTGTGCAAAGCCCCTGGGGGGCATCTGCAAAGCCCCTGGGGGGCATCTGCGCAGCGCTGGTACCCACCTGGCTGGCAGGTGGGCAGAGGAGGGTGCCAGGAGCTGTCACTCAGGCACTGGCTCTCAGCAGCACCGTGCAGCATGAAGCCTTCATCACAGGAGAACCTCACAGTGGCCTTGTAGGGAAAGGTGAACCTCTGGGGAGCCATCCTGCCCCTCTCCACTGTGGGCTTGGGGCACCGAACCACTGCGGGAAGAGAGCAGAGCTGGAGCTGGCTGCTGCCCTGCCCCAGGCACCACAGGCACCCAGGGCAGGAGGGGCAGAGCTGCTCTGCAGGCTGCTCTCTCACCCCTTCTGTTCTCCAGCAGCCCCCTGCCAGCCCCTGCCAGCCCCTGCTGCTGTGTTCAGCAGCTCATGACGCTGAGAGCTTCACAGGGGAGCTGGAGGAGCTGCATGGGCATGACAGTGCTGTGGGTTTGGAGGCTCTGGGGCAGAGCAGGTAGTGATGCTGGGGCTTAGCCTCCCCATCATCCCCAGGCTCTGGCCTCCCTCTGAGCCCACAGAGGAGACACAACTCACCCTTGCACTCCGGGGCAGGTCCACTCCAGGCCAGGCTGACTCCATCCTCAGAGGTGCAGTAGATGGAGGCATCCCCAACGAGGGCCAGCCCCTCTGCACAGCTGTAGGTCACCTCAGCTCCATAGGGGAAGTGCTCCTGGCCCAAGCCAGAGTGCTGCCCCTTGCTGATTTGTGGAGGGGGGTCACAGACTGTGGAATAAAGGGAATTGGTAGGAAAGGAAACAGAATGGTGGGGTTGGAAGGGACCTCTGGAGATCCTCCAGCCCAACCTCCCTGCTACAGCAGGGGCACCCACAGCAGCTTGCCCAGGATGGCATCCAGGTGGCTTTGGAATGACTCCAGAGATGGAGACTTCCACCCCCACCTCTCTGGCCAGCCTGTCTCAGGGCTCTGCCACCCTCAAAGTGGAGAAGTTCCTCCTGATGTTGAGAAGGAAACACAGGATGGTCACAGGTGACAGTCAACAGCACTTCTGGGAAATCAGAGCAGGAGTTCAGCTCCCTGCTTGTAGGGTGCCAAAAGCCACATCACATTGCTGCCTGGCTTCTTGCCTCTTGCCTCAGCTCAAGGCTCCCACTTCCTGCTCTCCTCCAGGAGAGGACACCCCAAAACTTTCAGCCCCTGAGCTGGAATGACCCTCACGAGCCCAGGATCCCCACCCTCTTCTCCAGACCTTAGAGTCAGAGAAGCATTTTGGTTGGGAAAGACATTTGAGGTCATTCAGTCCAACCTTTCTCTACTCAGCACCACATCTCCACCTCCTGGAAACACCTCCAGGGATGGGGATTCAACCACCTGCCTGGGCAGCCTGGGCCAGCGTTTGAGAACCCTGTCAGGGAAGAAGTTTCTTCTAGCATCCAACCTAAACCTGCCTTGGGTGCAACCTGGGGCCTGAAGCAGGTCACCCACTGCCTGCTGGTGCTGAGCAGGGATGCAGGAGCTCTCTGCTCAGTGCTCACACCTACCTCTGTCACAGAATGGTAAGGAGGGACTCCAGCTCCTATCAGGCTGACATGTGGTGGTGCCCTGGCCCCTGAGGACATAGCCTGCATCACACACCAGCCTTAGCTGGGTCCCAGCTCTGTAGTCACTTTGGCTTCCATCAAGCTCTCTTCCATGAGCAATGTCTGGCTTTGGGCAACGAGGTTCTGGAAAGCAGAGAGAGCAAAGGACACTGTGTAAGTGTCAGAACGCCAGGATGGTGCTTTCCCTGCAGGAAGAAGATCTAAACCCTGGGGGAGAGCAGGGACTGGCAGCCAGCTGCAGGGCTGAAGGCTTCCTGTGCAAGTCCACGGGAGGCTCAGCTTCTCCAGTCAGGTTTCATAGTTTCATAGTTTCATAGTTTCAGTTAGGGTTGGAAGGGACCACAAGGATCATCCAGTTCCAACCCCCCTGCCATGGGCAGGACACTCTACCCTAGATCAGGCTGGACAGAGCCTCGTCCAGCTGGTCTTAAACACCTCCAGGGACGGGCCTCAACCACCTCCCTGGACAACCCATTCCAGGCCTTCACCACCCTCACAGTGAAGAACTTCCTCCTCACATCCAGCCTGAATCTCCCCACCTCCAGCTTCATCCCATTCCCCCTAGTCCTATCACTCCCTGATAGTCTTGCCTGATAGGTTTGCCTGAGGCTGGGGAGAAAGCAACACGCTGCAGAGCTGGGTCCGTGCCTGGCCGAGCCCCCGGGGATCTCAGCACCACACACCCGGCCCTGCACTCAGCCCAGGGGCTGTTTGCTCCTCCAGCTGTACTCACGAGGGTGCTGAGCACCTCGCAGGCAGCATTAGGGCCAGGGCAAGGAATCATCCATGCTCTGGTGCTGGCTGGCCTGTGGGCTGGAGCTGGCCCTGTCCTCCTGGCAGGGTTTTGCTCCCAGCAGCGCCGGTGCCGCGGTGCTGGGTGAGCAGCGTCAGCAGTCTCAGGGTTGGGGTTTTTTGTGCTGTTCCATTTCGTTCTGAGAGAGGAAATGCACTGAGAACAACCTCTGCTCCCCAGCCTCGTGTCAGCAAAGCAGCCCAGCCACTGTCCACAGCACAAACCACATCCCCTTCCACAAGTCTCCTAGGAACCTCCTGAGCCTCTGAAGGCCACCAGCAGGCAACCCTTTGCCATCCCACCCCCCGGGCTCCAGCTCAGGCCCTTGCCAAAACCTTTCCCCTGCAGCTCCCAAACTAAGAGAATGATCTCTTTGGATCTTCTGCTGCCTGTTTCACAGAACCAGAGAATTGTTTCAGCTGGGGAAGCCTCTAACAGCATCAAGTTCAGCCATCAGCCTGACACCACCATGGCCACTAAACCCTGTCCCCAAGTGCCAAGGCCACACATTTCTTGGACACCTCCAGGGACTGGGGACTCCACCACCTCCCTGGGCAGCCTCTGTGCCAGTGGCTGAGGACCCTTTCAGTGGAGAAGTTTCTTCTAATCCCCAACCTAAACCTCCCCTGGTGCAACCTGAGGCCCTTTCCTCTTATCCTGTCACTTGGTACTAGGAAGAAGAGACCAAACCCCACCTCACTTCAACCTCCACAATTCCTCACCAGTTTCTTTCAGGTTAACCTGGGAGGAGTAGACCTTGGGGTACAGAGCAGGGGAGCAAAACCCTCCTTGGCTACCAGATGTGGGGTGCAGAGCAGGGGAGCCAAACCCTCCTTGGCTACCAGATGTGGGGTGCAGAGCCCTGGAGCAAAACCCTCCTTGGCTACCAGATTTGAGGTACAGAGCAGGGGAGCAAAATCCTCCTTGGCTACCAGATGTGGGGTGCAGAGCAGGGGAGCCAAACCCTCCTTGGCTACCAGATGTGGGGTGCAGAGCAGGGGAGCAAAAACCCTCCTTGGCTACCAGATGTGGGGTGCAGAGCAGGGGAGCCAAACCCTCCTTGGCTACCAGATGTGGGGTGCAGAGCAGGGGAGCAAAACCCTCCTTGGCTACCAGATGTGGGGTGCAGAGCAGGGGAGCCAAACCCTCCTTGGCTACCAGATGTGGGGTACAGAGCCCTGGAGCAAAACCCTCCTTGGCTACCAGATTTGAGGTACAGAACAGAGGAGCAAAACCCTCCTTGGCTACCAGATGTGGGGTACAGAGCAGGGGAACAAAACCCTCCTTGGCTACCAGATGTGGGGTATAGAGCCCTGGAGCAAAATCCTCCTTGGCTACCAGATGTGGGGTGCAGAGCAGGGGAGCCAAACCCTCCTTGGCTACCAGATGTGGGGTGCAGAGCAGGGGAGCAAAATCCTCCTTGGCTACCACTTCCAGCTCTGACCTACCTGGAGTGCACTCCAGCACTGGTGGATCCCAGCTCCCATCACTGAGGCACCAAAGGGCAACCGGGCCGGGCTGGCCTTTGAAACTGTAGCCGTCGTTGCAGGTCACTTGCAGCCTGTCTCCAAAGGCATAATGCTCTTTCACCTCCCACTCAAACACAGCCTTCCCGTTCCTGATGTCTGGATTTGGGCAAAGAATCCCTGAGAAAAGCCAAAAGGCAGCAAGTGTGAAGCCACCGCCCAGGGCAGAGCCGTCCGGAGGAGAGCAGGGTCGCGGAGGACAAAAGGATGGCTGATGGTGAGACAAAGACACAGCAGGGCGCTAAATCTGTCCCAGCAGCATCCCTGGGTGCTGCTAGCGGGGGGAGGTGTCTGCCAGGGACTCTCCAGCTGCAGCCTGGGTGGAACAAGGGGCACTCAGCACCGCAGGGACTGATTGCACAGGTTCAAGGGAGTAGAAAGCAAGTTGAGAGAAGAGGAAGTCACAAGCTCAAGAATCCCGAGTTCAAGAGCCCCACCAAGATCCTGGCATCCTGAGCATCCCAGCTCTCAACAGCAGACAGCATGCAGGCCTTGGAACCATCAAACTGCTGAGGTTGGAAGGGACCTTGGAGGTCATCAGGTCCAAGCACTGGCCCAGAGCTCCCGATGCCACCACCGCTGCTAAGGCGCCACTGACCCACAGCCTTGTGTCCTTCAGATCCCTCCAGGGGTGGTGACTCCACCCTGGGCAGCCTGTTCCAATGCCTGAGAACCCTTTCTGGGAAGAAACTTTCCCTCATGCCCAACCTGAACCTCCTTCTAGCACAACCTGAGGCCTTTTCCTCTTGTCCTGTCCCTCGTTGCCTGTGAGAAGAGCCCAACCCCCTGAGCTGGCTCCAACCTCCTTTGAGGCAGTTGGAGATAGAACAGAACAGAACAGAACAGAATAGAATAGAATTAACCAGGTTGGAGGAGACCTTTGAGATCACCAGTTCCAACCTCTCACCCAGCACCATCTGATCAACTCAACCATGGCACCCAGCACCCCATCCAGGCTCTTCCTAAACACCTCCAGGGATGGGGACTCCACCACCTCCCTGGGCACCACATCCCAAGGGCCAATCTCTCTTGCTGGGAAGAACTTCTTCCTAACATCCAGCCCAAACCTCCCCTGGCACAGCTTGAGACTGTGTCCTCTTGTTCTGCTGCTGCTTGCCTGGGAGAAGAGACCAACCCCCACCTGGCTACAACCTCCCTTCAGGGAGTTGGAGAGAGCAATGAGGTCTCCCCTGAGCCTCCTCTTCTCCAGGCTAAGCAACCCCAGCTCCCTCAGCCTCTCCTCCCAGGGCTGTGCTCCAGACCCCTCCCCAGCTTTGTTGCCCTTCTCTGGACACCTTCCAGCAGCTCAACATCTTCCCTAAACTGAGGAGCCCAGAACTGGCCACAGGACTCAAGGTGTGGCCTCAGCAGTGCTGAGCACAGGGCACAATGACCTCCCTGCTCCTGCTGCAGGCCAGGATGCCATTGGCCTTCTTGGCCACCTGGGCACACTGCTGGCTCATGTTCAGCCTACTATCAACCAGCACCCCCAGGTCCCTCTCTGCCTGGCAGCTCTCAGCCACTCTGCTCCCAGCCTGTAGCTCTGCCTGGGGTTGCTGTGGCCAAAGTGCAGCCCCTGGCACTTGGATGTGTTCAATCTCCTGCCCTTGGGCTCTGCCCATCTGCCCAGCCTGTTTCTTCACTCAGGAATCATTCTGCCAGGAGGCAGGAAGCTGAAGGAAGCTGCACTTACTTTGACAAGGCTGTGGAGCTTCAGACCATGTGAAATCTGGCAGGCACTTGATGTGCCTGGTGGTTTCTCCTGGGCTGAACTCGTGGCCCTCCCTGCACTCGTAGGTGATGATGGTGTCCACGGGGAACAGGTTCCCAGCCAGCTTTGCCTTCACAGCATTAGCCACATCTGGAGGGCTATCACAGCTGCCTAGGAGAGAGACAGCAAATTAGGGCCAGGGCCAAATCCAGGAGGAATCAAATTAGGCACAGTGCCAGTGACAGAGCAAGGAGGCATCACATTAGGGACGGGGGCAAATCAAGGAGGCATCAAGTTGGGGAGAGGGCCAGTGACAAATCAAGGGGGCATCAAATTAGGGTCCATTCCATTCCATTCCATTCCATGCCATGCAGCTATTCTATTCTATTCTATTCTATTCATTCATGCTATTCTATCTCTGTCTATTCTATTCTATTCTATTCTATTCTATTCTATTCATTCTATTCTATTCATTCCATTCCATCCATATGCTATTCCATTCCATTCCATTCCATTCCATGATTCCATCCATTCCATTCCATTCCATTCCATTCCATTCTATTCTATTCCACTCCACTCCATTCCATTCTATTCTATTCCACTCCACTCCATTCCATTCTATTCTATTCCACTCCATTCTATTCTATTCTATTCCATTCCATTCCATTCCATTCCATTCCATTCCATTCCACGCTATGCTATTCTATTCTATTCCATTCCATTCCATTCCATGCTATTCCATTCCATTCCATGCTATTCCATTCCATTCCATTCCATGCTATTCCATTCCATTCCATTCTATTCCACTCCACTCCATTCCATTCTATTCTATTCCACTCCATTCTACTCTATTCCATTCCATTCCATTCCATTCCATTCCACGCTATGCTATTCTATTCTATTCCATTCCATTCCATGCTATTCTATTCTATTCTGTTCTGTTCTATTCTATTCCATTCCATTCCATTCCATTCCATTCCATGCCATGCCATTCCATTCCATTCCATGCCATTCCATTCCATTCCATGCCATTCCATCCACGCCATTCATCCACGCCATTCCATTCCACGCCATTCCATTCCACGCCATTCCATTCCAAGCCATTCCATTCCATTCCATGCCATTCCATTCCATCCATTCCATTCCACGCCATTCCATTCCACGCCATTCCATTCCAAGCCATTCCATTCCACGCCATTCCATTCCATTCCATGCCATGCCATTCCATGCTATTCCATTCCATTCCATTCCACTCCACTCCACTCCATTCCATTCCATTGTATTCTATTCCACTCCATTCTATTCTATTCCATTCCACTCCATTCCATTCCATTCCACTCCATTCCTCCATTCTAATCTATTCCACTCCATTCCACTCCACTCCACTCCACTCCACTCCACTCCACTCCACTCCACTCCACTGCATATTAAAGAGGCTGGGGCCCAGCACTGATCGCTGGGGTGATCAGTGGAGCCACTGGACCACTGGAGCCTGGCCTCCAGCTGGATGTGGCACCATTCAGCACCGGCAGGTGGGGCAGTGCTGGGCCCCCCAGGCTTACTGAGCTGGCAGAGGGGCAGGGGGGGCTCCCAGAGGCCATCCTCCTTGCAGGTGGAGGTGTCGCTGCCGCTGAGGCTGTAGCGGAAGTTGCAGTCCACGAGGATGGTGTCCTGGTAGCTGTAGGAAACCTGGAACCCACTCACCAGCTTCCCATTGGGGATGTTGGGATGCTCACAGGTAACCACTGCAGCAAGGAAAGGAGCAGAGAGGTTCAAGAGGGCCCCCACAGCCGCTTGCCCGGCGTCACAATGGGCAGGCAGGGCTTGGAAGCTCTCCGGAGAGGAGAGGCAGCCTGCGCCAGGGCTCCGGCAGCCTCACACCACAGAAGTTTCTCCTCATGTTCAGCTGGAATGTCTTCTGTTCAAGTTGGTGCCCATTGCCCCTTGTCCTGTCCCCTGGGCACCACTGATAAAAGCCTGGCCCCATCCTCCTGCCTCCCATCCTTTAAGTATTTATTGATCAGCATGGATCAGATCCCCCCTCAGCCTTCGCCTCTCCAGGTCCCTCCCCAAGGCCCTCAGCCTTTCTTCCCATGAGAGATGCTCCAGGCTCCTTGTGGTATATTCTTCAGTCCCCACAGCTCCTGATCCCCTCTGCAGTCATCATGTTTTGCACAGACAAGATCCACCAGCTGCTCTGCAAACACCACCCAAACCCTGCTCCCACGTCCCTGCCAGCCTGGTGAGCAGCAGCAGTCATGACCCCTGCAATGGAAGGCCCTCAGTCCTCTCACTGTGGCCAAACCCAGGTGGCCTCATCTGCAAGATCATAGAATCATAGAGCCATAGAATCACCAAGGCTGGAAAAGACCTCAAAGATCATCAAGTCCAACCTGGCACCCAACACCTCCTGACTAACTAACCCATGGCTCCATGAACCACATCCAGTCCCCTCTTGAACACCTCCAGGGATGGGGACTCCACCACCTCCCTGGGCAGCACATCCCAAGGGCTAACAACTCTCTCTGGGAAGAACTTTCTCCTCACCTCCAGCCTAGACCTCCCCTGGCACAGCTGCAGACTGTGTCCTCTTGTTCTGGTGCTGCTTGCCTGGGGGAAGAGACCAACCCCCTCCTGGCTACAACCTCCCTTCAGGGAGTTGTGGAGAGCAAGAAGGTCTCCCCTGAGCCTCCTCCAGGCTAAGCAAGCCCAGCTCCCTCAGCCTCTCCTCCCAGGGCTGTGCTCCAGCCCCCTCCCCAGCTTTGTTGCCCTTCTCTGGACACCTTCCAGCATCTCAACATCTTCCCTAAACTGAGGAGCCCAGAACTGGCCACAGGACTCAAGGTGTGGCCTAACCAGTGCAGTGTACAGGGGCAGAATGACCTCCCTGCTCCTGCTCACCACACTGTTCCTGCTGCAGGCCAGGAAGCCATTGGCCTTCTTGGCCCCCTGGGCACACTGCTGGCTCATGTTCAGCCTCCCATCAACCAGCACCCCCAGGTCCCCCTCTGCCTGGCTGCTCTCAGCCCCTCTGCCCCCAGCCTCTAGCTCTGCCTGGGGTTGCTGTGGCCAATGTGCAGCCCCTGGTGATTCCAGCAACAGAAAGGAGAGAGACAGCTCCAAGCTCCAGCAGAGGGAGCAGCAGGCAGCGGAGAGGGGGCTGGAGCTGCTGCCATGCCCCCGGGGAACTCCCACCTCACCCTGGGACCACCTCACCTTTGCACTCCGGGGGTGGCTTGCTCCAGACACCGTTGACATTGTCTGTGGTGGTACAGAAGATAGAGGCATCTCCAACCAGGGAGAAAGGTCTCTCTCCCCTCCTGACAGTGTGGCACCTGTAGGTCACTGATGCTCCGTACTCAAAGCTCTCTCTGCCAGCTGCATTGTGCTCCCCATTAGCTATTTTGGGAGGGGGCAAACAAGGTATTGCTGGGGAGGGAGGGAGGGAAGAAGAAGAAGACAGAAAGGAATGAAGTCATTTTAAATCAAAGGTCTGGTATGAAAAAGAAACCCTGAAACCCAAGGTGCCAGAAGGGGCAGGTCTCAGGAATCAGTTGGGCTGGAAAAGGCCTCGAAGCTCATCCAGCCCAGCCTTCAATCCAGCACTGCCAAGGCTGGTGCCAAGCCACGGCCCTCAGCACCACATCTCTGCCTCTTTTCGACATCTCCAGGCATGGAGAGTCCCCCAACCGCCCTGGGGAGCCTGTTCCAAGTCCCTGGGAACCCTGCCAGCTGCACCAGCAAGCTGCACACCAGCCCACGGGCAGCAGAGCTCTGCCCCTGGTGCCAACTGCTTTGGAATTTACCACATTGGGTATCTGGAAATGGGCTTTTTGTACTGCCAGAGCGGTCAGGGACTGGCACAGGCTGCCCAGGGAGGTGGTGGAGTCCCCAGCCCTGGAGGGGTTCAAGAGAGGTGTGGCCATGGCACTTGGGGCCATGGCTCAGTGGCCATGGTGGTGTCTGGGTTGCACTGGATGATCTCAGAGGGCTTTTCCACCCTGTGATCCTATGAAAGGGGCAGCAAAAGATGCAGATGGATCATTCTGCTCTCTGGGAACCGCTGTGGGAAGGCTTTGGCACGAGGCTGAGCTGGTGGCTGGCAGGTGGGGTGCCAAGGGCTGGGCTGATGCCAGCTGCCTGACTGCCAGGGGGGGAGGGAAGCTGCTGGGGTTTTATTTCCTGTAGGATGAAGCAAGAACAAAACCAAACCAAATAATAAAGCTTTCCAGACCCCCCCATGCATCAGGCTGCTGAAAGCCTCAGCAGGGCAAGGTGACAGCTCCTGTGTCCCCCCCAGTGAGATGTGAGCAGCAGATCAGTGCAGGAGCTCTGCTTACCCTCGCAGAAGGGAAGGTCTCTGTCCCAGGTGACAATCCCACTGGCAAGCACACAGCGGATCTGGGGGCTCCCAACCAGTCTGTACCTGCAGGACACAGAAGGGGAAGTCACTCTGCAGACTCAGCTGGGATGTGCTCCCCAGAATGGTTGGGAAAGGCCTCCGAGAGCGTCCCAGGCCAGCCAGCAGCCCAACACCGCCGTGGCCACTAAGCCACGGCCCCAGGGGCCACAGCCACACCTTTCTGGGCCACCCCCAGGGAGGGAGACCCCACCACCTCCAAGGAGGATAACCCCACCACCTCCAAGGAGGGAGACCCCACCACCTCCAAGGAGGGAGACCCCACCACCTCCAGGGAGGGTGACTCCAGCACCTCCAAGGAGAGAGACTCCACCACCTCAAAGAGGGAGACTCCACCACCTCCAGGGAGGGTGACTCCAGCACCTCCCTTGGCAGCCTGTTCCAACCCCTGACCACTCTTGCAGCAAGGACATTTTCCTTCATGTCTAACCCACTCCTCCCTGGTGCAACCTGAGGCCATTTTCTCTTGTTCTGTTGCCAGGTACTTGGGAGAAGAGACCAACCCCCAGCTCACTTCAGCCTCTTTCAGGGAGTTGCAAAGAGCAATGAGGTCTCCCCTCAGCCTCCTCTTCTCCAGGCTGAACACCCCCAGCTCCCTCAGCTGCTCCTCCCCAGAGCCTTCCTACTGGGGTGTTCCAGAGGCTGTGATATTTCATTCACAGTTTGTGGGGACCTACACACTGGGAGGGTTTCTGACAGCACTGCCTGGAGTCTAGAGGGGAAAGGCTGGAGGAGAATGAGTGGGGAAGAGGAGGCTCCATGTCCTGAGTGCTCCTGGCTTACCCAGTGTTGCAGGTGAAGTTCACTGCTGAACCAAAGTAGAACTTTCCTGCCGGGACAAGTCTGCCATTGTCAGGCTCCCCAGGGTAGCTGCAGAGCCTTGCTGGGGGACAACAGAGTTAGTTCTGGTTGCAGTTTCTTGAGGAATTGGGAAAAGGCACCAGGAAAGCAGAAAGCTCCTCCAATACTAAGCAGAGGGCTGGAGCAGAGGCCTCCAGGCTTCCCTTCCAACCCTAAATCATTCCCTAATCCATGATGCTGTTAGGACCTGCCCAGCTTCACTGATTGCAGGAGGTTGGAAGGGATCCTCAAAGATCATCTTGGCCAAATCCCTGCAGGCAGCAGGGACACCTCCAGCTAGAGCAGGCTGCCCAGGGCCACATCAAGTCTCATCTTGAATGTCTCCAGGGCCTCAACCACATCCCTGGGCAACCTGTTCCAGCATTGCCCCACTCTCCTTGTGCAGAACTTCCTCCTGATGCCAACCTAAACCTCCCCTGCTCCAGTTCCAAACCACTGCCTCTCATCCTGTCCCTCCAAGCCCTTCTGAGCAGTCCCTCCCCAGCCTTCCTGCAGGTCCCTCTCAGAAATTGAAATGCTGCTGCAAGGTCTCCCTGGAGCCTTCTCTTCTCCAGGCTGACCAGCCCCAGCTCTTCAGACTCCCCTGGGATCCCTAGAGACCAACAGGAGTGTCCTGACTCTGCTCTCCACCATCACCATTTAGCAGCCTAAATCCTCCCAACCTCAGGTACACTCCAGGTGCCTCCCTGCCTCCTGGAAATGAGCCTTTCCTGGGGCTTTCTGCTCCCAGCCTAGCTCTTTTCATGGCTGTTTCCTTCCCCTGGCTTTCCCTCAATCCCCCCCCCAGCTCTTGGTCTCATTTGATTTCATTCCCTCAGCTTTGTGGCTGCTTGAGGCACAAGAAAGCCTCAACCCAGTTTCCCTGCTCCAGCATTTCCCCACTCTCCTTGTGCAGAACTTCCTCCTGATGCCCAACCTGAACCTCCCCCTGCTCCAGTTCCAAACCACTGCCTCTCATCCTATCCCTCCAAGCCCTTCTGAACAGCCCCTCCCCAGCCTTCCTGTGGGTCCCCTTCAGATGTGGGCCACAACCTGCAGCCAGCCTCTGCAGGCAAAGGCTCTGTGGCAGCCCTGGCACATGTGAGAGTGTTTCCTCACCTCCTGCTGCCAACCTGAAGGACTTTCTTGGAACTGAGAGTTACCAAGTGCCTGAGCAGAAGACCATCCTGTGAGTCAGCAAGGACCACAGCCAGCACCAAAGCAGATTCCAGCTTTTGTCATCATGGAATAGTCTTACAATGGGTTGGGTTGGAAGGGACCTCGAAGCTCATCCAGCTCCAACCCTGCTGCCATGGGCAGGGACACCTCCCACCAGCCCAGGCTGCTCAAGGTCTCATCCAGCCTGGCCTTGAACACCTCCAGGGAGAGACCAGGGTTGCTTTGTCTGTTTTCTAACTTGTCTGTTTCTTAGTTCCCCCAACAGCCTTTGGGCTTCTAGCTTGGATCATCCTGAGAAGGAAAGGCAAGGAAGCTCAGTAAGTGAGCCTGAAGCGTGGCAGTCCTGAAGGAGAACTGAGTGCTCCCTTTCAGCCCCTGACAGTCATCCTCCCCAGTGGATCCCTGCACAATGAATACTGGTTTTCCATCTTTATTCCAGCTTTTGCCATCATGGAACAGTCAGGGAATGGTTTAGCTTGGAAGGGACCATGGCAGGCCTGTAGGATGACTGAGTGCTCCCTTTCAGCCCCTGCCAGCCACCCCCCCCACTGGATCCCTGCACAATGAATACTGGTTTTCCATCTTGCTAAGACTCTTTCTTCCAGCTTTTGCCATCATGGAACAGTCAGGGAATGGTTTAGCTTGGAAGGGACCTTGAAGCTTCCAACCCCCTGCCATGGGCAGGGACACCTCCCACCAGCCCAGGCTGCTCAAGGTCCCATCCAGCCTGGCCTTGAACACCTCCAGGGAGAGACCAGGGTTGCTTTGTCTGTTTTCTGACTTGTCTGTTTCTTAGTTCCCCCAACAGCCTTTGGGCTTCTAGCTTGGATCATCCTGAGAAGGAAAGGCAAGGAAGCTCAGTAAGTGAGCCTGAAGCGTGGCAGGCTTGAAGGATGACTGAGTGCTCCCTTTCAGCCCCTGCCAGCCATCCCCCCCACTGGATCCCTGCACAATGAATACTGGTTTTCCATCTTGCTAAGACTCTTTCTTCCAGCTTTTGCCATCATGGAACAGTCAGGGAATGGTTTAGCTTGGAAGGGACCTTGAAGCTTCCAACCCCGTGCCACGGGCAGGGACACCTCCCACCAGCCCAGGCTGCTCAAGGTCCCCATCCAACCTGGCCTTGAACACCTCCAGGGAGAGACCAGGGTTGCTTTGCTGTTTTCTGACTTGTCGTTTCTTAGTTCCCCCACAGCCTTTGGGCTTCTAGCTTGGATCATCCTGAGAAGGAAAGGCAAGGAAGCTCGTAGTGAGCCTGAAGCGTGGCAGCTTGAAGGATGACTGAGTGCTCCCTTTCAGCCCCTGCCAGCCATCCCCCCACTGGATCCCTGCACAATGAATACTGGTTTCCATCTTGCTAAGACTCTTTTCCAGCTTTTGCCATCATGGAACAGTCAGGAATGGTTTAGCTTGGAAGGGACCTTGAAGCTTCCAACCCCCTGCCATGGGCAGGGACACCTCCCACCAGCCCAGGCTGCTCAAGGTCCCCATCAACCTGGCCTTGAACTCCAAGGAGAGACCAGGGTTGGTTTGTCTGGTTCTTTTAAGCAGTGAGCCCAGCTGGTGCTCGCCAGCAGGTCGCTCCTCTCCCAGCGCCCCCGGGGCTGAGCGTGGCGGCGGCGCCGGGGCCGGGGCCGGGGCCGGCCGTACTCACGCAGGCAGAGCTCGGTGGAGCCGTGCCAGTCGCCGTTCCTGCCGCAGACGAAGACGTTGGAGGCCTCAGCGTTCCTCACGTAGCCAGGCCGACACCTGTACTCCACCCTGGATCTGAAAGCAAAGGTGGTGAGGCCAAGGAACTCCTCCTTGAGCTCCGCAGACACCAGGCGTGGGGGAGCGCTGCAGGAACCTGGGGACACAGCAGCTCCGTCAGCGAGAGGCTGGCAGCTAAGTTCTTCTCCCAGGCACCCAGCAGCAGAACAAGAGGACACAGGCTCAAGCGGTGCCAGGGGAAGTTTAGGCTGGAGGTGAGCAGAAAGTTCTTCCCAGAAAGAGGAACTGGCCACTGGGATGTGCTGCCCAGGGAGGTGGTGGAGTCCCCGTCCCTGGAGGGGTTTCAAGAGGGGATTGGAGGTGGCACTCGGTGCCATGGTTGAGTTGTCATGAGAAGAGACTCCAGAGAAGGGCAACAAGGCTGGGGAGGGGTCTGGAGCCCAGCCCTGGGAGGAGAGGCTGAGGGAGCTGGGGTTGCTTAGCCTGGAGAAGAGGAGGCTCAGGGGAGACCTCATTGCTCTCTACAACTCCCTGCAGGGAGGTTGTAGCCAGGAGGGGGTTGGTCTCTTCTCCCAGGCAAGCAGCATCAGAACAAGAGGACACAGTCTCAAGCTGTGCCAGTGGAGGTTCAGGCTGGATGTTAGGAAGAAGTTCTTCCCAGCAAGAGAGATTGGCTCTTGGGATGTGCTGCCCAGGGAGGTGGTGGAGTCCCCATCCCTGGAGGTGTTCAAGAGGGGATTGGATGTGGCCCTTGGAGCCATGGTTTAGTTAGTCATGAGGTATTGGGTGAGAGGTTGGACTTGATGATCTCTGAGGTCTTTTCCAACCTGATTGACTCTATGATTCTAAAGCAGTAGGAGCTCTGGCCTGATTTACTCTGAAGGTCCTCTTGAGGACACTCTGGGGGCCTCAGAAGTCCTTCAAAGTAGGAACAGAGAGGAGAAGCACAGCCTGTGACTGGGGCTCATAGGATCCCAGAGTGGTTTGGGTTGGAAGGGACCTTAAAAATCATTCAGTTCCAACCCCCCTCCCATGGGCAGGGACACCTCCCACCACAGCAGGCTGCTCAAAGCCTCATCCAGCCTGCTCTGAAACACTTCCAGGGATGAGGTGTCCACAACTTCTTGTGTTCCCTTCTCTGGGATGGCTGAGGCTGGCAGGGACAGAGCAGGAGCATTGCCCTAGGAGGTCCTGTTTGCTCCTCACACCTCATGCAGCACTTTCAGAGGCTGGGCACACACAGACTGCAGATGAATCCTTTCCCCTCCCCACTTTGGGTAACTTACTGCACCTCTCCAGCTGCAGTAATTTTGATGTCCAGTTTGCAGAGAGAGGAGTAAAGGCAAAGGAAGAAGGATCCTGATCACACAGATTTACAGTGAGCTGGAAATGCGAAGGCAGCAAGGAAAAGAGAAAGGCCCAGGTCCTGTGAACCCCAGGGGACTCCTTTGAGGGATCTCAGTTTATCCCTTGGCTCCCTCTTCATGGTCACTTACTCTGGACAGCCACAACAAGAGCAGCAGCAAGGCACAAGCCAAGGATGACAGCATGATCCCTCTGTTTCCCTGGCTCCAGAGCTGGCATCTTCCCTTCTTCCAGCTTCCCTGCCTGGAGATCCCACAGAAGTCACTTTTTCCACACCTAACACCTGTAGAAACAGCACAGGAGTATTCACACCCAGGATAACCACAGCTCATCCAGACAGCCCTCACTGCTCCAGCCCTAAGCAGCTCCTACAGCGGTGGCTGGAGACCAGAAGCTGCAGGAGCTCATTGCAGTGCTGTAGGAGAGCATGGAGCAGCCCCTCTGCAGCTGATGGGACTGTGACCCAACACAGGGAAGCTGAGCTGCTGGGGAGGAGCTGGATTTGGGTGAGGAAGGTTGGCTCCAGCAGAGCAGACCCAGAGAGGTGAAGAGAGAGCATCAGCAGGACAGCTGCTGGTAGCTGTTAAGCAATTCCCATGGGCTTCATGCCACGAGGCTCCTTCCTTTGCAGGAGGCAGCTTGGGATTAAAGCTTGAAAGCAGTCCCCAGCCAAGCAGCCAGCTCCATCCCTGCAGGGCCATGGCTTGGCCTCCAAAGCCCCCTAAAACTTGGCTGCTGGCTGGAGCCTTTGGGTTTAGCAGCAAATCCCTTGGAAGGAAATTCACCATCAGGTGAGATGCTGCTGGAGTCAAGAGGTTCCTCTAACAAGAAACTAGAAGCAGAGAGAGGGAGGGAAGGATCTAACCCAAAGGCTTCATCATAACATAACATAGCATAACATAGCATAACAGAATCATCACAACAGAATAACATTCATAATGTCATAGTACCAGGGTTGGAAGGGACCACAAGGATCACCTAGGAACTGGATTGAAGCCACAGAGCAGGCAAATCATCCAGGAGACCAAAGTGCTCTGCACAGTGGAATCCAGTGCAGTTTGGGCTCAGAGTCACAGATGGCACTGGGTTTGGAAGAGACCCTCTAAGGTCATCTTGCCCAGCCCCCCTGCACTCAGCAGGGACACCTCCAGCTAGAGCAGGCTGCCCAGGGCCACATCAAGTCTCATCTTGAATGTCTCCAGGGCCTCAAACACATCCCTGGGCAACCTGTTCCAGCATTGCCCCACTCTCCTTGTGCAGAACTTCCTCCTGATGCCCAACCTAAACCTCCCCTGCTCCAGTTCCAAACCACTGCCTCTCATCCTATCCCTCCAAGCCCTTCTGAGCAGTCCCTCCCCAGCCTTCCTGTAGGTCCCCCTCAGAAATTGAAATGCTGCTGCAAGGTGTCCCTGGAGCCTTCTCTTCTCCAGGCTGACCAGCCCCAGCTCTTTCAGACTCCCCTGGGATCCCTAGAGACCAACAGGAGTGTCCTGACTCTGCTCTCCACCATCACCATTTAGCAGCCTAAATCCTCCCAACCTCAGGTACACTCCAGGTGCCTCCCTGCCTCCTGGAAATGAGCCTTGCCTGGGGCTTTCTGCTCCCAGCCTAGCTCTTCTCATGGCTGTTTCCTTCCCCTGGCTTTCCCTCAATCCCCCCCCAGCTCTTGGTCTCATTTGATTTCATTCCCTCAGCTTTGTGGCTGCTTGAGGCACAAGAAAGCCTCAACCCAGTTTCCCTGCTCCAGCATTTCCCCACTCTCCTTGTGCAGAACTTCCTCCTGATGCCCAACCTAAACCTCTCCTGCTCCAGTTCCAAACCACTGCCTCTCATCCTATCCCTCCAAGCCCTTCTGAACAGCCCCTCCCCAGCCTTCCTGTGGGTCCCCTTCAGATGTGGGCCACAACCTGCAGCCAGCCTCTGCAGGCAAAGGCTCTGTGGCAGCCCTGGCACATGTGAGAGTGTTTCCTCACCTCCTGCTGCCAACCTGAAGGACTTTCTTGGAACTGAGAGTTACCAAGTGCCTGAGCAGAAGACCATCCTGTGAGTCAGCAAGGACCACAGCCTAGCACTTCTCGTGGCTGTTTCCTTCCCCTGGCTTTCCCTCAATCCCCCTCCCCCCAGCTCTTGGTCTCATTTGATTTAATTTCCTCAGCTTTGTGGCTGCTTGAGGTGCAAGAAAGCCCCAACCCAGTTCCCCAGAGGAGCAGCACCTGAAGCTGCACTGCTCAAAGCCATCTCACCTGGAGGTCTGGGAGCAGGAGATGGAGAGACCTGGGCTGCTCTGCTCTTGCATGGCAAAGGGCTGCCTCTGTCTCCTTGCTCTGTCCAGGCACCTCAGCACTGGAGGAGGAGCTCCCCCACGCCTACATCCTTAAGCAAGGCTCCATCCAGGGAAGATTGACTTCTGCAGAAAGCAGAGCTGGACCAGTCGACCCAGAAGTCATTACCCTTTCAGCAGAACAAAGGAGAAGTTATTTATCCAACCCACAGCCACAGAGCAAAGCACTCCAGCCCTGAAACCCCCTGACTGCAGCCCAAGCAGATGTTGAAATCGTTTTGTTTGCTGTGTGGAGCTGCCAAGCCCTTCCCTGAAACGATGCCTGCAGAGCAGGATGCTGCCCATCCCACCCTGCCACAGTGGCACCCAGCCAGAGCTGCTCCCCAGTGATGCCCAGGGGGCCTTGGGCACGGTGTGATGACCTCCTCGGGAGGGCTGCTTCACCCTGGGGCACAGCAACCACCGAGTTCCTCCCTTCTGACCTCCCCGAGGCCGGTGGCCAGCGATCTGGATCTGGCTGCCTCACCCCCTCCCAGCTGACCCCACTGAGCCACACCAGCTGGAGCTCAGCAGCCCTGGAGGTCTCAGGGGCCACTGCTCCCATGATGGGAACCCAGCTGCCCCTTGTCTGGCTGAAAGCTCTTCCCAAATCCCCCTCTCACCGGGGGCCATTTCCCGGCAGCAAGAGCTTTGGCAGCGCTTGAAACCATTTGCTCCTCCTGCGCTCGGGCTGCACAGCTTCATCCAGCCTTGAAGCACCATCGAGAGCCCAGCAGTGGCCTTCTGCCCTGCTTGTGCTGCCCACAGGCTGAGCTTTCTCCTCCACCTCTGAGCCAGGAGCAGCTGCCACAGCCCTACCTGCCTTGGGGGCGTCACCCAAATCCACAAGCAGACGAAGCAGATGCAGCTCCTGCCCTGTGGGACGCAGCAGAAGGCTTCCTGCCCTCACCCCATGAGCTGAGGCTTGCTCACAACATGCCCCTGAGCTCAAGGCTGGGAAGAATGCAGTTAATCCCAAACACAAACACAGCCCCTTCTGCCTGTGCCTCACAACAAGCTGCTCCATGTGGCCCCAAACCCCAGCAGCTTCCTTCTGGGCGTCCAGGAGGTTATTCAGCATCCACAGAGGGTGCTCACAGGATCCCACAGCGTGCTGGGGGTTGGAAGGCAGCTCTGGGGACACTCTCACAGTTATCACCAAGGTTGGAAAAGACCTCAGAGATCACCAAGTCCAACCTGGCACCACAGACCTCATGACTAGACCATGGCTCCAAGTGCCACATCCAAGGGCAACAAGGCTGGGGAGGGGTCTGGGAGGAGAGGCTGAGGGAGCTGGGGTTGCTTAGCCTGGAGAGGAGGAGGCTCAGGGGAGACCTTCTTGCTCTCTGCAACTCCCTGAAGGGAGGTTGCAGCCAGGTGGGGGTTGGGTCTCTTCTCTTAAGCAACCAGCAGCAGAACAAGAGGACACAGTCTCAAGCTGCACCAGGGGAGGTTTAGGCTGGATGTTGGGAGGAAGTTCTACACAGAGAGAGTGATTGCCCATTGGGATGTGCTGCCCAGGGAGGTGGTGGAGTCCCCATCCCTGGAGCTGGTCAGGAGGAGCCTTGATAGGGTGCTTGGTGCCATGGCTTAGTTGATGAGGTGGTGTTGGATGATGGGTTGGACACCATGATCGTGAAGGTCTCTTCCAACCTGGTTCATTCTATCCTCCAAACCCTTCCCCCCAGCCTCCCCTGGAGGCCACCACTGGGGTCCCACAACCAGCAGCCAGAGCAAACAGCAACAGAAAGTAGCAGAGGGAAGGAGAAATTGGTTGGTTTAAACCTCTTTATTGTAAATAAAGCCTTGGGGGGGCGGGGGGGGGGGGGGGGGAGAGCAGAGAGCACACAACACCCACAGAGCACAGATTGACACACACTGCATTGCTTTACACCTAACAGAACCCACTGGGCAGCAGAAAGGTAGCCACAAAGAAAAACAAAGCACCCCAAACCCCCCCAAATGAACACCTAACCCACCACTGAACACAGGCTGCAGCTTGCCACAGCCTCCAGAACCAGAGCAGCAGGGCTGGAGGGGGCAGCAGCGGGCTGGAGGGGCGGCAGCGGGGCTGGAGGGGGCGGCAGCGGGTGGAAGGGGCGGCAGCGGGGTGGAAGGGGCGGCAGCGGGGTGGAAGGGCGGCAGCGGGGTGGAAGGGGCGGCAGCGGGGTGGAAGGGGCGGCAGCGGGCTGGAGGGGGCGGCAGCGGGGCTGGAGGGGGCGGCAGCGGGGTGGAAGGGGCGGCAGCGGGGCTGGAAGGGGCGGCAGCAGGGTGGAAGGGGCGGCAGCGGGCTGGAAGGGGGCGGCAGCGGGGTGGAAGGGGCGGCAGCGGGGTGGAAGGGCGGAGCGGGGTGGAAGGGCGGCAGCGGGGTGGAAGGGGCGGCAGCGGGGCTGGAGGGGGCGGCAGCGGGGCTGGAGGGGGCGGCAGCGGGGTGGAAGTGGCGGCAGCGGGGCTGGAGGGGGCGGCAGCGGGGCTGGAGGGGGCGGCAGCGGGGCTGGAGGGGACGGCAGCAGCGCTGGAAGGGGACAGCAGCGGGGCTGGAGGGGACAGCAGCGGGGCTGGAGGGGACAGCAGCGGGGCTGGAGGGGCGGCAGCGGGGCTGGAAGGGGACAGCAGCGGGGCTGGAGGGGGCAGCAACCTTTGGAGGAGCTCAGGGGGAAGGTTTGGGACATATCCCCCCCCAGAGCAGGTGGTTCCTGCAAGCACAGGGGTGATGTCTGTCCTCCCAAAGCCTCTCCACTGGGCTGAGCTTCCCCTCCCAACCCCTTGCCTGAGCTGCTGGGAGTGGGCCAAGGTGAGGTGGCAGCTGTGCTGTCACAGCCAGGGCACACAAAGTCAAAGCTGCTCAGCTTGGTTTGAAGCCTTTCCCCCCCCTCCCTCCTTCCCTTGCCAGTTTTCCCCATTGCTGACAGGAGGTGGAGCAGCTGTGGCCTAAGAGAGGATTTAAACCAAGCCCTAACACCGAGGGGGCAGCCAGCCCCTGGGCCATGGCCTGGGGACAGCAATGCAGGGCCCCAGGGGTGACCCTACCACTCCTCACTGAAGGTTGCCAGCAGCCACCACCCCCTTCTGCCTCTGGCAAGCCAGGGGGACACAGGCAGAGCCCCACTTCACCTCTCCCCTGCCTGCCCAGCCCCAGGCAGCAGCTCTGGGGTGCCACTGACAGCTGCTGCCCTGCCTCAGCTCAGGAACCTTCCATCCCCCCCTTCACTTTTGCACAAAGGGAATCAATCTGTGGGTTCAAGGACCTCCCTGGCACAGGGAGCCACCCAGGCTGTGTGCAGCTTACTGGCAGCCCCTGGCAGCCCCTGCCCCAGCAGCTGTGAGGTGATGGCCACAGCGCTGCTGCTGCTGCTCCAGCAGCTGTGTGTGAGGTGATGGCCACAGCCCTGCTGCTGCTTGCCCCCACTCCTGTGTGTGAGGTGATGGCACAGCCCTGCTGCTGCTGCTGCCCCCTCAGCTGTGTGTGAGGTGATGGCCACAGGCCTGCTGCTGCTGCTGCTCCATCAGCTGTGTGTGAGGTGAAGGCCACAGCCCTGCTGCTGCTGCTGTCCCATCAGCTGTGTGTGAGGTGATGGCCACAGAGCTGCTGCTGCTCCAGCAGCTGTGTGTGAGGTGATGGCCACAGAGCTGCTGCTCCATCAGCTGTGTGTGAGGTGATGGCCACAGAGCTGCTGCTGCTGCCCCATCAGCTGTGTATGAGGTGATGGCCACAGAGCTGCTGCTGCTGCTCCATCAGCTGTGTGTGAGGTGATGGCCACAGAGCTGCTGCTCCATCAGCTGTGTGTGAGGTGATGGCCACAGAGCTGCTGCTGCTGCCCCATCAGCTGTGTGTGAGGTGATGGCCACAGAGCTGCTGCTGCTGCTCCAGCAGCTGTGTGTGAGGTGATGGCCACAGAGCTGCTGCTGCTGCTGCCCCATCAGCTGTGTGTGAGGTGATGGCCACAGAGCTGCTGCTGCTGCTCCAGCAGCTGTGTGTGAGGTGATGGCCACAGAGCTGCTGCTGCTGCCCCATCAGCTGTGTGTGAGGTGATGGCCAGAGCTGCTGCTGCTGCCCCATCAGCTGTGTGTGAGGTGATGGCCAGAGCTGCTGCTGCTGCTCCATCAGCTGTGTGTGAGGTGATGGCCACAGAGCTGCTGCTGCTGCCCCATCAGCTGTGTGTGAGGTGATGGCCACAGAGCTGCTGCTCCAGCAGCTGTGTGTGAGGTGATGGCCACAGAGCTGCTGCTGCTGCCCCATCAGCTGTGTGTGAGGTGATGGCCACAGAGCTGCTGCTGCTGCTCCAGCAGCTGTGTGTGAGGTGATGGCCACAGAGCTGCTGCTGCTGCTCCCTCAGCTGTGTGTGAGGTGATGGCCACAGAGCTGCTGCTGCTGCTCCATCAGCTGTGTGTGAGGTGATGGCCACAGAGCTGCTGCTGCTGCTCCAGCAGCTGTGTGTGAGGTGATGGCCACAGAGCTGCTGCTCCATCAGCTGTGTGTGAGGTGATGGCCACAGAGCTGCTGCTGCTGCTCCATCAGCTGTGTGTGAGGTGATGGCCACAGAGCTGCTGCTGCTGCTCCATCAGCTGTGTGTGAGGTGATGGCCACAGAGCTGCTGCGCTGCTCCCCCAGCAGTGTGTGTGAGGTGATGGCCACAGAGCTGCTGCTCCATCAGCTGTGTGTGAGGTGATGGCCACAGAGCTGCTGCTGCTGCCCCAGCAGCTGTGTGTGGTGATGGCCACAGCCCTGCTGCTGCCCCCTCAGCTGTGTGTGAGGTGATGGCCACAGCCCTGCTGCTGCTGCCCCCTCAGCTGTGTGTGAGGTGATGGCCACAGCCCTGCTGCTGCTGCTCCATCAGCTGTGTGTGAGGTGATGGCCACAGAGCTGCTGCTGCTGCCCCATCAGCTGTGTGTGAGGTGATGGCCACAGCCCTGCTGCTGCTGCTCCCTCAGCTGTGTGTGAGGTGATGGCCACAGCCCTGCTGCTGCTCTGGCTCCAGCCCCAGGGATGCTGAAAGCCCTTTTGGGTGGGAAGTTAAAAACGCAGGAGAGGCTAAAAGGCTGCAGGGAGGCTTTGATGAAAGCACTGAGGCACAGTGACAGCCAAGAGGCTCCATCCCATCACCCAGAGCAGCCCATGGCCCCACTGGAGAGGGGCAAAGGGGGACCCAGGAGCAGTCCCCCCTCCCCCAACCCTGCAAACCTCATTTTGGTTTTGTAAAAGCACAATTAAATACCCCCCAGCCCTCCCCCCCTTCAAAACCCAAGTGAACTGCCCCCAGGAGCAGCGACATTCATGAATCCTGGCAAGTACAAAAACAGACACTGGGTGGGGGTTCTCCACCCCCTCCTCCTTACAACCATTCATTTCCCAGTGGCACAGACTAAAACGAAGCCCTGAACAGCTTCTTGCAGCATCTCTTGTGCGTAGAGATCCTCCAAGCCCGGCTCCTCCCCTGGCTCCCTGCAGAGCAGGGGCCTGGAGGGGCTTTGTGCGTTTAGAGAGCTCCTGCTGAGCGTTCCCCAGGCTCCTTCCAGCTGCTTTGCCTCCCTTTTTCTGGCTCATCTCTGAAGGCTGACAGCTGGAGGGTGCTGCTCTTGCAGGAGGGCTGCAGCAAAGCCAGGGGAGCAGCCTGGGGACAAAACTAACAAAGCTCAGCTCTTCTCCCCCCTCCCCCCCCGAATTTCCTCCCCTCTGTGGTGCAATAGCTTTAGATCAACACAAGCTTCTGCTCCTGGCAGGTCCTCAGGGGTCAGGACTAGTGCCTGAGCCTTCAGCGTGCTCCTCTCTCACCCTCACCACATTCAAGCTCTGGGAGGTGCTTAAACAAATAGGTTGGAGGTCAAAACCCTCAGGCTGGTGCCAGCCAGGGTGACATTTCCCCAGGCACATCAGCCAGCTCTTGACACATTTCAAGCAAGCCACCTGGGGCCCCAGGAGGTGCTCAAACAGATCCTGGAGCAGCAGCAGGGCCAGAACAGCCTCCTGCTTTGGACCTAAATGCTCCATTCCTCCCCCAGCCTGAGGGTTTTGCCCTTAGTGCAGTTCAGAGCAGGAGAGTGGCAAGATGGAGCTTGGCTAAAGAGAAGGCAAGGCTTGGGGGGAGAAAAGGGTGAATTGGGCTATTGCTTCCCCCACACCTCCCCCTAGATCCAGAACAGCCTCCTGCTTTGGACCCAAAAGCTCTGCTCTTCACCCAGCCTGAGGGTTTTGCCCATAGTGCAGTTCAGAGCAGGAGAGTGGCAAAATGGAGCTTGGCTAAAGAGAAGTCAAGGCTTGGGGGGAGAAAAGGATCAATTTGGGGGCACTGCTTCCCCCACACCTCCCCCTAGATCCAGAACAGCCTCCTGCTTTGGACCTAAATGCTCCATTCCTCCCCCAGCCTGAGGGTTTTGCCCTTAGTGCAGTTCAGAGCAGGAGAGGGGCAAGATGGAGCTTGGCTAAAGAGAAGCCAAGGCTTGGGGGGAGAAAAGGATCAATTTGGAGTCACTGCTCCCCCTACACCTTGGGGAACAAGGGACTGAAGGAACACAGAGCCAGCACTTGAGCTGCTCCACAGGGAGCTTCCATGCACTAAACACTACAGCAGCTGAAACTCTGGTTTAAGGCAGCATCACACCTCAGGAACATTCACAGCTGCTCCTTAGGTAAGTTTAAAAGGAGAGAAGGGGGGGAAAAAATAAAGTAAAAGGCTTGTGGAGGCCTAAGATTTGGCACATTAAAAGACAGGTGGTAAAGCAAACCCCAAACCCCAAGAGCTTGTGCTTCCCTCCAGCCCCACCCCAGGCAGCCCTGCTGTTCCCAGGCCCCCAAAGCCAGGCTCTGATTCTTCTGGGGTCACAGAGGGGACTAAGAGAGTAAAAATGGCCACAAAGCCCTGGGAAAAAAAAAAAAAGACAACAAAAATGAGTGGGAGGATGAGGCTGAGACCAAGGGAGCAAAGCTAAAGCAGGATGATAAAAGCTCAGATTGAAGAGCTGTGGTAGCTGAGCTGCTTCCAGGGAGTGAGAGGAGCAGCCTCCCTGCTCCCCACGGGACGGGGGGCCCCGCGGGAGCGGCTCCCTGCTCCCCCACGGGAAGGGCTCCCTGCTCCCCCACGGGAAGGGGGGGGAGCCCCGCGGGAGCGGCTCCCTGCTCCCCACCGGAGGGTTGGGGGGCCCCGCGGGAGCGGCTCCCTGCTCCCCACCGAGTGGGGGGGGGGGGGAGCCCCGCGGGAGCGGCTCCCTGCTCCCCACCGGAGGGGGGGGGGGGGCGCCCGCGGGAGCGGCTCCCTGCTCCCCACCGGAGGGCGGGGGGAGCCCCGCGGGAGCGGCTCCCTGCTCCCCACCGGAGGGGCGGGGGAGCCCCGCGGGAGCGGCTCCCTGCTCCCCACCGGAGGCGGGGGGGCCCCGCGGAGCGGCTCCCTGCTCCCCACCGAGGGGCGGGGGGATCCCCGCGGGAGCGCTCCCTGCTCCCCACCGAGGTGGGGGGGGGGGGGGGCCCCGCGGGAGCGGCTCCCTGCTCCCCACCGGAGGGGGGGGGGGGGCCGCGCGGGAGGAGCTGCCAATGCCTTGGTGCTGCCCTCCCCGGGCCAAAGGGAGAGAGAGCTCAGGAACAGGCTCAAGAGCAGGGTGGCTTCACGCCCCCAGCTGGGGAGGTGAAGTGAAAGGATACCTGGAGCTCTTTCTGTGGGGAAACAAGGCGAGAACTGGGCTTCAACTTGGAAATGGTTAACAGGTGAGGGGGAGAAGAAGATAAATACTGGGGATTTGGGCTGGTGAGAGATTTTTTTGTCCCCCCCTATGACCACCGAGTCCTCAGAGACACGCACACAGAGTGCAGCTGATTGCGCCAGCCAAGCAGGAGGGAGGACGTGGGACCCGGACAGGGCCAGGGATAACTTCCCCCTTCTAAAAACAACAGGAAAGATTAAAATCCAATCAAAGCTCCCTCAAGAAGCGTTCTCTGAGCTCCCTGACAGCCAACTCAGCACTCAGAAAGAGAAGAGACAGGCAAGACTGAGAAGCAGAGGGGAGAGGAGAACTGGCCGGAGGCAGCGCGGGGCTGGCGGCACGCCGAGGACGCTCCAGGTCCGCCTGCAGGGCTCTTCCCAGCCGTGGCACTGCCAGTCCAAGGGGAAGCCAAATCCTACACCATCCAATCAGCCATCCTCTGAAACCAAGAGAGAGATGGTCCAGGTTAGACCCAGGGGCAGTCAGGAGGTGGGAGGAAAAGGGACAGCAGAGCTCAGCTGGGTGCTGGGGAACGCAGAATTTAACCAGGTCGGAAAGGACCTCGGAGATCACTGAGTCCAAGCTGGCACCCAGCACCATCTGATCAACTGACCCATGGCACCCAGCACCCCATCCAGGCTCTTCCTAAACACCTCCAGGGGTGGGGACTCCACCACCTCCCTGGGCAGCACAGTCCCAAGGGCCAATCTCTCTATGAAGAACTTCTTCCTCGCCTCCAGCCTAAACCTCCCCTGGCACAGCTGGAGACTGCGTCCTCTTGTTCTGGTGCTGGGTGCCTGGCAGAAGAGACCAACCCCCACCTGGCTACAACCTCCCTTCAGGGAGTTGGAGAGAGCAAGAAGGTCCCCCTTGCCTCCTCTCTCCAGGCTAAGCAACCCCAGCTCCATCAGCCTCTCCTCCCAGGGCTGTGCTCCAGACCCCTCCCCAGCTTTGTTGCCCTTCTCTGGACACCTTCCAGCAGCTCAACATCTTCCCTAACCTGAGGGGCCCAGAACTGGACACAGGACTCAAGGGTGTGGCCTCAGCAGTGCTGAGCACAGGGCACAATGACCTCCCTGCTCCTGCTGGCCACACTGTTCTGATGCAGGCCAGGAGGCCATTGGCCTTCTTGGCCACCTGGGCACACTGCTGGCTCCTGTTCAGGGCCAGACAGGGCAGCAGGATCCAGCTCCACATCATTTTATCCAGGGAGATTTACTCCCATTGTTTCTACCTGAGCAAATAATGAGCTGCTTCATGCTCTGCCCTGTCCTTTAACCTCCTGCAAAGCTCCACATGGAAGGTTCCCAGGCTCAGCCTGAGGCCAGGGCAGCTCAGAACACCTCCCAGGACAGCAGGCAGCGTTGGTCACTCAGGGTTTAACTCCCTTTCCTTTCTCTTCTCCAGGGGGAAGTGCACTCCCAGGCCACACACACAAAGCAGCATTCCAGTAATCATTTTGCAATATTCACCACCACAAGCCTTCTGGGCCTTGATAAATCTCCTTCCACTGCTCCAGCAAGGCTCAGCCAGGCAAGAGGAACACAGTCAGCTCAGTGCCAGGGGAAGTACAGAGACAAAAATCACACAGGTGAAACCCAGCAGCCAGGAGATCCCACAGCTGCTGGGGCAGAGAATGCTCAGAGGGGCTCTGGCTGGGTGGTGCCCAAATTCCCCTTCCACCTCAAACTGTGGTAGAGACCCACAGGAACCATGTGCCTGCCTTCCCTCTCCCCTTCTGTTCTGCAGCCCCACACAGGCAGAGCAGCAGAGGCAATCTGCTGCCAATTAACAGCCACACTTGCTGCTAATTAAGATCCAAGGCAGTCAGGAAGTCCATTCCCTGCACATTTGTCCTCTTTGCAGTGGAAAATAAATGCCTCAGAATCAAAACCTCTCCAAGAGCTCTCCCAGACAGTGCTGTTTAAGAAGGGCCCAGCAAGGCAAGATCCCCTCTGAGGGTCCCTCCCCCACCTGATGCTTTCTATGGTCAGAGAGGATCCAGAGCTGCTCACATGCTGCTGTCTCAAGGGCAAGAAACAGCACTAAGGAGGAGGTTGGACAGCAGCACTCTGAGCTGGGTTAGGAACTGGCTGCAGGGCTGAGCCCAGAGAGTGGTGGTGAATGGTGCCACAGCCAGCTGGCAGCCAGGCACCAGTGGTGTGCCCCAGGGATCAGTGCTGGGCCCCATCCTGTTCAATATCTTCATTGATGATCTGGATGAGGGCATTGAGACAGTCATCAGCAAATGTACAGATGACACCAAGCTGGGGGCAGGAGTTGATCTGTTAGAGGGCAGAAGGGCTCTGCAGAGGGACCTTGCCAGGCTGGGCAGATGGGCAGTGCCAGCAGGATGGCATTCAACAAGTCCAAGTGCCAGGGGCTGCACTTTGGCCACAGCACCCCAGGCAGAGCTACAGGCTGGGGTCAGAGTGGCTGAGAGCTGCCAAACAGAGAGGGACCTGGGGGTGCTGGTTGACAGCTGCCTGAACATGAGCCTGCAGTGTGCCCAGGGGGCTAAGAAGGCCAATGGCATCCTGGCCTGCAGCAGGAGAGTTGTGCCAGCAGGAGCAGGGAGGTCATTGCCCTGGCTCGCCCTGCTTAGCCACACCTGGAGTCCTGGTCCAGTTTCTTGGCTCCTCATTTAAGAAGGCATTGAGATGCTGGAAGGTGTCCCAGAGAAGGGCAACACGGCTGGGAGGGGTCTGAGCACAGCCCTGGAGGAGAGGCTGAGGGAGCTGGGGTTTGCTGAGGCTGGAGAAGAGGAGGCTCAGGGGAGACCTTCTTGCTCTCGCAACTCCCTGAAGAGGTTGGAGCCAGGTGGGGGTGGTCTCTTCTCCCAGGCAAGCAGCACCAGAAACAAGAGGACACAGTCTCAAGCTGTGCCAGGGGAAGTGTAGTGGGCACACTGCTGGCTCATGTTCAGGCAGCTGTCAATCAGCACCCCCAGGTCCCTCTCTGTTTGGCAGCTCTCAGCCACTCTGCCCCCAGCCTGTAGCTCTGCCTGGGGTTGCTGTGGCCAAAGTGCAGCCCCTGGCACTTGGACTGTTGAATGCCATCCTGTTGGCCTCTGCCCAGCCACTCAAGGTCCCTCTGCAGAGCTCTTCTACCCTCCTCCTCACAGGAGAGGTGCTCCAGCCCCCTGATCATCTTTGTGGCCTCCTCTGCCCCCACCCCAGCAGGTCTAGGGGATGGAGCAAGCCTGGGGCCAAGCACTTCTGCATGCAGCCAGCACAAAGCACCAGTAAGTCCAGCTGGAGCCCCTGGCTCAGTGGGCTCAGCCTGGCCACTTACTTCTCTCCCCCACTGAGGCCTCCCTTAGTGACAGATTACCACACAGCCTCAAAGCCTCCTCCTGCACCATGTGGCTGCCTTTTCCCCCAAGCAGTTTCCATGCAACATTAAAGTCAAGAGAAGTCCTACTTACTAAAGAGCCCAGGGGAGCTCACACAAGCTGCTCTCAGCCACACTCACAGGCAAACATTTCCCCCATGAGGCTGCAAAGGAAAAAGAGACAGCAGAGGATAGCTCAGAGTGCCTTTGGGAGGAGTAATTTTTTAAGGAGAACAGTTAAAAGCAGCAAAGCAGAAGAGGAAAGAAGTGAAGCAACCTCAGAGATTCCACAGAATGGTTTGGCTCAGAAGGGACCAGCCAGATCCAAGCCTCCTGCCACGGCCAGGGACACCTCCCAGCAGCCCAGGCTGCTCACAGCCTCACACAGCCTGGTCTGAAACACCTCCAGGGGTGAGGAGTCCACAATAACTTGATGCTAGGGAGGTCCTGGCAGGTTGGTGTGACAGCAGGAGCTGGTAACAAGGCTTGGCCACGGTGTGTGGCAGCACCAGGCCACCTCCACCACTGCTGCTCCTCCTCAGGCAGAAGGTTCCAGGACAGCAAGATTCCCACACAGCCCCAGAACCCAGGGAGGCTGTGGACACCCCATCCCTGGAGGTGTTCAAGGCCAGGCTGGGTGAGGCCCTGAGCAAGCTGGGCTGGTGGGAGGCATCCCTGCCTACGGCAGGGGGGTGGAAGTGGATGAGCTTTAAGGTCCCTCCCAACCCATTCTAGGGAGTCTATGAATTGCTCCTCCCCCGCCCCCCCAAGCTGCCAGCACTGCACCATCACAGTCACAGAGGGTACAGCTGCAGAGAGGGAGCAGGCAGGGTGGGGATCCCCCTCCTGAGGCTGCCCAGCTGAAGATACCCAGAGGCTAAGCCACCTGGGCAGGCAGAGTCCTCTCCAGCTTCATGCAGAACTGCCATGGGCCAACCCCACCTCGATGCTAAGCTCTGTCTGGTTCAGACCCCCTGGGATCTAGGGGATGCCCAAGCCTCCTGCTTTCAGCCAGCATGAACACACCAGCACTCTTCACCTGCATCACCTCTTCTTCTACCCTCTGGCCACTTGGCTAAGTGGGAGGGAGGAGAACAAGAAGCTGGGCTCACTGAAGAGCTTGGGAAGCATTAACCTCTGCAGCACCCAAACCAATTTTAAAGCACAGTGGTAGCTTTCTCTGCATGAAGGGCCCAGCCCAGACCTTCTCAAAGCCTCCTCCACCTTCTCTCTGCTCCCTCTGATGGGCAGCAGCAGGCAGCCTGGCACTGAAAGCTCCCCATTTAGCAGAGAAACCATTTCAGAGGAGCAAAGCAACAAGCAGGGCTTTGCATCCACCACTGATGAGGACCCACACTGCCTTTGAAGCCAGAAGAAACCCCAAGTGGCTTGAATCTGGGCACCCCAAGAACCCAACCTTCATTCTGGAGGCTGCTGCTGTTGGGCTCTGCAGGGAAACGGGCAGCAAGAAGAACAGGGACACACAGACTTCCCAGCAAGTCACCCCAGGGCCAGAGCCAGAGTGCAGCATGAAATGAGGGCAAAGAAGGTATTTGTGGCTCTTGCTGATGAGGGTTTTGCCACAAAGCAAGATCCTGCCCAGCATGAACCACCCTGCCGAGACCCTGCTGCGCCGACGGGAACCGGCTGGATGGAGCCTGCGGCTGGATGGAGCCTCTGACACCAGAATTCTGGCTTCAAGGGGGGAACTTTGGAGGCTTTTTGGTGGGATTTGTGTGTGTGTGTGTGTTGGGTTTGTTTTAAGGGAGCTAGGAGGGATCCAGAATGATTTTCATGCAGGAGAGAGCTGCTGGTGGTCGAGCCCCCGAGAGGGGTCTCGCGTCCGAGGGAGGACCAACTGCCAGCCACGGGTGATGCTGGTGACGAGGATGGGGAGGCAAAGGGAAGGTACCACCTGGACACCAACTTGCAGCTGTGGTTGGCCAGCTCCATCTTGAGCTTCCAGGGATGGGAAAGATGCCAGCAGGTCAAGAGGTTTGCTCCCCAGGCTGTAATGCCGCGGGCGCTTGACCACGTCCACGCTGGCCCGCGGCGTGAAGCTGTTTCTTCTCATCCTTACAGGGCTTGGGCTGATGGGAAGGTTGAGCTGCTCCCAGGCAGAGAGTTATCACAGGGAATGAAAAGGGGAACCACAGCTGAAAACCACATGGCACAGCAGCAGCAGCACACACCTCTGGCATCCCCACCCGCAGCACCCCGAAGCTCCTGGCGGCCGGGGAAGCAGCAGCGGAGTTTGTGCCACCAGGACCTTCCCCGGGGGGGGAACTGAGCTGCTCTGCTGGCAGATCTGGCTCAGAGGACACTGAAGTCTGAGCCTGCCTTGGGTTTTTTCCCAGCAGTTTGGCTTCCCATGGGGCCTCTTCTGCTTAGCTGGCTTCGTTTGGGCTTGGCTTTTGTTTTCTTTCTTTCGTCCTCCTTCTGTTATTGTTGTTTTTTTCCTCCACCTCCCCCACCCTCCCTTCAGGGGGGAAAGCAAACAAGCAGACAGGAAAGTTTGCCCCCCCCACCCCCTTCTTGGTGTTTCTTCTCCTCCCAGGCAGCTGAACTTCCCAAGCAAAACAAAGAACAACAGCAACAACCTCTCACTTCTCCCGAGTGGGCAGCAACGATTTCAACACAAGAGCTGCAAAGCCATCAACACCCAGACTGGAAAGCACCAGCATGGGACCAGCCCCCAGCAAGCTGGCCAAAAAAAAAAGGCTCAGCTTAGCATTTAGCAGCCAGCTGGATTTAGCTCCACAAACCTTCCAGACAAGAGATGCAGGCTCCTGGTTTCTCCACCCCTCCCTTCTGCTCCCTCAGCTCAGGGACCCTTCCTGCCGGACCCAGAGCCCACCCAATCTGCCAGCAGCTCTTGTAAAACACAGCAGGAGGAGGCAGCTAAAAGCCTAAATGCACCCAAAAAGGACTTCAAGCAGGATGCATTCCCATTTCCTGGGAAATCAAGAGCTGGGTTGTGACCTTTCATTGGGGCAGCTAATTGTAAGGCAAGGGGCACAAGGCCTTGGACAGAGCAGGCCCTCTGCAAAGCAGGGATGCAAAGGGGAGCAGCACCTGCCAACAGCTTCAAGCCAAGGGGCTGTGCTTGGCTGAGCAGGCACAGATGGCCCAGCAGCAGCTTAAGTAACAGGAGAGACAGGATTGCATGAAGGAAAGCCACTCAAGAGCCTGAAGTGCTTCCACTGCTGCCAGAAGAAGATTCCCAGCACAAGGGAGGTAAAAACCTGGACCCCTCTCCTCCTTGCTTCAAGCTCAGGCACCCCCCCTGCCCTGTGCCCTGCACCCAGCTCGGGCACAGCCCCCCCGCCCCTTGCCCTGCACCAACTACTTCTAAGCTGCAGGAGAAATGTGCAGAGTGGAAAATTCTCCACTCCTCACAGCCCCCTCTCCCACCCCCTCCAGGCCAAAACTGCTGAGAGCCCCCAAGAAGCTGCCTGGAGCCCCCAGCCCGACCCAGGAGGAGGAATCTCATCCCAAGAGGACGAGGGGAAAATTCCCTTCAAACCTCTTGGCAAGCCTTTGAAATGGTCACAATTACTGCCTCAGCCACTGAGAGCTGAGCAGGAGACCTGGAAGTCAATCATTCCATTCATTCATCCTGAATTTGTTCATTCTCCTTCCTACAGCTCTGACAAATCTCTCTCTCCCCCCCCCCCCCCCCCCCGCTGGGAAACACACCAATGAATTCACAGTATCATAGTTTCAGGTTGGAAGGGACCACAAGGATCATCCAGTTCCAACCCCCCTGCCATGGGCAGGGACACCCCACACTAGATCAGCCTGCCCAGAGCCTCAGCCAGCCTGGTCTTAAACACCTCCAGGGACAGGGCCTCAAGCACCTCCCTCACACAACCCTCCAGGGCTTCACCACTCTCCTGGGGAGAACTTCCTCCTCACCTCCAGCCTGACTCTCCCCACCTCCAGCTTCATTCCATTCCCCCTAGTCCTAGCACTCCCTGACCTCCTGAGCAGTCCCTCCCCAGCCTTCCTGTAGCCCCCTGCAGATCCTGGAAGGCCACAATGAGGTCACCTGGGAGCCTTCTCCTCTCCAGACTGAACAGCCCCAACTCCTTCATCTGTCCTCACAGAGGTGCTCCACCCTCTGCTCCTCCTCCTGCCCTGCTCTGGACACCTTCCAGCACCTCCAGATCCCTCTTGTCACAGGGGCTCCAGACCTGGAGGCAGTACTGCAGGTGGGGTCTCAGCAGGCTGAGCATAGGGGGAGAATCCCCTCCCTTGCCCTGCTGGCCACACTCTCCTGCTGCAGCCCAGGCTCTGCTTGGCTTTCTGCTGCAAGTGCACCCTGAGAGCTCCTGGGGAGCTTCTCCTCCCCCAGCACCCCCAAGTCTCTCTCCTCAGGGCTGCTCTCCAGCCAGTCACCCATCTATCCCCACATTCCAGTCATGGGAATCATCCCACCAAGCTTCAGTAACAGCCTCTATGTCATGGCATCCCAGCCCCATGGCCCTGAATTCATCCTGTTTGCTGCCCAAGCTGTGTGCATTTGCACAGAGGCACTTCAGCTGGGCTGGCCCTGTGGTCCTCTTGGGCCAGGTCCCCTTGGCTTCCACAGAGTGCCCTGGTGTGTCACTCGTGGCTTGCCTCAGGGCAGCAAGTTGAGAGCCCTTACCAGCTCTCCATCCCTCTGCCTCCGGTGAGCTGCCCCTCTGTCTGTCACAGGCCAGCAGGAGACCATTAACCCCTTCCCCCTTCAAATCTAGTTTCAAGCCCTGTCAAGGAGCCCTGCCAATTCCTGACCCAGGATCCTTCTCCCCCCTCTGGGACAAGTGGGTCCCATAAGTTGTTTGCAGCTCTGGTGCCTTCTTTTCCTGAGCAGGGGCTGGGGGTTGGGGTGGGAAATAAAATCAACCCCAGAGGTGTGCAGCAAAAACTTACTGAGTTGAGAGAGGGTCTGTCCCTGTGGGTGTTCACTGCTTCCACATTCAGGGTGATGGTCTCCACTTTACAACCTTTAGCCCCCCACCCCAAAAAACAAACAAACACAAAAGGACAAAAGAAGTTTGGGTAAGAAAAGGCAAAATATGAAGTAAGCCATTGGAAAAGGGCAATAAAAGATGAATGGAGCAAGGGGGGGGGGGAGGGAAATAAGCAGGAAGGGAAAATGGGGTGGGTTTGTTTGGTAAGAAAGCAGAGGCTAAATAAAAAGGTAATTCAAAAGATGAATGAAGCAGCTCATCAAAAAAAACCAAAGAGAAAAGAATACTAAATCAGGTCCTAAAAAATAGCAATGAAATGATGCAAGTAAGAATCATCAGCAGAAAGGAAGCAGCCCCTCGAGGAGCAGCTCAGCTCCTCAACAGCAGGTGCAGCTTTCAGCTGCCCTCAGGCTAGGAGCTGCACTCTGTCAGGTCACAGTCTCACAGAATCACCAAGGTTGGAAGAGACCTCCAAGCTCACCAAGTCCAACCGGCCCACCACAGCTCCTGACTACTAAACCATGGCACCAAGGCCACATCCAATCCCCTCTTGAAACCCCTCCAGGATGGGGACTCCACCACCTCCCTGGGCAGCACATCCCAAGGGCTAACAACTCCTCTGTAAGAACTTCTCCTCCCCTCCAGCCTAAACTTCCCTGGCACAGCTTGAGACTGTGTCCTCTTTGTTCTGCTGCTGCTGGCCTAAGAGAAGAGACCAACCCCCACCTGGCTCACAACCTCCCTGCAGGGAGTTGGGAGAGCAAGAAGTCTCCCCTGAGCCTCCTCTTCTCCAGGCTAAGCAAGCCCAGCTCCCTCAGCCTCTCCTCCCAGGGCTGTGCTCCAGATCCCTCCCCAGCCTTGTTGCCCTTCTCTGGACACCTTCCAGCAACTGAATAGCTTCCCTAACCTGAGGAGCCCAGAACTGGACACAGGACTCAAGGTGTGGCCTAACCAATGCAGAGCACAGGGCACAATGACCTCCCTGCTCCTGATGCAGGCCAGGAGGACACAGTGTCAAGCTGTGCCAGGGGAGGTTTAAGCTGGAGGGGAGGAGAAAGTTCTTCCTAGAGAGAGTTGTTAGCCCTTGGGATGTGCTGCCCAGGGAGGTGGTGGAGTCCCCATCCCTGGAGGTGTTCAAGAGGGGACTGGATGTGGCACTTGGTGCCATGGTTTAGTTCATAGTATCAGTCAGGGTTGGAAGGGACCACAAGGATCAGCCAGTTCCAACCCCCCTGCCATGGGCAGGGACACCCCACACTAGATCAGCCTGGCCAGAGCCTCATCCAGCCTGGGCTTAAACCCCTCCAGGGACAGGGCCTCAACCACCTCCCTGCACAACCCAGTCCAGGGCTTCACCCACTCTCATGGGGAAGACTTCCTCCTCCCCTCCAGGCCTCAATCTCCCCACCTCCAGCTTCATTCCATTCCCCCCTAGTCCTATCACTCCCTGATCTCCTGAGCAGTCCCCCTCCCCAGCCTTCCTGTAGCCCCGCAGATCCTGGAAGGCCACAATGAGGTCACCTCGGAGCCTTCTCTTCTCCAGACTGAACAGCCCCAACTCCCTCAGTCTGTCCTCACAGGACATAGTCAGTCAGGAGGTGCTGGGTGCCAGGTTGGACTTGCTGATCCCTGAGGCCTTTTCCAACCTTACTGATTTTATGATTCTATGACTTCATTGATTTTTTTATGATTATCCAACCAAGCTCCCCCCCCCAAAAAGCTCCAACCCACC
>JAAWVA010000041.1:4960643-4991097 GCA_015227895.2 Colaptes auratus | reverse complement strand
GGCTCGCCGGGGCCAGTCCCGGTCATCAAGGGCACAGAGGCGGACATGAAGAAGGGGGGGACACCAGGAGGTCGGCCCCGCGCAGAATGGAAACGCGTTTAACGGAAGAACCGTGCTATTTTAAGCGGCACAAGCGGCACGCCCCCCGCTAAACCGCTATTTTGGTTTTTTCTCTTAAATATAGCAAACCCCCTCTAACCCCCTTCAGCCTCCCTCTCCCTCCTCCCAGGCCGAGGTTACTCACAGCACTGCTTCTCGCCGCCGCGCAGCGCCCCGGCCCTACCCCGCGGGGGGCCGCCGTGCCGGGGCTCCGCCGACATGGCTCCGGGCCGCCGCGCCACATGCAAATCATATGCAAATCACACCGGCCCCGCATGCAAATGAACGCCGAGCGCCGTGACGTCAGCCTCGCTCCTCCACCTCCCCGCCGCTGCCTACGCGCTGATTGGCTGCAGCCCAGCCAATGGTGGAAGCGCAGCGAGCATCTCGCGAGAGTGGGCGGGAGCGGAAGCGGTTCCCCGTCCGTGGCGGTGGAGGAGGAGGCGGCGGCGGCGGCGCGGGGCGGCCCCGCCGAGGATGCTGCGGCTGCGCTGCAAGGCCCGCAGCGGCACCCACCCGCTGCCCGGCCTCACGGCCCACTCCCGCCTCCGCGACATGCAGGCAGCCCTGGCTGCCCTCACTGGCGTCCCCGCCACGGCTCAGCGCCTCCTGCTGGGTTTCCCGCCGCGGAGCCTGGACCTTAGCGACGGCGAGAGGAGGCTCGGTGACCTCGGGATCCACTCGGGTGAGGGCCGAGCAGCAGTCTCGGGCCTGCGCCGTTGGGGGTGGGTACTGGCGCCGGCGCTTTATGGCCTCTGCTGCTCCGCCGGCTGCAATTAACTTAATTAAAAGAGGCTGCGGCCCAGCACGCCCCTCATCAGGAGGCTGCCGGGCCGGTTCTTCTTCCTGGGGGTAGCTGTCAACACCCGGCTCGGGAGCACTTCCTGCTCGCCACTAGCGCCGCTGGTGATTTTGCTGCGTCCCGGGGGGTCCGGGGACTAAAGGACGGGGCTGGAGAAGGCAGGGACTGGGGATACTCCAGGTGAGTACACGGGAGCCCAGCGCTTGGCCAGCGAGGTGCTAACGGCTGTCGTGGCCGACGCTGTTTCGCGTCAGGATACTGTGCTGCTGGGGGCTGGACTAGATGACCTTAAAAGGTCCCTTCCAACCTAGTGCGTTCCGTGATTCTAGGCACAGAGGCGCCCCCCTCAACGTGGCTCCATTGTAGGGGGCAGCAGCAGCATCTTTAACCCTCGCCTGCACGTCCCTCTGAGTTCTTCCTCCTGCTGTGTTTGACAGGCGACACTCTGATAGTTGAAGAGGACGCTTCCAAACCCAAGCCTGACTCGCCCGTAGTCGCCAAGAGAACGATGTCTCACTCGCTGAGGGAAGCTGTGCCCGTGCTGGCCAGGAGGGTCGTGCCGGCGGACAACTCCTGCCTCTTCACCAGCGTGTACTACGTGGTGGAGGGAGGCGTCTACGACCCGGGCTGCGCCCCGGAGATGCGCAGCCTCATCGCCCAGATCGTCGCCAGCGACCCCGAGTCTTACTGCGAGGCCGTCCTGGGCAAAACCAACCGGGAGTACTGCGAGTGGATCAGGAAGGAAGAGACTTGGGGAGGAGCCATCGAGGTGTCCATCCTGTCCAAGTTCTACCAGTGCGAGATCTGCGTGGTGGACACCCAGACCGTCCGCATCGACCGCTTCGGGGAGGACGCCGGCTACACCAAGAGAGTGCTCCTGATCTACGACGGGATCCACTACGATCCCCTCGAGAGGAGGATCCCCGACACGGACATTCCTCCCCAGACCATCTTCTCCGCCGCTGACGACGTCGTCCTGGCGCAGGCCCTGGAGCTGGCCGACGAAGCCAGGAGGAAGAGGCAGTTCACCGACGTGAACCGCTTCACGCTGCGGTGCATGGTGTGCCAGAAGGGACTGACGGGGCAGGCGGAAGCCAGGGAGCACGCCAAGGAGACTGGGCACACCAACTTTGGGGAGGTGTGATGCCTGCATGAGGATGGTTGCTTCGACTACCTCACCACCCCGGGGTGAACTCCCTGGGTGTCCTGATAAGCTGTACGTAACCCCCCAGCTCCTGCCCACGAAAGCTTGAGAAGCGAGCTAAGGGCTGGCCCAGACACGCAGCTTGGCTCTGGCTAAGGACTCTGCCGATGGCTCTCACATAGGAATCTCCTCGCATGCTGATCTCTAGGACTTTGGCAGGTGGTTGGTGCTGGCAGCTGAATGCTTGGTGGCTTGAAAGAGCCTCCCCTCTCTGTGGGCAGAGATGCAAACCCCGGGAGTGGGGGGGGGGCTCCTTCCAGCCCAGCCTCTAGAAGCTGCTGAATTATTCTCTCTTGGGTTCTCTTTTCAGGGCAAGCTCTAAGGGGTTGGGAAACTCAACACCTCAGCAGTGCTTATCCTAAGAGTCAGACTCCTCACACAAGGTGGGGGTGGAGGGTGGGAACTGCTCAGTTGGTGTCATGGGGAGAGTCTCTCCAGAGCTGCCCTGTTGCCATCAGGAGTAGACTGTGGTGTTTGTGTGAAGTTCTGGCTTTAGAGAAAGAAATGGCCTCTAAGCTTTAAGGTAGCCTCCTTTAAATGACTAAGTAGGTGGTTAAGTGTTGAATAAAACTTACTAACCCTCTTGTTAGGTAGTTTTTAGTTGCTTGATAACTTATCATCACCCCCCCTCCCCTTCCACCCCAGGTGTTTACACTGCATCAGAACCTTGGCATGTGACTTGAAATACTTTAGGTTCTTTCTCATCATGGTATCTGAAATTCTGGCTGGGGCAAGGGGGAGGGGGAGGAAATAAAGAGCTGTTAGGGAAATGCCTTGGTTTGCATCTTTGAAAGAGCTTTTTAGGCAGCCTTGATTTGGGTAGAGCTGCTCTCTCCCAGCCCCACTTGTCACTAAGCTGTACCAGATTCCAGGTACTGTAAGTTAGCACTTTTAAGGTGTAGTTCTCACTCTTGGCTGATCAAAACCCAGAGGGTTGCCCTCTTTTAAGAGGGACACAGGAGTCCTCCCCTCTCAGATGGGAGGCCTCCAAGTTTCTTCATCTGCATTCTGCCTTAATGTGTTTGATTTGTCACCAGTGACTGTTCAGTGGCAAGACTTTTAATTCTGATAATGAAGGGTGCTGTTGAAGTTCCAAGACACACACACACACAAATAAGCTGCCTGAGCTGCCCTACTTCTCCTGCTGTTGGCTAGCAGGGAAGTTGGAAACTGGTTTAGTTCTCTCCTACCTCACAGTGGGGTTGTGAGGCTTAACCAGAAGTGCTTTGGAGGTGTGTTTGTTTTGGAGAGGTGCTGAAAAGGTGAATATTGCTGCAGGGGATTTTTAGTTTGGTTTTGGGGGTGGTTTTTTTCCCCCTCCCCCCCGCCCTCTTTGAAATGCCTGCAACACAGACTTGATTTTACTGCATTTTAGACTAGTCCTAGCCTGCCAGTTTGCTGCTGACACTTTGGAGTCCCCTTCCTTGCACTTGTCACAAACAGGGAGCAAAACCAAAATACACCCCCTCCACCCCCATGCATCTGAGGCAGAAATAAACCCAAGTGGAACCTTGAAAGGATTTCCCTTCATTCCTTAAGGCATCTGGCTGGGGGGGGGGGAAACCCCACCCAACACCAAGCAACTAACAAAACCCCAGCCAAAAAAAAACCCTTCTCTTCTTTCCCTGCAGTTCTCAGCAGGGGCTCCCTGAGGAGATCCAGGAGGGGGCTTACTGAGCCAGGAGCATAATTACCTAAGTGCTTTGCTGACTTGAGACTTGAAGTATAAGGAACAGACTCACTGAGAGCACTGTGGAGCAGGTTTCTTTTTCAGGCAGTATTAAACCAGACGTTAGCACTGTTGGGAGCTTGCCTCTGGAGCCATTTAGCTCCCAGGTCTTCAATCCTGCTTTGCTTTTAGCCTGTCATTAGTGAGGGGGGGCGGGGGAGGAGGGAAGCCCCAACAGCTAAACCACCCCACCATTAAAAGCCACCCTCTAGAAGCTGCTGCTTAGAAACCTAAAGGAATAGCTGACAGCTCAAAGGAACTTGAAGACCTCACTGTGCTGGAGCCACTTGAGGTGAAATCCTGGCTAGGAGCAGCGGCAAGAAGCCGGCAACCCCGAGCGGTGCTCTCAGCTTTCACACCGTAAGGGGTTACAAGCCACCACCTCAGGCAGGGAGCTGATCCTCCACCACTTAGCCAGCTGGAGGGAAGGGGGGAAAAAAATGGACATGACATAAAAAAAACCTACCTCAGAGAAGGGGGATGAGGTGCCTGGGGTTGGGGTGGCTTGGAAACGGGAGCGGAGGAGAAGCGTTTCTCGTCTGCCCGGACTGTGGGGAGCAAGCCTCAGCTGTCAGCTCTGGAGCCTGGATGGGTGTCTGGAGGTGTGTGAAAGGAACAAAACAACAACAAAAGATCTTTGTAAGGGGGTGTTTCTCACTTGAGGTGGTGTTTAAGGTTAGGTTTGTTGAACCCAGAGTGTTCAGCTTCGCCGTGCCAGGTTCGCATAGGGAATGGGCTAACGGAGAGGCAGCTCCCTTGGAGGGAGATGTGTTTGTATCACTGCTTGGTGTCTTCTTTTGTTGCCTAGGAAATAAAGACTCTTTGGTTAAAAACTGACACCTGAGCTGCTGCACTTCATCCTCGGGGAGGTTGCTGCTGGAAGTCATCCTTGGGGAAAGCCTCAGGGGGGTTGCTGCTGGAAGTCGTCCTTGGGGAAAGCCTTCGGGGAGGTTGCTGCTGGAAGTCGTCCTTGGGGAAAGCCTTCGGGGAGGTTGCTGCTGGAAGTCGTCCTTGGGGAGGTTCACAATACCTTAGGGGCTGGAAGGGACCTCTGGAGATCTAGGAGCTGCTGCTGTAGCTCATCCTTGGGGAGGTTCACAGGACCTCAGAGGTTGGAAGGGACCTCTGGAGATCTTGGAGTTGCTGCTGGAAGTCATCCTTGGGGAGGTTGCTGCTGGAAGTCATCCTTGGGGAGGTTCACAGCACCTTAGGGGTTGGAAGGGACCTCTGGAGATCTAGGAGTTGCTGCTCTAATTCATCCCTGGGGAGCTTCACAGGACCTTAGAGGTTGGAAGGGACCTTTGGAGATCTTGGAGTTGCTGCTTTAGCTCATTCTTGGGGAGGTTGCTGCTGTTACACCCCGACCCAACTCTCCAAGGCCAAAGACCTTTTGGTGCTGACCTCGAGTCAAGAGAAAGCAACTTTGTGTGGCTCTCCTAAACTCTGCCATACAAAACATTTTAAGTGAGGAGGTGGAGACCTTTAAAGTGTTTTAAATGTTAGGAAGGGGTTAGTACCTCCTGGTGGGGGGGTGGGGAGGGTTGGTTGGTACTTTATTACCAACACTTAACGATGGAACCATCACCAAAACAGCCTCTTGGTGCCAGTCCATCAGAAGAGGTTGTGGGACAAGCTGAGGCACTGGCAGGGAAGTGTCACCTGTCCAAACCAGTCCCCAAAGCCCTTAAGGTACAGATTATGTCCTCTCTCATTACTCTTCATCCCTTATAACTTCAAAATGGGCATTCAACTCCTTGCTGGGCGAATGACCTGCACCAAAGCACTTAAGTGGCCCCTGGGAATGAAAACTGCTGCCTTGGGGATGTGCTTGGGAAAGGCAGGCTGCTGGGGGGGGCAAAAGCTGGCTGGCTGCTGGGGGGGCAAAGCTGGCTGGCTGCTGGGGGGGGCAAAAGCTGGCTGGCTGCTGGGGGGGCAAAAGCTGGCTGGCTGCTGGGGGGGGTGGCAAAAGCTGGCTGGCTGCTGGGGGGGTGGCAAAAGCTGGCTGGCTGCTGGGGGGGGCAAAGCTGGCTGGCTGCTGGGGGGGGCAAAAGCTGGCTGGCTGCTGGGGGGGGCAAAGCTGGCTGGCTGCTGGGGGGGGCAAAAGCTGGCTGGCTGCTGGGGGGGGCAAAAGCTGGCTGGCTGCTGGGGGGGGGCAAAAGCTGGCTGGCTGCTGGGGGGGGCAAAAGCTGGCTGGCTGCTGGGGGGGGCAAAAGCTGGCTGGCTGCTGGGGGGGGGCAAAAGCTGGCTGGCTGCTGGGGGGGGGCAAAAGCTGGCTGCTGCTGGGGGGGGGCAAAAGCTGGCTGCTGCTGGGGGGGGGCAAAAGCTGGCTGGCTGCTGGGGGGGGGCAAAGCTGGCTGGCTGCTGGGGGGGGGCAAAAGCTGGCTGGCTGCTGGGGGGGGCAAAAGCTGGCTGGCTGCTGGGGGGGGGGCAAAAGCTGGCTGGCTGCTGCTGGGGGGGGCAAAAGCTGCTGGCTGCTGGCTGGGGGGGGCAAAAGCTGGCTGGCTGCTTGGGGGGGGGCAAAAAGCTGGCTGCTGCTGGGTGGGGGGGGGGGCAAAAGCTCGCTGGCTGCTGGGGGGCGGGGGGGGCAAAAGCTGCTGCTGCCTTGGGGGGGCAAAAGCTGGCTGTCTGCTGGGGGGGGGGCGGCAAAAGCTGGCTGGCGCTGCTGGAGCAGGGGCAAAAGCTGGCTGGCTTGCTTGGGGGCGGGGGGGGGCAAAAGCTGGCTGGCTGCTGGGGGGGGCAAAAGCTGGCTGGCTGCTGTGGGGGGCAAAAGCTGGCTGGTGCTGAGGGCAGGGGGGCAAAAGCTGGCTGGCTGCTGGGGGAGGGCCAGGGGCAAAAGCTGGCTGGCTGCTGGGGCGGCAAAAGCCTGGCTGGCTGCTGGGGGGCAGGGGGCAAAAGCTTGCTGCTGCTGGGGGCAGGGGGTCAAAAGCTGGCTGGCTGCTGGGGGGGGGCAAAAGCTGGCTGGCTGCTGGGGGCGGCAAAAGCTGGCTGCTGCTGGGGGGCAGGGGGGCAAAAGCTGGCTGGCTGCTGGGGGGGGCAAAAGCTGGCTGGCTGTCGGGGGGGGCAAAAGCTGGCTGGCTGCTGGGGGGCGGCAAAAGCTGGCTGGCTGCTGGGGGGGGCAAAAGCTGGCTGCTGCTGGGGGCAGGGGGCAAAGCTGGCTGGCTGCTGGGGGGCAGGGGGGCAAAAGCTGGCTGGCTGCTGGGGGGGCAGGGGGGCAAAAGCTGGCTGGCTGCTGGGGGGCAGGGGGCAAAAGCTGGCTGGCTGCTGGGGGGGGGCCAAAAGCTGGGCTGGCTGGGGGGCGGCAAAAAGCTGGCGGCTGCTGGGGGGCGGCAAAAGCTGCTGCTGCTGGGGGCGGCGGCAAAAGCTGGCTGGCTGCTGGGGGGCAGGGGGGCAAAAGCTGGCTGGCTGCTGGGGGCAGGGGGCAAAAGCTGGCTGGCTGCTGGGGGGCAGGGGGGCAAAAGCTGGCTGGCTGCTGGGGGGGGGCAAAAGCTGGCTGGCTGCTGGGGGGGGCAAAAGCTGGCTGGCTGCTGGGGGGCGGCAAAAGCTGGCTGGCTGCTGGGGGGCGGCAAAAGCTGGCTGGCTGGCTGCTGGGGTTGTTTGACCAACCTGTGCAGTCCTGGATCCTCAGTTGAAGAGCAGATTGTGATCTCCTGGTGCCACTCCTGCCCTCACAGCAGCACTAAATTCCTTCTTTCATTAAAGAGGAGCCAAACACACTCTGGAATCATAGGATGCCTCAGGCTGGAAGGGACCTCAGAGATCATCTACTCCAACCTCTTCACCACAGACAGGGACACCTCTCAGCGAGACTTGGCTGCTCAAGGCCTCCTCCAACCTGGCCAACATTCCAGCCTAAGCCATTCTGTGATGATTTAGGCTGGGAAAGCCCTTTAAGAACATCCAGTCCAACCCTTCCCTAACTCTCCCCAGGCTGGTGCTAAACCAAGGCCCTCAGCACCACATCTCTGCCTCCTCTAAACACCACAAAGGATGGGGCTTCAACCACCTCCCTGGGGAGCCTGTTTGAGAACCCTGTCAGTGAAGAGGTTTCTTCTAATCTCCAACCTAACCCTCCCCTGGTGCAGCTTAATGCTGTCCCCTCCCATCCTAATAAAGTCACTGAGTCCAAGCAGACTTTCAGGAGGAGTTGGGTTCAGTAGCACAAGTCCATGGCTGCAAGTCCAAGGCCAAGCTCAGAACAGTGCTGCAACCACAGTCCACCCTGGAGCAGGAGCACAGCCCTCTTTTTCACACCCATTTCTCACCCAAGCAGCAGCACCAGAACAAGAGGACACAGCCTCAAGCTGTGCCAGGGGAGGTTTAGGCTGGAGGTGATGAAGAAATTCTGGCCAGCAAGAGAGATTGGCCACTGGGATGTGCTGCCCAGGGAGGTGGTGGAGTCCCCATCCCTGGAGGGGTTCAAGAGGGGATTGGATGTGGCACTTGGAGCCATGGTTGAGTTGATCAGATGGTGCTGGGTGAGAGGTTGGACTGGATGATCTCAAAGGTCTTTTCCAACCTGGTCTGGTCTATTCTATTCTATTCTATTCTATTCCATTCCATTCCATTTCCATTCCATTCCATTCCTATTCTAGTCCAGGCCATCCCATCCTAGGCCATCCCATCCCAGTCCATCCCATCCCATTTGCTCTTCCTGACTTCTGAGGGTGCGTGCAGGAGGAGGAAGGGAGAGGTGCAGCAGGAGGAGGAAGGGAGAGGTGCAGCAGGAGGAGGAAGGGAGAGGTGCAGCAGGAGGAGGAAGGGAGAGGTGCAGCAGGAGGAGGAAGGGAGAGGTGCAGCAGGAGAAAATGCAGGCTTTCTCTCCTGACAGCTTTAAACACAGCACCCCAGGTGCTGCTGGCGTTCTGGAGCCCTCAGACTGACACACAACTGCTGAAGCATCTGTGCCAGGCAGATTTTGCTGCCCACAGCACAACACAGCATCAGAGAAGGGCTCTTGGCTCCTGCTCTGCACCAAGCCACCCCGGGTAAGCCCTGCAAACCTCTCCCTGGCAAGGGAGCTCTTTAATAAGGGGAGCAAAGACAAGTTTTCAGCTTGCCATTTGGAAAATGACAGCTCCCCAGTGGTACCAATTAACTGTCTGCCTGGGGTTGAGCTGGAGCTGTGCAGCCAGCTGGGAAACTGCCAGTGGGGGGCTGCGAGGCTCGGGGCTGGGCAGAAGAGGAAAGGACTTCGAATCGGTTTGACTCAATGCTGGGGTTTGCACTGCTCTGAGCCTGGGCAGCAGAATGCTTTCAGGATTAAAGGAGGCCACAGGAAAGGGAATAAAGCTGGGCTGTGCAAGATTGCACTGTCCTTGTCTAGTGTGTTTAATTGAAGCCTTTGGGTGGGAGTGTGTTACACCTGGAGAGCTGACTCCTTGCTTCTGCTGGGGAGTTAGTGCTAACCAAGCTGTGGGAACGGAGCAGAGGATCAGAGGATGGTTTGGGTTGGAAGGGACCTCAAAGCTCAGCCAATTCCAACCCCCAGCCATGGGCAGGGACACCTCCCACCAGCCCAGGTTGCTCAAAGCCTCATCCAGCCTGGTCTTAACACTTCCAGGGATGAGGCATCCACAGCCTCCCTGTTCCAGTGTCTCCCCACTCCCACAGTGAAGAACTTCCTAATGTCAGAATCAGAATCACAGAATCACCAAGGTTGGAAGAGACTTCAAAGCTCATCCAGTCCAACCTGGCACCACAGAGCTCCTGACTAAACCATGGCACCAAGTGCCACATCCAATCCCCTCTGGAACACCTCCAGGGATGGGGACTCCACCACCTCCCTGGGCAGCACATTCCAAGGGCTAACAACTCAGAGAGAGTGAAGAACTTTCTCCTCGCCTTGAGCCTAAACTTCCTCTGGCACAGCCTGAGACTGTGTCCTCTTGTTCTGGTGCTGTCAAATCTGAATCTCCCCTGCTGTAGCTTCAAACCATTGTCCCTCATCCTAGCACTCCCAGCCCTTGCCAAAAGTCCCTCCCCAGCTCTCCCGTAGCCCCCTTCAGGTACTGGAAGGCTGCTCTGAGGTCTCCCTGGAGCCCTCTCCAGGCTAAACAGCCCCAGCTCCCTGTCTGCCCTCACAGCAGCAGTGCTCCAGCCCTCTGATCATCTTCATGGCCTCCTCTGGACCTTCTCCAACAGTTCCACGTTATTGTTGTGTGAAGGGCTCCAGACCTGCACACAGCACTGCAGGTGGGCTCTCGCCTGAGCAGAGCAGAGGGGCAGAATCCCCTCCTGTGACCTGCTGCCTGCTCAGCTTTTGATGCAGCCTGCTTGGTAATTATGCCTCTGCAGCTCTGGAGCCGCCACATCTGCACTCCTCCCAGTGAAGGTGATTTGGTTAGCAACAGAAAGCTTCTTCCTAGTCACAGAATGGCTTAGGTAGGAAAGGACTTTAGAGATCATCCACTCCAAACCTCCCTGCTCTGAGATGCCCCCCAGCTCTCTCCCTCTTCTCTGCAAAGCAGAGGCAACAAATGGAGCTTTATGCCCAGCTCCCAGGGAGGTGAAGAGTTAATTCTTTCTCTCTGTGTGTGTAACAGAGCTATTAACCACCCAACCTTTTGCATCATCCAGCTGCTCACACAACTTGGTCTAAGGAAAGTGTCCCACAGCAGTGCCACAGAGGCAAATAAACAGCCCTGCATGAGCAGGGATCTTATCAGTGACGCCCTTTGGATGAGTTTCCTCTGGGGCCAGCCCTGAATCATTTGTCTCCTTCTGTTTATGGACAGGGTGAGGCATGGCAGGGCTGTGAGCAAGCCAAAGTCCTCTCACAGCTCTCTGCAGTTTTCTCTGCATCATTTGACTCCTGGCATAGGCTTCATGCCACAGATAGGAAATCTCATTTCACTTTGGGTGGGAGCTGTTAAGGGTTTGGTGGAGGAAGAAATGAAAGGAAGGGGGAGAAGGAGAAGGGGGGGAAAGGCAGGGGGAGAAGGAGAAGGGGGGAAAGGAAGGGGGAACAGGTTCTTTGTAGGCAGCTGATTCAGAGAAGCTCAAAGCTTCTCCTAATGGATCATGACATCCACCTGACCTAGCCAGAGGCCTGCAGGCTGCAAAGTCTTTCAGAAGAGAAGCCAAAACCCACCACCACAAGATTGAGGGGGCTCTGATCAATGTTTATAAGCAGCTGAAAGGTGGAGGGCAAGAAGGAGGGGCCAGGCTCCTTCCAGGGGTGCCCTGTGAGAGGATGAGGACCACAGGCACAAACTGGAGCCCAGGAAGCTCCACCTCAACGTGAGGAAAAGCTTCTTTGCTATGAGGCTGCTGCAGCCCTGGAGCAGGCTGCCCAGAGGGGTTGTGGAGTCTCCTTCTCTGGAGGCTTTCAAGAGTCACCTGGATGAGCTCCTGTGTGACCTGCCCTGGGTCATGCTGCTTGGGCAGGATTGGACCTAATGATCTCCACAGGTCCCTTCCAACCCCTACCATTCTATGGTTCTGTTCTCTTTAAGTCCTTGTGCTGCTGTCACACAGCTCTCAGGACACATTTGCCCTCTCCTGGAGGACATCCCTGTCCTGCCCTCGCCCTCACTGCGTTTGAACGTGCAATGAAATAATACCTCGGGGTTTAACTCCCTCCCTCTCTTAATGCAAGCTCAGATCCGGGCCCAGCTTGACTAAACCGGCACCAACCTGACCCTGTTTGCTGCACCAGCCAGCAACAACCCCAGCCCAGCCTTCCAGAAGCATCAAGTCCTCACTCACCAGCTGCCACACCGCCCGGGCAGCAGCTCGGAGGGCTGCCGCAACGCTCCCGACGTGCCACATTCCCATCTCTTCACTCCTGCTGCAGGCCAGCAGGGCTGAGCTGGAGCTCCCCGGAGCTGCTGATTTGCTCTTCATGTTCCCTTTTGCAACAGCTCCCGGCTTGGGCTCAGCAGCCTCTTGCACTTCCTGGCTCATCTGCTGTCTGTCCATCCTGGCAGGGCTTTAAATAACTGCTGCTTCCACTTCCCTGTTCCGGGTGACATGCTGCAACCCAGCCTTTTGCTGAAGGAGAAGTGTAAATAGTTAATCGACTCAAAGAGCCCTTGGAGCACACAAACGTGAAGGAAGCTGGGGGCTGCAGCAGGATTTGTGCTGGGAGGGGGGGGTGGTGGTTAATCAGGGAGGAGGAGCACCTTGCAGAGAAGCAGTTGCAAGGCTCTGATGGGGGTTGGGGGAGCAAGGTTTATCAGAGAGGCAGCTGTGATTCTGCCAGGGGGCTCCAAAATGTGGGTAATTAGAGGTTCACAGATTGCATTGGGTTGGGAGGGACCCTCTCAAAGGTCATCTTGTCCAACCCCCCCCCTGCAGTCAGCAGGGACACCTCCAAGTGATAACAAGCCACTGCAGCTCTCCCAGCTGCTTCTGCAGCATCACCTGGGCAGGTTTGGGTGCTGGGGAGGGGGGGGGGGGGGTCGCTGTCACCCAGTGCTGGAGGTGGAACAACAGAGCTTTTTGTTCCATTTCTCCTGGAGAGAGGCAGTAGAGGTGGTCCCCTCCTGAAGGAAATGCCCCAGCAGCAGTTTTGGAGGGGTTGGTGTCAGGGAGGAGGGTGGTGAGGTGGAGTGGGATGGGTGTCTAGGGGGTTTTGGCTTTACCCAGGCTCTGGGACTCAACCCCTTTCACGTCCAGCGTTAGAGAGATCAGGACTGGACCTGCAGAAGGGCTCAGCACCTGCGGGACCGATGGCAGGAGGGGTGGAGGGGAGCTGCAGCCAGGCAGTAGGCGCAGAACAAGCCCCAGAGCTGTGCACAGCCCCCTCCTCTCGCACAGAAACACAACTCAGAGCCGAAGCTTCCCTTCCAAAGCGGCTTTCCCCCCACCTCACCCTCACAGGACTCTCCTCGCAGCACAGAGCAGCAGGTGGCAAACTTTGTGGTGTCTGGGAAAGCTTCGACGAGCTGCAAGTATCTACCTGCTCCAGCACCAACCTGTGTTTAGAGCCTTCAGGAGCCCTGCGTGGAGGGAACCTCACCCCCCCACACACCCCAAACCACCTCGTAAAGCTCTTGTGGGGCAATGCCTGCAGCAGCACAGGCTGCAAACACCCAGCCGAGGGTTTAATTAGTGTGTAGGAAGGTGCTTGGGTCAGGGCTGCGCGCTGGGCTCCCGCGGGTGTCAGCGAGCAGCTATGTGGCAGAACAGGATGTTGGATTAAGGAGTCTCCCGTGAAACCCGCGCTGAGGACATCAGAGAACACCACCAGCCGAGCAGGGAAGTGAGTGAGCTGGGTGGTACCGAGCGGAGCTCCCCGGGCAGAGGCTGCTCGCTGCCCGCCTCTGCCTGCACCGCACTGCCTCGGAGCAAAGCCGCTCGGGCAGGGCTGCCAGCGAGCAGGGCACGAAGGGACCCGGCTGCTTCGGGTCAGAACACCGAGGGGCTTTAGGGGCTTGGCCGTGCCGTGACCCCAGCCTGGAGCAAAGCTGCCTGGCGTGGGTGCCGGATGAATTTCTTCCAGCCCGGTGCTGCAGGTGGAGGGCTGGGGGCTCGCCTGTGAGCGCCAACCTGCCGAGCACTTCATCTGCCAGGCACTCGCGGCAGCCTTATCTGTGCCGTGGAGGTGAGTTAATGTGTAAGCCAGCTCTGTTTGGTCAGTCCAGAACAGCAAAGAAGTGCCGGGACAGGCACGGCCGGGACGAGGATCTGGGACACGCAGAACGTCCTGGTAAAAAAAAACCCGAGACTTAAAGGGATCCTCTCTGCTCCTGCTGCTGCTTTGCTGTCTCTCCCTCTCCTGCTGGGGGGCTGTGGCTGAGAGGCTTTGCCCGGGTGGGCCGTGGGTCCCCGTGGGGTTCTGGACCTGCTTTGCTTTGGAAGGGTTGGAAGTGCGGTGGAGCCGTCGCAGGAGGTGGCACCAGGGGAAGATGGAAGAGGTGGTTTGAAGGAGGTGGCAGGAGGAAAGCTGGGGAGAGACCAGCAGCTGCCGGTTGGAGAGGCTGGGGAAAGAGCTCCGCGAGAGCTTCCTTCTCTGGAGACTTCCCTAACCTGCCCGGACGTGCTTTTGTGCGGCATGGCCTGCCCTGGGTGCCTCTGCTCTGGCAGGGGGGTTGGACTGGATGAGCTCTGGAGGTCCCTTCCAGCCCTACCGCTCTGTGATTCCGTGACAGGCTGTAGCTGTGCTGAGGGCAGCAAACAGCCCGGGCAGCTGCTACGTGCACTTGCTGGGCTCGTTTCAACAGGAGGGGCTACAGATCTGCCACCATCATCTCCTTTCACCCCCGAGGTGGGCTCCATCCTGCTGCCGAGCAGCAGCCGCTGGGGCGGTACCTGCAGCTTCACCCATCGTGTTGGAAGGGACCTGTAAGGATCACCTCCTTTTGCTTTGCTTTGTGTTTTGAGCCGGCCAGGGTGAAGCCCTTAGCTGGCAGCTGTAAGGCAGAAGGGGTTTGGCTGCTCTGCCTTAGCCAGCAGCAGAAAATGCTGAGGTCCTTCAGCAGTGCTGCAGAGCCAGGACGGAGCACTGGAGCCGTAGGACGGGGCTAAAAGGAAAGCAGCCTCTTCATATAAAGCAATTAGGATTAATTGCTACTCAGCAGCTCTTTGATGTTTGAGGGCTTGGTGAGCTTTGGGAAGGACAGTTACAGGCAGCTGACAGCAGAGCTGTGTCCACTGGGGCTTTCCTTGGAGATCAAATGAAAGGTGTTTCATCAGTGGCATTTTCTTTAGCTGCCCCTGCTTTAGCTGGGGGAGGGAGGGAGGGAGAGGTTTGGATCCCATCTCCAGAGGTCCCTTCCAGCCCTCCCCCCCCATTTCGGTGATTCTGTGAAAAAAGCCTTCTGCTAAAAGCATTTTTATTCAAGAGGGGAAGAGAAACAGCACTGAAAGAAAAACCAAACCACCACCAAAGAGCTTTCCGAGGGCCACAGCTTTGGCTCTCGTCGCTCAATCCTGGCTTTGTTCGTGGCCGGGCTGCCGCGGGGCCACTCAGCCAGGGGCAGGAGCTGCAAAATCCTTCTGAACCATGAAACCCGGGATTTTTCAGCCCTGATCTTTTCTTTTGCCCCCTTCCCGGGTTGGGTGAGTGAGTTAGGGCTTCGATCACGTCAGAGGGCTGGTGGGCAGGAAAAAGGAACTTCTTGTTTCCGTGCAGATCCACTCCGGAGCCTGGCGAGCTCCGGGTTGAACTTTGCCTCCCCCTGAGCTGGGGCTTGATGGGTGCCAGAGCCTTGGCAGCTGCTTTCTTGCTGCTGTCTGAATGACAGTAAATGGCTTTGTGGCTGTCCCCAGCACAAGAGGGACATGGAACTGCTGGAGAGGGCCCAGAGGACGCCAGGAAAGTGATCAAAGGGCTGGAGAACCTCCCCTGTGGGGACAGGCTGAGAGAGTTGGAGCTGATGAGCCTAGAGAAGAGAAGGCTCTGGGGAGACCTTAGAGCAGCCTTCCAATACCTGCAGGAGAGCTGTGGAAGGGCTTTTGACAAGGCTTTGTAGTGACAGGATGAGGGGCAGGGGCTTTGAGCTGTAAGAAGGGAGATGGAGACTGGAGATGGGGGAGAAATTCATTACAGTGAGGGTAGGGAGACACAGGAACAGGTTGCCCAGGGAGGTTGGGGCTGTGCCCTCCCTGGAGGTGTTCATGGCCAGGTTGGATGAGGCTTTGAGCAAGCTGTGCTGGTGGGAGGTGTCCCTGCCCATGGTGGGGGGTGTGTGGATGATCTTTAAGGTCTCTTCAAGCCCATTCTGTGATGCTTATGATTTCTTCCACTGGGCTGTGGGCATCCTCCTGCAGAAATCAGCTCTGCTCGCCCAGGGTCTGCCTCACACAGCAGACACTGGCTCTGACCAGCTGCTCCACTGCAGGCCTCAAGTTTGAGCAACACTTTTGCTTCCTCAGGAGGGTTTGCTCCCAGCTTTGTGCAGCCAGGGTGGGAGGCAGCGAGGAGCATTGCAGCACCCCCCCTCGAGCAGGCAGCAGCCTCTTGCTGCTTGGCAATCAATTCAGATCCCAACTCTTCGGGTGTGGGGTAGGGTGAGACCGGCCACAGGGTGCCACAACAAAACCTGTGCAGCTTGCAGGGGCCTGAATAACCCCAAACCCAGATCCTGTCTCTGCTTCCCAGCAGCTCTGGCTCTGAAGTTATCCCAGGTTCAAAGACTCGAGGCTCTCCCCGAGCCACCTCTCACTCAAATGTGAGCAGATAATGGAAGGCTGCGACCAAAACACTCAGCTCCTCCTGCGTGGAAGGGTTGGATCTGTCAGGGTGTGGGTGTGGAAATCTGGTTTTTGTGGCATATTCCAGTGACAAAGGAATTCTTTCAGGGTCTAACCCTCTGAACAAGCAGCCAGTTCTGCTCACTTATCACCAGATCTAATGCCCTGATCCTGCTACAAGAAGGGAAGGGGGAAGGGGGGGGCAGGGAGAGCAGCACTGTGTCGCTGTGCCACGGCCAGGTTACAGCACAAAGAGCTCCTCTGTCTTCTGAGGAGCAAATCCTCTTGTGTGGGTCCTTGAAGTGTTGGAGGGGGGGTGGTGGTGGTTTTGCTGCTCCCCTCAGCCCAGGTCTCTGCTGCAGACTGGGTGGTGAGCACGAAGGAAGACAGCTAATTGGAGGTGTCAGTGAGCTTTGGGAGCTCAATGCTTTGCAGCCAGAAGTAATTATGCCTTTTGTAGGCTGCTCAGCTCTCCCCCCCACAGGCTGCAGAGCTCTCCTGGCTGTGCACTCTGTGGCCATCACTGGTCCCCTCTGCCACCTGGGAAGGTGGGTGGCAGGTTGGTTGCTACCCAGCCACCAGCATGTTCATAGAATCCCAGCGTGGGGCAGGCTGGAAGGGACCTCTGGAGACCCTCCAGTCCAACCCCCCTGTAAAAGCAGGGGCAGCTTGCCCAGGGTCACACCGTTCAGGTGTGGCTGGAAGCTCTCCAGAGAAGGAGACTCCACAGCCTCTCTGGGCAGCCTGCTCCAGGCCCCCAGCACCCTCCCATCAAAGAATAGTTTCATAGTTTCAGTCAGGGTTGGAAGGGACCACAAGGATCAGCTAGTTCCGACCCCCCTGCCAGGGGCAGGGACACCCCACACTACAGCAGCCTGGCCAGAGCCTCAGCCAGCCTGGGCTTAAACACCTCCAGGGACAGGGCCTCAACCACCTCCCTGCACAACCCATTCCAGGGCTTCACCACTCTCCTGGGGAAGAACTTCCTCCTCATGTCCAGCCTGAATCTCCCCACCTCCAGCTTCAGTCCATTCCCCCTAGTCCTATCAGTACCCGATTTTCTCCTCCTGTTCAGATGGAACCTCCTGGGTTCCAGCCTGAGGCCACTGCCCCTTGTCCTGTCCCTGGGCACCTCTGGGAAGAGCCCAGCCCCAGCCCTCCTGTCCTCCACCCCTTAGATATTTGCATGCATTGCTCAGCTCCCCTCTGGGGCTGCTCTTCTCCAGGCTCAACAGCCCCAGGGCTCTCAGCCTTTCCTCCACACAGAGGTGCTCCAGGCCCCTCAGCATCTTCACAGCCCTTTGCTGGTGCTAGGGGTGCAGGATGCATCCAGCTGAGCACCTGGGGTGCGCTGTCAGGAGCAGGAGACGACGCTGGGGTGGCTGCAGACAAAGCAAATCGCTGCAGCCCATGCACAGCCCCCAGCGCTGCCCTGCTCCGTTCCAGCCCTGCCAGGCATGTGCCCAAACACACCCAGGCGTGCCCCAAAGCTACAGGGGCACCTCCCCATGGCCACGAAACCTCCGTGGGCCCCGAGGAAGGGTGGCAGAGGAAGCTCTTGGCCAGGAGGAAGCTCGGGGCAGAGCGAGGCTGTGACTAAACAGCAGCCTTTCGGGTTCAGCAGTTCGCGAGCACTCCAGCTGCATAGCTGGCAGGGGTGGGGGTGGTGGAGGGAAGAGGTCCTGTGCCTGGGAGCTGGGCTGGGGCTCGCATTGCTGGGACGCTGGTGCCCAGCTCCGAGGCTGAGCTCGGCTGACAGCTGTTTCCTCCCCGTCTCCTGCACGCCTCGGAGATGCTTAGATAGCCACCAAGGCGAGGTGGCCACAGAGGGGCGGTCCAGAGATCGAGCTCCAGATCTTCCGAGGGGAAACTTCACTTCCAAGGGTGCTTAAAAAACAAACAACCAACCCAGCGAACCAGTTCCCTTTTCCTGGAGAGAGCAGCCTGAGGTGGAGCAAGGCTGCAGCCAGCCAGCAGCTTCCCAGCCTGCCCGACCCAGCACATTTGCATCATCTCAGGAAAGGTCTCTCAGCTTAACACTTCTTCTGTCTTCTACTTCAGCTGGGATATTGACGCCCCCTCCCCTCCCCCCGCCCCGCTGGACCCCGCGGCAAGCTGTGATATGCCCAAGAAGGAGCTGGGGATGGCTGGCTGCAACTCTGGCAGCTGTGACAGCATGGTCAGCACAGCTTCCAACCACTCACAGCGTGTAAGTAACCCTGGTGCGCCCAGCCCGGGCACGGCAGGGGCTCCACTAACCCTTCTTGGCAGATGAGGGAGGATCTGGGGGAGATCTCTGCTTGCATCTGCTTCCCACCGGTGCTTTGGAAGCACTTGAGGGCCTTGAGACATCACCATCCTAAGGAGCAGGGGCTTGGAGCAGTCTGGGCTAGTGGGAGCTGTCCCTGCCCATGGCAGGGGGGGTGGAGCTGGACGATCCTTAAGGTCCTTTCCACCTCAAGTCATTCTAGGATTCTGTGAATCCCTGCCCCAAAGCATTTCCCAGGCTTTCCCTCCTGCCACGTGTGTGGCACCAATCAGGAGCCTTCCCTCCTGCAAGTTCTCCTCTGGGACCTGGCACCCAGAGCCCAGGGGCTCCTGAGCTGCCTGGAGATGCAGAAGCAGATAGTGAAGGCACCGGGCAGGAGCAGCCCAGCCAGCTCCCCAGGGAGAGATGAGAGCAGTCAGGTAACTGGGTCAGGCTGGCTCCACCAAGGGTGACTCCCCCTGGAAGAGACAACAACCCCCTGCTGCTCCTGGCTGGCAGGAGATTGATTTCCTAGTTAAGGCAGAGGTGAGCTGGGACCAGGGGTGCAGGGAGGTCATTTTTCACTCTCTGCCCATTAGAGCTTGTTTGGCTCCCAGCACTGATTCCAAGATTGATGGACTAATTACACCCTGCCTGCCTTGGGAACATAATTGATATGTGTAATTGCCACACTCAGCCCTGAACAGGTTTTCCATTTCCAAACCCTCTGAGATTCCTTAGGGATGGAGAACTGGTTGCAAGGTCCCATGGTCAAAGATCTGGGTAGATGTCTTCCTTCCAAACAACTCCACCTCGGGACAGCTTCTCCTCCCTGCCTGTTGAGCTGAGGCACACTCCACCTGTGCTCCAGATTCCTTGGTGTACCACCCTGTGAACTGGCATCTCCATGGCAATCATAGCTCCTGAGACTGGAAATGCAGCAACGAGTGGGAGGTGTCCCTGCCCATGACAGAGGAGTTGGAACTGGATGATCTTTGAGGTCCCTTCCAACCCAAACCATTACATGGATCTATGAGAGAGGATCACAGAAACATAAGGTTCCCCTCCAGCTAAAACCATTCAATGAGTCTATGAGAAAGGATCACAGGAATCTAAGGTCCCTTCCAACCCATAGGAGTTGGAACTGGATGATCTTTGAGGTCCCTTCCAACCCAAACCATTCAATGGATCTATGAGAAAAGACCACAGAAATCTAAGGTCCTTTCAACCCATAGGAGTTGGAACTGGATGATCTTTAAGGTCCCTTCCAACCCAACCATCAATGGATCTATGAGAAAAGACCACAGAAATCTAAGGTCCTTTCAACCCATAGGAGTTGGAACTGGATGATCTTTAAGGTCCCTTCCAACCCAAACCATTCAATGGATCTATGAGAAAAGACCACAGAAATCTAAGGTCCTTTCAACCCATAGGAGTTGGAACTGGATGATCTTTAAGGTCCCTTCCAACCCAAACCATTCAATGGGTCTGTGAGAAAGGACCTTAGAGTTCTGTGATCCTTTCCAACCCATAGGAGTTGGAACTGGATGATCTTTAAGGTCCCTTCCAACCCAAACCATTACATGGATCTATGAGAAAGGATCACAGAAACATAAGGTCCCCTCCAGCCCAAACCATTCAATGGATCTATGAGAAAGGATCACAGGAATCTAAGGTCCCCTCCAACCCAAACCATTCAATGAATCTATGACAAAGGATCACAGGAATCTAAGGTCCCTTCCAACCCACAGGAGTTGGAACTGGGTGATCTTTAAGGTCCCTTCCAACCCAAACCATTCAATGGATCTATGAGAAAGGATCACAGGAATCTAAGGTCCTTCCAACCCACAGGAGTTGGAACTGGGTGATCTTTAAGGTCCCCTCCAGCCCAAACCATTCAATGGATCTATGAGAAAGGATCACAGGAATCTTTCCCTGGGCAGCCTGTGCCAGTGCTCCTCTTGCCATAGGTTCATAGACATCTAGAAGGGCTTTGAGTTGGAAGGGACTTTGAAGCTCATCCAGTTCCAACCCCCCTGCCATGGGGAGGGACACCTTCCACTAGATCAGGTTGCTCCAAGCCCCATCCAGCCTGGCCTTGAACACAGGGTCTTGCTGAGGTAAGAGTGGGGGAACAAGGAACAGGAACACCACCCACAGAGAGGCCTTAGTGAAGGTATCATAGAATCAAAAAGGTTGGAAAAAACCTCAGAGATCATCAAGTCCAACCTGTCACCCAACACCTCCTGACCACTAGACCATGGCTCCAAGTGCCACATCCTGTCCCCTCTTGAGCACCTCCAGGGATGGGGACTCCACCACCTCCCTGGGCAGCACATTCCAGCAGCTAACAACTCTCTCTGGGAAGAACTTTCTGCTCACCTCCAGCCTAAACCCAGAGGCCACCCATGGGACCCATCTGCCCCTATTCCAAAGCCAGCTGGAGAAGTACAAAGGCAGAGACCAAGCCTGCAAGTCACCAATTACCCTGGTGCTGGCTGTGCAGTTACATTAAATGGCTTTAAGTAGCTACAGATATTTAGAGGAAGTTCTCCAGTTTCCTGCAGCTCCAAGAACCAACTTTTGAACAGCCACTGGCCAAGTCTCCTGGCCAGGAGCTGTCAGGAACCTTCTCTTAACAGCCAAGAGCATGAAGACCAATAACCTCCCTCTGCCTCCTTCCCCTGCTGTCTTCCAGAGTGACAACAGCTATGACTACTTATCAGTGGAAGAGAAGGAGTGTTTGATGTTCTTAGAAGAAACCATTGGCTCCCTGGATGCAGAAGCAGACAGTGGGGTCTCCACTGATGAGACTGACTACGTGGAGCCCTCCAAGCTGCCTGGGGTGTGGCGTAGGAGAGACTCCGGCGGCCAGGGTAAGCTGGAAAGCTCTGCTCCAGCCCTTGGCGGCAAAGGGACTTTCCCAGGGGGGTTCGTTGGCTTGGCAGGCAGGGAAGGAGCAGTGCCCCAGTTTGGTGCACGTGGGTTTGTGTCACTTCATGGTGGGAGGTGGCTGCAGGCAGCAGGGTAGGTAGGTCCTCTACTCAGCTCTGGTGAGACCCCACCTGGAGTACTGCCTCCAGTTCTGGAGCCCCTATTCCAAGAGGGATCTGGAGGTGCTGGAGCGTGTCCAGAGAAGGGCCGGGAGGATGAGCAGAGGGCTGGAGCACCTCTGCTGTGAGGACAGACTGAGGGAGTTGGGGCTGTTCAGTCTGGAGAAGAGAAGGCTCCCAGGTGACCTCATTGTGGCCTTCCAGTATCTGAAGGGGGCCTACAAGAAGGCTGGGGAGGGACTGCTCAGGAGATCAGGGAGTGATAGGACTAGGGGGAATGGGATGAAGCTGGAGGTGGGGAGATTCAGGCTGGACATGAGGAGGAAGTTCTTCACCGTGAGGGTGGTGAAGACCTGGAATGGGTTGTGCAGGGAGGTGGTTGAGGCCCTGTCCCTGGAGGTGTTTAAGACCAGGCTGGACGAGGCTCTGTCCAGCCTGATCTAGGGTAGAGTGTCCCTGCCCATGGCAGGGGGGTTGGAACTAGATGATCCTTGTGGTCCCTTCCAACCCTAACTGAAACTATGAGACACCAACTGCATCTTCCCAGTTCTCAGGTGCAGGAGGCCTAAGAGCGAGGTCAGCGAAGTGCCGGGCAGAGCGTCTTTGCTCGTGCTCCACACGGGCTTGCAGCCTCACAGAGCAGCTTGGCTTGCAAAAGAGCTCCAAGATCAAGTCCAGCCACCCGACTAACACCACCAGGGCCACTAAACCATGTCCCCAGGTGCCATGGCCACACCTTTCTTGAACCCCTCAGGGGATGGGGACTCCGCCGCCTCCCTGGGCAGCACATCCCCACGGCCAATCTCTCTATGAACTTCTTCCTAACCTCCAGCCTAAACCTCCCCTGGCACAGCTTGAGATTCTGTCCTCTTGTTCTGGTGCTGGGTGCCTGGGAGAAGAGACCAACCCCCACCTGGCTACACCTCCCTGCAGGCAGTTGGAGAGAGCAAGAAGGTCTCCCCTGAGCCTCCTCTTCTGCAGGCTAAGCAACCCCAGCTCCCTCAGCCTCTCCTCACAGGGCTGTGCTCCAGCCCCCTCCCCAGCTTTGTTGCCCTTCTCTGGACACCTTCCAGCAACTCAGCATCTTTCCTGAACTTCTCTCCCTCTCTTTTTGCCTAGATTTGGAAAATGGGGCTCCTCTCCCACCTGGAGGTCACCAAGATGCAGCTGAAGAGAGGAGCAGTAAGAACATCCCTGCCTTCTCCAGCTCAGCTCCAGCAGCAGTGGCAAGCCCAGGTTACCACAGCCTTCCCAGGGGCATCGCTGTGGCAAACGGAGCTCCTGGCAGCCGAGCCACTGGGCACCCGGCGGAGGAGCCAGTGCCAGCAGATAAACCTGCCCAGGTGGCCAAGGAGGACAGGCCTGAGCCAGCCAACACAAGAAGCCAAACGAAGGGAACTGCGATTACCCAGCCTCCAGATCCCTTGCAGGATGAGCTGGGGAGCCCCCAGTGGCCACACGGCAGCGGCTCGGGTGCCAAGGGGGAAACAGCCAAGGAGAGCAAGGCTTGGCCTGCGTGGGGCCAGGGGGAGAAACCCAGGTCGGGAGAAGCCCCTCAGGACCCCGACGCCAAGCGTGGGCCTCCCACCGCCCCCAAACCACGAAAGCTGCCCCCAGACATCATCCTGAAAACCAGCAAGAGCAGCTCAGTGCCGCTCGCGGCGGAGGCCGGCCAGAAGGCCAAGGCGGCTCCTGCACCCCTGGCCAGCTCCCAGCCCAGTGACTCCGCCGCTGAAAGGCTGACTCCGGGGCACCCTGACCCCAAGGACAGGGAGAAAGCTCATCGGGAGGCCCTGGAGAAGCTTGGACTGTCCCAGGACAGGAGGGAGCCCGGCACCCACCTTCCAGCTGGCAACCCTGCCCAAGCCACCACGCTCCCCCAGGCGAGGCAGATGCCCTCCCCCGGCGCCGGGGAGCCCGAGGCCGGCCGCGGGGCGGCGGAGAGGTCGGTGCCCGGCGCCCGGCAGATGGCCTTCAAATCCAACACCCTGGAGCGCTCCGGCGTGGGGCTGAGCAGCTCCATGGCCGGCAGCAAGGAGCAGAGCGTCAAAGCCAGCAGCTCCCTGGGCAAGATGTCCTTCATCGAGCGCCTCGCCCCCAGCTTCCTGAGGGGCGGCCGGCCCCGGCCCCTCTCGCTCGCGGCGGGGAAGGACTTGGCTGGGCTGCGGGAGGCCGGGCAGGTGGAGCAGGAGAGGAGCGGCAAGCGTCGCTCCCACCCCCTGCAGAGCTTCCCCAGGCCCCCTCGCTCCTCCGTCAGCGTGAAGATCTCCCCCAAGGGCAGCACCGAGGAGAACCGCCGAGAGGCGCTGAAGAAGCTGGGGCTGCTGAAGGAGTAGCTCCGGGGAGGGGAGGAGAGGGGGCGGTGGGGGGCTGCTGCAAAGGGCTCTTTTTCCCCACCCCCACAGCCAGGTGCCCTCACTCTCTGACCTTGGACAGCGCAGCCAGAAGCAGCTTCTGCTGTGACCTCCTGCCCCAGCGTCTCGGGAGGGGAAGTGCAAGAGGTGCTTGGAGCTTGCCAGCAGGCGAAGGACCCCCAAGTGCACAGGCTCTGCAGACAGCAAGGGGCCAGGAGCTGCTCAGGTCCAGCAGCACTCAGCTGCTGCATGGGCAATGATCTCCTCACAAGGTCCTTCATGCATCTGGGGATTCTTCCTAAGAGGGAAGCCACAGAACTGGGGCTCGGGCTTAAAGGGGTCTCCTGTGGACAAAGCCCCCCTGGGAAGAGCTCCAGGACTCTGCTGTTCCTTTAGGATTTTATGGGTTTGTTGGGGGGGTGTTGTTTTTTGGGTTGATCTTCTCAAAGCTTCTGAGGCCTCAGGAACTCACCTGGCCACATCCTAAAGGCCACCACTGCCACACAGGATCAGAGCAAGGGGCTCAGCCGTGCTCCCACGTGGGTACAGGACCCAGGACAATGCCTGGGTGGCTGCACAGAGGTCCCACTGCCTCCTCCTCCTCTGGCCTGGCTCTCTCATCCAGCACCAACCACCTGGATACTCCACTTGGAAGGTGCAGAACCAGCCCTGTGCATCCTGAAGCGACAGCTCAGCATCCACAGGCCCTGTGCTGGTGGCAGGAGCAGAAGTGCTGCCCCAAACAAGAGGGGTGGGAGCTGGGGGCACCATTTCCTTCCCTCTCAAACTCTTCCTGCATCTTCCTTAGACCCAGCTGATGCTCTCAACGTTTGTGCTGCACCAGAGGTGGTTTGGGTCTGTAATAAACTTGTCCATGAGCAGCAAATGCTGGTGCAGGGCAGGTCTGTGCTGCAGTCAGAGCCCTGGTAAAGCTGGGTTTGAATCTTCAGCTTGAGGAGCGTGGCCCAGACAGCATCCAAACGTTGCAGATCACAGAATGCTTCAGGTTGGAAGGGACCTTAAAAGTCATCCAGCTCCAAACCCCACCCTCTGCCATCATCTAAATGATGAGGTAGGAACCAGAGGCTTGGGCTTCCTGCAACCCAGGCTCCACACAAAGTGGGATGATGCCAAATCCACTGCAAGCAGCCAGAGGCTGGAAGAGGTGGTTGAATCCCCTACCCCTGGAGGTGTTGAAGAGCCAAGCAGATGTGGTGCTGAGGGACATGGTTTGGTCCCAGCCCTGGCAGAGTTAAGGGAAGGGTTGGACATGAGGATAAGCTGAGGCAGCTGGGGGTGTTCAGCCTGGAGCAGAGAAGGCTCCAGGGAGACCTTGCAGCAGCCTTTCAGTCTCTGAAGGGGACCCACAGGAAGGCTGGGGAGGGGCTGTTCAGAAGGGCTTGGAGGGATAGGATGAGAGGCAGTGGTTTGAAGCTGGAGCAGGAGAGGTTTAGGGTGGACATCAGGAGGAAGCTCTGCACAATGAGAGTGGTGAAGGGAGCTGGGGCTGTTCAGCCTGGAGAAGAAAAGCCTCCAGGAAGACCTCAGAGCTGCCTTCCAATAGCTGAATGATCCTACAAGAAGGCTGCAGAAGGACTCTCTATGAGGGTGTCTGGAGGCAGCACAAGGGGGAATGGTTTGAAGCTGAGGCAGAGCAGGGTGAGACTGGAGCTGAGGAAGAAGCTCTTCAGTAGGAGGTGGTGAGACTCTGGCACAGGCTGCCCAGGGAGGCTGTGGCTGCCTCCTCCCTGGAGGTGCTCAAGGCCAGGCTGGATGAGGCTTTGAGCAGCTGAGTCTAGCTGGGAGGTGCCCATGGTGGGGAGGTTGGAGGAGATGATCTCTGAGGTCCCTTCCCACCTGAGCCATTCTGTGATCTTGAAGGTCTCATCCAGCCCAAACAATTCTGTGATCCCAGGATTCCAGAGGTGCAGAAGGTCTTCCACAGGGGCAAAGGGTCTTCCACTGCACTTCCAAACTGGGATGGCTGACATGGGACCTACCACTGCTCCAGTCAACCCCTTCCAACCTGCCCCATCTCCTGGGCCTGTGGGACATCTCCCACAGAAGAGTGCTGGCTGGGAAGCTGCCCTGAGAGCTCAGCTTGAAAGGATCCTTTCATTCCTTTCACCCAATAAAACCACATACAGGGCTAAATGAACTGTTCCTGCAATGCTGGCTTGCAGTGGTGGACATCCAGGGAGTCTCTGCCCTGGCTCCTAAGAGGCAATTTCATTTCAGAGCTTCCTTCAGCAGGAGGAGCTGACCCAGGGAGCTAATTGCACTGAACAATTTACTGCTGTTGATTAACTGCTTGCAGCATTAAGATTAAGTCAGACTCAGTCACTCTCATCACTGACCTTGCAGCACCATCAGCTTCTCAGGGCAGTGCTGGGAATGCTGAGCAGCTTCATACAACCCCAAACCCAAGGCCAAGCTCCTTGTTCCTCTCCCAGCAGGCATCAGCAGAGCTTTGGGGTTGCAAGAAAGGAGGAGAGGGAATCCTTCTGCCAAAGCTTCCTCATATGAGGTGGTAAGAGGGGGAAATGGCCTCAAGCTGCACCAGGGGAGGTTCAGAATCACAGAATCACCAAGGTTGGAAAAGACCTCAAAGCTCATCAAGCCCAACCTGTCACCCAACACCTCCTGACCAAGAGACCGTGGCAGCAAGTGCCACATCCAATCCCCTCTTGAACACCTCCAGGGAGGTGGATTTCAGGTTGGATAGTAGGGAAAATTTCCTTGTTGCAGGAGTGGTCAGGGATTGGAGCAGGCTGCCCAGGGAGGTGGTGGAGTCACCATCCCTGGAGGTGTCCAAGGAATGTGTGGCCATGGCAGCACCTGGGGCCATGGTTTAGTGGCCATGGTGGTGTTGGGATGGTGGTTGGACTGGATGGCCTTAGAAGTCCTTTCCAACCTTGATCACAGAATCACCTAGGTTGGAAGAGACCTCAAAGATCATAGAGTCCAACCTGGCACCACAGACCTCCTGATTAAACCATGGCACCAAGGGCCACATCCAATCCCCTCTTGAACACCCCCAGGGATGGGGACTCCACCACCTCCCTGGGCAGCACATTCCAAGGGCTAACAACTGTCTCTGGGAAGAACTTTCTCCTCACCTCCAGCCTAAACCTCCCCTGGCACAGCTTGAGACTGTGTCCTCTTGTTCTGGTGCTGCTTGCCTGGGAGAAGAGACCAACCCCCACCTGGCTACAACCTCCCTGCAGGGAGTTGGAGAGAGCAAGAAGGTCTCCCCTGACCCTCCTCTTCTGCAGGCTAAGCAACCCCAGCTCTCCTCAGCCTCTCCTCCCAGGCTGTGCTCCAGACCCCTCCCAGCTTTTTGCCCTTCTCTGGACACCTTCCAGCATCTCAACAGCTTTCCTAACCCGAGGGGCACAGAACTGGACGCAGGACTCAAGGTGTGGCCTGGCCAGTGCTGAGCACAGGGCACAATGACCTCCCTGCTCCTGCTGGCCACACTGTTCCTGCTGCAGGCCAGGATGCCATTGGCCTCGATGTTCTATGATTTCACAACCCTCCATGTAGCCAAGGGGTGCACAAGGGGAGGGAATCCTGCTGGCCACGGGAAGAGTGCCAGGAATGCAGGAGAAGGCTGCCTGCTTAGCTGCACTTGGTGGAAGCAGGGAAAGGCTTGCTTGGAGTCAAGCAATTAACTAAATTAGGCTGGGGGCTGGCCAGCAGTTAACACACACCTGAGCATCAAGGAGGAAACCAGGAGAAGCCACTTGGGCTAAGTCTGACCAGCAGGTTGGCTCAGCAGGCACCATGCCACAGGCACCTTGGCTCCAGAAGGGAAGAGGAGATTGGAAGGTTATAAACTCACCTCCAGCCCGAGCCCAGCTCCTCTGCAGCCTTGCAGCTCCATCATGCAAGGGATGTGCAGCGAGACAGAGCAGGAAGCAGCAGGATGCTGGAGTCAGCAGTGGCTGAGGAGGAGAGGAGCGTCGGGATGCAAACGACAGCATTTAAGCCTCTGCAGGAGCTGACCCCTGAGCTCAGAGCTTCACCTTTCATCTCCTTCTCCCCTTTCATTTATCCTCTGCTCCTGCTGCCTTTAAACTCCAGCATTTGCACTTGAAAGGCCACAGCCCGGGGAGCTGAGCGCTGGGTGGGAACCTCTCCTGCTGCCTGCCTGCACATCGGGCTGGTTGGAGCCTGCCGGGTCCCAGGGGCAGCCCCAGGTCTTCCCCTTTCTGTTTGCAGGGGGAGCAGGGAAGCAGCCGCAGCCACAGCAGCCGCTCCTAATGACAGGCACTGTCTCCCTGAAGCAGCTTTCTTGCAGGCACCAGCAGGAGCCTTGGGGCTGCTGTCCCGCAGGAGGCCAGGGAGGTGGGCTGGCTGCTGCTGGCCCAACCTGGCTCCAGCTGGGGAGCATCAAACCTGGCCTCTGAGACCCAAAGTCCTGCTGGAGCTCTGTGGGAGAGGACTGGGGGTGTCTGAGGGGTTTTAAACCACAGCCCAGCAGAGTTTGGGCCATGACTGGTAGCTGAGGCTCTGCCCTCTCCCTGCCCCTGTGCAGATGGAGGGAAGGACCAGCACCAGCTCCTCGGGTGTGAAAGAGGGATATCAACTGCCCCTCTTTCAAGGAGTGTTGGATCTCTGCCTCATAAAGTCACCCCCCTTCCCTTTGACTCACCTCTTCCTCCTCTATTTGGTGCTCTGGGGTGGTGTCCAGTGGTGGGTGGCAAAGGGAGGAGGCATGGGGAGTGTCCCTGTGCCCATGCACTGGCAGCTGCTGCTCCTGCTGTCCCAGCCCCCATAGGTGACCACACAAGGAGGGAGGCAGTGGGACTCGGACCCTGGCGTCTGTGCAGGACCTCAGGGTTTGGGCTCCCCCAGCTGTCTGCTGTGTTCAATGCCCCAGGCTGCTGCTTCAGCTGAGCTTCTGGGCAAGGCCCTCATCCCCCTGGGCACCCTGAGCACCTGCAAGCCTCTTGGTGGTTGTGGCAAACTGAGGCTTTGGGGAGTCAGGCATGGCAGAAACGCTGCTGGGCTTCAGCTGCTGGTGGAGTCCCCATCCCTGGAGGGGTCAGGAAACCTGTGGCCTTGGCACACTTGGGGAGGTGGTTTGGAGGCCATGGTGGGGTTGGGTTGCTGGCTGGGCTCCCTGACCTTAGAGGGCTTTTCCCACTGAAGGAATTCTGTGATTCATAGTTTCATAGTTTCAGTCAGGGCTGGAAGGGACCACAAGGATCAGCTAGTTCCAACCCCCCTGCCATGGGCAGGGACACCCCACACTGGATCAGCCTTGGACGAGCCTCAGCCAGCCTGGGCTTAAAACACCTCCAGGGACGGGCCTCAACCACCTCCCTGCACAGCCCATCCAGAGCTTTCACCACTCTCATGGGAAGAACGACTTCCTCCTCCCCTCCAGCCTGAATCTCCCCACTCCAGCTTCAGTCCATTCCCCCTAGTCCTATCACTGCCTGAGATCCTGAGCAGTCCCTCCCCAGCCTTCTTGTTCCCTGGAGGGGATGCTTGTTTCTAGCCCTGGGATTCTCCTCTGTCAAAGGCAATCTGCCTCCACCCCGGATTTCTTGCCACCTCATCGCTGCTCAGATCACCTTGGGCTGCACCTGGCCTGACTGGCTCCTCTCAGGAGAGCTTGCTCCACAGCAGTGGCTGCCTTTGAGCTCTCCTTGCTGAGGCAGGAGCTGCCCTCCTAAAAGGCAGCCTGCATGCTGTGGGTGGGGGTGGCCCTGACCACTCTCTCAGTAAAGACATTTTTTCCTCATATCCAACCTAAACCTCCCCTGGTGCAGCTTGAGGCCATTTCTCCCTGTCCTAGCATTTGTTACCTCAGAGGAGAGACCAAGCCCCAGCTGGCTCCAGCCTCCTTTCAGTGAGAGCTGGAAGGTCCCTCCCTCAGCCTCCTCTTCTCCAGACTAAACAGCCCCAGGTCCCTCAGCTGCTCCTCACCAGCCCTGCTCTGCAGACCCTTCCCTGGACCTGCTCCAAAGCAATTTTCCAGCTGGGGACTGCAGGGTCTTCCCCCTGCTCACAGATGCAGCCCAAGCAAACCACTGGAAGGAGCTCAGTCTGATACTCACAGTCCTGGGGTACCAGGCCGAAGCTCCAACCTGCTCCAGGGTCAAGCTCTGAAGAGGGGGAAACACAGCTTTGTGGCTTGGGTTTGGATGCAGATGTGAGGAGCAGAGGTTGTGGATGGAGCTGGGAGTGAGGCAGAAGGCTCCGTAGAGTAGAGTAGAGTAGAGTAGAATTAACCAGGTTGGAAAAGACCTTGGAGATCATCCAGTCCAACCTCTCACCCAAGACCATCTAATCAACTAACCCATGGCACCAGAGCCCCAGCCAGTCTCTTCCCAGACACCTCCAGTGTGGTGGCCACCCCCACCTCCCTGGGCAGCACATTCCCATGGCCAATAACTCTTTCTATGAAGAACTTCTTCCTCACCTCCAGCCTAAACCTCCCCTGGCACAGCTTGAGACTGTGTCCCTCTTGTTCGCTGCTGTTGCCTGCAGAAGAGACCAACCCCCCCCTGGCTACAACCTCCCTTCAGGAGTTGCAGAGAGCAATGAGGTATCCCTGAGCCTCCTCTTCTCCAGGCTAAGCAACCCCACTCCCTCAGCCTCGCCCTCCCAGGGCTGTGCTCCAGACCCTCCCCAGCCTTGTTGCCCTTCTCTGGACACCTTCCAGCACTCAACATCTTTCCTAAGCTGAGTGGCCCAGAACTGGACACTCTTTGTTGGCTCCCATCCCTTCTCAGAACCCTCACCCCTTCCTCTGGGCCGCTGCTCTCTGCAGGTTCTTCATGAGAGCAGCAGGGCAGCTTCACCTCCTGCGG
>JAAWVA010000041.1:4937318-4960633 GCA_015227895.2 Colaptes auratus | reverse complement strand
AGGGGGGAGGGGGGCAGGCAGCAGCAGCAGCAAGGGGGGGAGGGGGGCAGGAGCAGCCGAGCAGCAAGGGGGGAGGGGGCAGGAGCAGCAGCAGCAAGGGGGGGGGGGGGCAGGAGCAGCAGCAGCAAGGGGGGGAGGGGGGCAGGAGCGCAGCCGCAAGGGGGGAGGGGGGCAGGAGCAGCAGCAGCAGCAGGGGGAGGGGGGCAGGAGCAGCAGCAGCAAGGGGGAGGGGGGCAGGAGCAGCAGCAGCAAGGGGGGGAGGGGGGCAGGAGCAGCAGCAGGGAGGGGTTTGTGGTAATTAACCTGGTACCAAAGTTAAAATGAGTTCTTAGTAGAGGCTTTGCCTTACAGGAAGCAATAAACCAAGGAGAACAACCCTTGAGCACACAGAACAACTCCCAAACCCGGGGCATGGGTTTGTCCCTCAAGCCCCTTTGGTGCACCCCCACCACCCCACCCCCCCCGAGCTCAGTGTCTTCCCAGGGTGGCTGCAGGTCCCCACAGCTCACCCTCACCACAGCAGCAGCTTGACCCCAGCAGGGTCCTGTGGGGATACTGCTGCTGGGCTGAGCTTCAGCACTCCTCACCCTGGTGAAGTCAGCTGGGGTCAGGAGGTCGAGAGGGGGGAGGTTGAGAGGGGGGAGGTTGAGAGGGGGGGAGGTTGAGAGGGGGGGAGTTGAGAGGGGGGGAGTGAGAGGGGGGGAGGTGAGAGGGGGGGAGGTTGAGAGGGGGGAGGTTGAGAGGGGGGGAGGTTGAGAGGGGGGGAGGTTGAGAGGGGGGGAGGTTGAGAGGGGGGGGAGGTTGGAGGGCAAGGACAAGGATCACCAGCTCAGCTGTGGTGCACAGCTTCAGCCTTCCCTTCCTTGCAGAAGTGGCAGCAGCTCTGGTTCTCCTTTGGCAGCCTGAATGCCAGCCTGCCTCTCTTAAGCGCTGAAGGAAGGAGCTGCACCCCCAAAACCATCAGCTTCCCCTTCTGCATCTCTCAGCAGGGTCTCACCAAGGAGAAGGTCTCCCAGGGGTTCCAGACAGGCCATTTCCAGCCACATTTGCAGCATGGAGAAGTGGCACTGAGCAGCCCTAGGGGGTTCCCACCACCACCACCACACCTTTCTTCCAGGGCAAACACAAGAGCAATTCTCTTGCCCTGCTGCTGGCAATAAAAGGTCCTCAGAGGGATTGATTCTGCCGAAGCCTGATCAATATTGGGCCATTAATGGCAGAGATATGGTGCAAACCCAGCCTCAGCTACTGCCACACAGGTAATTACCTGGTGCCAGAGCAAGCAAACCGGCTTGGCAGAGATTTATCTTCAGCCAGAGAGATTCCAAAGTGCTTCTGTGGTTGGCTTACACAAGCACAGCCTGGCTTCCAAGCAGGCCTGCAGACGAGGAGGGCAAGAGCAGCACCTTTGGACCATCACACCCTCAGGTCACAGCAAAGGCTTTTCTGCCTCCTCTCCTGGGAGCACTCTGAGCCCAAAGCCTCTTCTCAGTGTGATGCTGCGAACCCTGGAGAGAGGCAGAGGGCTGGGAGCAGGGTCAGAAGCAGATTATTTCCCCCCTCCAATCAATCCATTTGTTTTTAATTCTTCCTCACCTCCAGCCTGAACCTCCCCTGGCACAGCTGGAGACTGTGTCCTCTTGTTCTGGTGCTGGGGGCCTGGGAGAAGAGACCAACCCCCAGCTGGCCACAACCTCCCTTCAGGGAGTTGCAGAGAGCAATGAGGTCTCCCCTGAGCCTCCTCTTCTCCAGGCTAAGCAACCCCAGCTCCCTCAGCCTCTCCTCCCAGGGCTGTGCTCCAGACCCCTCCCCAGCCTCATTGCCCTTCTCTGGACACCTTCAAGTCTCTCAATGTCCTTCCTAACCTGAGGAGCCCAGAACTGGACACAGGACTCAAGGTGTGGCCTAAGCAGTGCTGAGCACAGGGCACAATGACCTCCCTGCTCCTGCTGGCCACACTGCTCCTGCTGCAGGCCAGGATGCCATTGGCCTTCTTGGCCCCCTGGGCACACTGCTGGCTCATGTTCAGCCTACTATTTAACCAGCACCCCCAGGTCCCTCTCTGCCTGGCTGCTCTCAGCCACTCTGCCCCCAGCCTGTAGCACTGCCTGGGGTTGCTGTGGCCAGTGTGCAGCCCCTGGCACTTGGCTGTCTTCAATCTCCTGCCCTTGGCCTCTGCCCATCTGCCCAGCCTGGCCAGGTCCCTCTGCAGAGCTTTCCTACCCTCTAACAGCTCAACTCCTGCCCCCAGCTTGGTGTCATCTGCAAATTCACTGCTGATGGACTCCATCCCCTCCTCCAGATCACCAGTGAAGATATTAAAGAGGATGGGGCCCAGCATTGATCCCTGGGGGACACCACTGGTGGTGGTCCCCCCACTAGAGCACAGGAGTTGGAGGGAACAGAGCCCAAGTTCTCAGCTGCTGTGAAGTTCTGCCTGGAAGTGGCTCCCAGCAAAGAGCATTTTGCTGCCTGTGCTCAGCCTGAGCTGCTGTGTGCCCAGCTCTGCTGGCTGGCTGCAGAGCAGGGGCTTTCCCCTCAACCTCTGGGCCATTTCTGCTCCTGGCCTCTTCACCTTTTCTTTTTCCCCTTTTCCATGAATGTCACTCAGCTCACCAGGCAGCTAAATATGCCCAGTTTGGGGTCCCCTGCCCAGCACACTGGGGGCACCTCTGCTGTTCCTGGTCAGGCTTTTGGCCCTCTCCACTGTCCTCTGACTTCAGAACATGGTCTTCTAGTGCCTCCACTCTTCAACTCTGGCCCCCAACAGATGTCAAGAGCCTTAACCCCGAGGAGCTGAGCACAGACCAGCTGAACTGCAAGCCACACAAAAGAGGAATAATCCACTTGAAGAAACGAAATCCAAGCTGGAAGGCAGAGCAGGAGAAAATTCCCAGCAGCAGGAGCATCACAGCCTACGGTAGGTGACCTTCAACTTGTCCTTAAGTTCCTAGAGGGGACTAGAAAGGCCAATGGCATCCTGGGGGGCATCAAGAAGTGTGTGGCCAGCAGGCTGAGGGAGCTTCTCCTGCCCCTCTACTGTGCCCAGCTGAGGCTCCACCTGGAGTGCTGGGTGCAGTCTGGGGCTCCCCAGATCAAGGAGGGCAGGGAGCTGCTGGAGAGGGCACAGCAAAGGGCTGCAAAGATGCTGAGGGGACTGGAAGAGCTCTGATGAGGAAAGACTGAGAGAATATGAGGACAGACTGAAGGAGTTGGGGCTGTTCAGTCTGGAGAGGAGAAGGCTCTGAGGTGACCTCATTGTGGCCTTCCAGGATCTCCAGGGGGCTCCAGGAAGGCTGGGGAGGGACTGCTCAGGAGATCAGGGAGTGATAGGACTAGGGGGGATGGAATGAAGCTGGAGGTGGGGGAGATTGAGGCTGGAGGTGAGGAGGAAGTTCTTCCCCATGAGAGTGGTGAAGCCCTGGAATGGGTTGTGCAGGGAGGTGGTTGAGGCCCTGTCCCTGGAGGTGTTTAAGCCCAGGCTGGCTGAGGCTCTGGGCAGCCTGATCTAGTGTGGGGTGTCCCTGCCCATGGCAGGGGGGTTGGAACAGTATCACAGTTTAGCCTGCAGAAGAGGAGGCTCAGGGGAGACCTCATTGCTCTCTCCAACTCCCTGAAGGGAGGTTGGAGCCAGGTGGGGGTTGGTCTCTTCTCCCAGGCAAGCAGCACCAGAACAAGAGGACACAGTCTCAAGCTGTGCCAGGGGAGGTTTAGGCTGGAGGGGAGGAGAAAGTTCTTCCCAGAGAGAGTTGTTGGCCCTTGGGCTGTGCTGCCCAGGGAGGTGGTGGAGTCCCCATCCCTGGAGGTGTTCAGGAGGGGATTGGATGTGGCCCTTGGTGCCATGGTCTAGCCATGAGGTCTGTGGTGCCAGGTTGGACTTGATGAGCTTTGAGGTCTCTCCCAACCTTGGTGATGCTGTCAACTAGATGATCCTTGTGGTCCCTCCCAACTCTGACTGATTCTATGACACTGTGAATTGGGGCTGGTTAGCTTGGAGAAGACTGAGGGGGGATCTGATCAATGGTGATCAATACTCACAGGGTGGGTGGCAGGAGGATGGGGCCAGGCTGAGGGGACTGGAAGAGCTCTGATGAGGAAAGGCTGAGAGAAGTGGGGCTGGTTAGCTTGGAGAAGACTGAGGGGGGAACTGATCAGTGCTGATCAATACTCACAGGGTGGGTGGCAGCAGGATGGGGCCAGGCTTCTCCCAGTGGTGTCCAGGGACAGGACAAGTGGCAAGGAGCACAAAGTGGACCACAGGCAGTTCCATCTACACATGGGGAGGAACTTCTTTAGTTGAAGGGTGCTGGAGCCCTGGAGCAGGCTGTGCAGAGAGGCTGTGGGGCCTCCATCTCTGGAGAGACTCAAACCCACCTGGATGTGTCCCTGTGTGACCTTCTCTGGGGGGCTCTGCCTTGGCGGGGGGGTTGGGCTGGGTGGGCTCCAGAGGAGGTGCTTCCAAGCCACATGGATGTGGTGCTGAGGGGCAAGGCTGAGTGGTGGTGGCTCAGCAGCAGGGGTGGGATTGTGAGCTCCAGACCTGATGAGCTCCAAGGTCTCCTCCAGCCTGGAGAGTTCTGTGGCTCTGTGGTCCTCTCACGTGGGTGAAAAACAAAAGAGGAGAGGAACCTTCCTGCAGAGGATGCTGTGCCAGCTGCTCCACCACAGCCCTGGAACAGGAACTGACCACTTCTGCTGTCCCACCCCACACTTCTGAGCAGGGAAGAGCTGGATGGGAGCTGAGTTGGCAGATCAAAGCTGGGGCAGGTGCAGGTGGTCCCCCCCACGGGACACAGAAGGCACAGCCATGGATGGATGCCAGGCTAAGCCTATCCCCCACTCCTCTGCAGGAGGCTGGGTAAGAAAGGGGCTCCTGAGGGCATCCAGCTCAGGGTGCTCCTGACAGGACTCAGCTCTGCACCAGGGCAAGAAGGAGTAGGTGGTGTAGGTGGCCCTGCTCTGGATGACTCCAGCACCTGAAGGGGGCCACAGGAGAGCTAGGGAGGGACTTCTGACAAGTTTTAGTATCATAGGATCATAGCATCAGTTAGGGGTGGAAGGGACCACAAGGATCAGCCAGTTCCAACCCCCCTGCCATGGGCAGGGACACCCCACACTGGAGCAGCCTGGCCAGAGCCTCATCCAGCCTGGGCTTAAACACCTCCAGGGACAGGGCCTCAACCACCTCCCTGCACAACCCAGTCCAGGGCTTCAGCACTCTCATGGGGAAGAACTTCCTCCTCACCTCCAGCCTGAATCTCCCCACCTCCAGCTTCATTCCATTCCCCCTAGTCCTAGCACTCCCTGATCTCCTGAGCAGTCCCTCCCCAGCCTTCCTGTAGCCCCCTGCAGATCCTGGAAGGCCACAATGAGGTCACCTGGGAGCCTTCTCTTCTCCAGACTGAACAGCCCCAAATCCTTCAGTCTCCCTCATAGGAGAGGTGCTCCAGCCCTCTGCTCATCCTCCTGGCCCTGCTCTGGACACCTTCCAGCCCCTCCAGATCCCTCTTGTCATAGGGGCTCCAGATCTGGAGGCAGTACTGCAGGTGGGGTCTCAGCAGAGCTGAGCAGAGGGGGAGAATCCCCTCCCTTGCCCTGCTGGCCACACTTCTCCTGCTGCAGCCCAGGCTCTGCTTGGCTTTCCGGGCTGCAAGTGCACCCTGAGAGCTCCTGGGGAGCTTCTCCTCCCCCAGCACCCCCAAGCCTCGCTCCTCAGGGCTGCTCTCCAGCCAGTAAAGGGCTGGGAGTGACAGGATGAGAGGCTCTGAGCTGGAAGAGGGGAGACTGAGCCTGGAACTTAGGAAGACAGGGAGGGTGGGCAGGTGCTGGAGCAGGCTGCCCGGGGGATGCCCCCAGCCTAGAGGTGTTCAAGGCTGGGTGAGCAGCCTGGGCTGGAGGGAGCTGTCCCTGCCCATGGCAGGGGGGTTGGAACTGGCTGATCTTGAAGGTCCCTTCCAACCCAACCCATTCTGTGCCTTTGTGCTCCTCAGAGGTTCCTTCCACCCCCCCAGCAGGCTGGGGCTCTGTGACAAAGGCTCCCTAGGGCATCCAGCCTCTGTCACTTCCTTGTTCTTATCTCCTGCTTGCTCTGAAGGGATGCCAAATATCCAAGAGGCACTAAAGTAAACCAGGTGGTTTCCACCTCCCCAGGGCTGCAGGGCAGGGTGGGGGCTGGACAAACCTCTGGCAAAGCATTTCAGTAGAGCCCCTTGAGGATGAGGCCCTGCAGTGCTCAACAGCCAAAGCTGAACTGCCAGGGGGGAGGAATTCCTACCTGAAAGGAGGCTGGAGCCAGGGTGGGGGTCAGTCCCTTCTCCCAAGGCAGGATGAGAGCAAAAGGCCTCAAAGTTGCACCAGGGGAAGTGCAGGTTGGACATCACAGTCTCCACAGTCTCACCAAGGTTGGAAGAGACCTCAAAGATCACCAAGTCCAACCTGGCACCACAGACCTCATGGCTAGACCATGGCTCCAAGTGCCACATCCAATCCCCTCTTGAACACCTCCAGGGCTGGGGACTCCACCACCTCCCTGGGCAGCACCTCCCAAGGGCTAACAACTCTCTCTGGGAAGAACTTTCTCCTCCCCTCCAGCCTAAACCTCCCCTGGCACAGCTGGAGACTGTGTCCTCTTGTTCTGGTGCTGCTTGCCTGGGAGAAGAGACCAACCCCTACCTGGCTACAACCTCCCTTCAGGGAGTTGGAGAGAGCAAGAAGGTCTCCCCTGAGCCTCCTCTTCTCCAGGCTAAGCAACCCCAGCTCCCTCAGCCTCTCCTCCAGGGCTGTGCTCCAGACCCCTCCCCAGCCTTGTGCCCTTCTCTGGACACCTTCAAGTCTCTCAATGTCCTTCCTAACCTGAGGAGCCCAGAACTGGACACAGGACTCAAGGTGTGGCCTCAGCAGTGCTGAGCACAGGGCACAATGACCTCCCTACTCCTGCTGGCCACACTGGTCCTGCTGCAGGCCAGGATGCCATTGGCCTTCTTGGCCCCCTGGGCACACTGCTGGCTCCTGTTCAGGCAGCTGTCAACCAGCACCCCCAGGTCCCTCTCTGTTTGGCAGCTCTCAGCCACTCTGCCCCCAGCCTGTAGCTCTGCCTGGGGTTGCTGTGGCCAAAGTGCAGCCCCTGGCACTTGGACTTGTTGAATGCCATCCTGCTGGCACTGCCCAGCTGTCCAGCCTGGCAAGGTCCCTCTGCAGAGCCCTTCTGCCCTCTCACTGACCAACCTCTGCTCCCAGCTTGGTGTCAGCTGCACATTTGCTGCTGACTGTCTCAATCCCCTCCTCCAGATCATCAATGAAGATATTGAACAGGCTGGGGCCCAGCACTGATCCCTGGGGCACACCACTGGTGCCTGGCTGCCAGCTGGCTGTGGCACCATTCACCACCACTCTCTGGGCTCAGCCTCCAGCCAAAGGAGGAAGGAACTTCTTAGAAGGAACTTCTGCACTGATAGGGTTCTCCAAGCCTGGCACAGGCTGAAAAGAAGCAGAGATGTGGTGCTGAGCACATCAGAGCCACCTGGGGGGTGGGGGGGTGGGGGGGTTACCTTGGCAGATCCCAGCCACAACCTTTCTCTTCTGTTTGATAGGCACCAGCAGAGCCCAGCAGCCAGGGTGAGGTCTGTGGAGTTTGCTGACTGTGCAGCTGGCCATGGTGGTTCTCCTGCTCTTGGCAGCTTTGCTGCAAGGTGAGTCCCCAGCAAACCAACCCTGCAGCCTCTCACACGGCTGAGAAGAGGCAAAGCTGAAACTGAGTCCTCACTTGGACCCTGGACCTCCCCAGCTGAGGAATGGAAACTGGTCAAAGCTCCCTGCCCACTCCAAGGCTCTGCAGGAGCTGGCAAAGGCATGGCCAAGCTGGGGAGGACCAGATGATGTCCAACCCCTCTCCAGCCCCTACCACCCTATGGCTATCTGCCCACTGCTCGGTGCTGCAGCCCCACTTCTGCTCCTGCAGCAGGGAGAGGCCCAGCTGAGGCGGTTTGCAAGTGCTGAAGGTTGCTCTGAGCTGCTGGTTGTTGGCTGCAGCCCTCAACAGAGGGGTTGAGGGGGACTTGGGGTGCCAAGGGGCAAAGGAACAAAACTGGAAGTGGGGAGATTCAGATTGGATGGAAGGGAGAAGTTCTTCCCCAGGAGGGTGGGGAGAGCCTGGCCCAGGCTGCCCAGGGAGGTGGTGGAGGCCTGGAGGTGTTTGCAGCCAGGCTGGAGGTGGCTGTGAGCAGCCTGCTGCAGTGGGAGGTGTCCCTGCCCATGGCAGGGGGTTGGAGCTGGCTGAGCCTGGAGCTCCCTTCCAGCCCTGACAGCTCTGTGCTGTGGCCTCTGCACCAGCAGCTGTCCTGCAGTGGCCCTGAGGGAAGGTGACACATCACATCCAAAGTCAGCTCTGAGCTTCCTCAGCCAGACCTCCCCCTGGTGCCCCTCTCAGTCCCATCCCTGTGCTGGGTGTCCCAGGGGAGGATCTGGTGGTCTCTGGGCACCCAGCAACGTCTGTTTCATCCTTTCTTTCTCTCCCCCCACAGGACCAGCCTCAAGCACTTTGTATGGCCCCAGCTTCCTGAGAGGGGAGCCTGGAGGCTCTGTCACCCACCAGTGCTTCTACTCCACCACCCCAGCCAACAGGCACGAGAGGAAGTACTGGTGCAGGCTGGCAGGGGGTGGAGTTTGCTCCACCATCGTTTCCACAGCTGGCTACATCTCAAAGGACCACCAGGGCCGAGTGTCCCTGCAGGACATGCCCCAGGATGGGACCTTCACGGTGACCATGGCAGAGCTGACAGAGAGCGACACAGGGATCTACAGGTGTGGCATTGGCAGCACCAACAGAGGCCTCTTTGCCCACCTGAACCTCACTGTCTCAGCAGGTAGGAGGGGGGCTGCTGGGGACACTGGGACAGTGGCTGCTGGGGCACCAGCACACATCAGCTCTTCCTGCCCTGCCAGGGTGGGGAAGGGACTGGAACATCGCTCCCACGAAGGAAGGCTGAGAGCCCTGGGGCTGTTGAGCCTGGAGGAGGGGAGGCTGAGAGCCTGGGGGCTTGCTGGGGAGCAGCTCCTGGCCAGAAGGCTTCACAGCACTCTGGCAGTGTGCCCTTGTGACCAAGACAGGCCCAGGCTCCCTGCTGCTCAGGAAGAGTGCTGTGGCCAGCAGGCTGAGGGAGGCTCTCCTGCACCTCTGCCCTGCCCTGCTGGCACCACACCTGGAGTGCTGTGTCCAGTTCTGGGCTCCCCAGTTCAAGAGGGAGGATGGGATGGGATGGGGGCTGAGAGGAAGGGATGGGATGGGGGCTGAGAGGAAGGGATGGGATGGGGCTGAGAGGAAGGGATGGGATGGGGGCTGAGGGAAGGGATGGGATGGGATGGGGGCTGAAGGGAAGGGAAGGGATGGGATGGGGGCTGAAGGGAAGGGATGGGGGCTGAAGGGAAGGGATGGGATGGGGGCTGAGGGGAAGGGATGGGATGGGGGCTGAGGGGAGGGATGGGATGGGATGGGGGCTGAGGGGAAGGGATGGGATGGGATGGGGGCTGAGGGGAAGGGATGGGATGGGATGGGGGCTGAGGGGAAGGGATGGGATGGATGGGGGCTGAGGGGAAGGGATGGGATGGGATGGGGGCTGAGGGGAAGGGATGGGGGCTGGAGGGGACCATGTCCATGCTCTCTCCCTACAGGTGCTGGTACAGCAGTGACAATTGAGCTTGTCCAAGGACAGCTCCATGGCTCTGTGACGGTGCTGTGCCCAGCTGGGGACACCCAAAGCAGGGAGAAGAGGCTGTGGTGCAGGGTGGGGAGGAGCAGCTGCCTGCCCATAGCCGACACCGACGGCTACGTGGCCAGGAGCTACCGCGGCCGAATCTCCATCACCCCCCAGGAGAGCTCTGGAGCCTTCAAGATCTTGCTGAATGACCTGAAGCAGGAAGACTCTGGGCTGTACAGGTGTGGGAGAGGCAGACTGAGCAGCTGGCCCAGCCCCCAGCTGGTGGCCCTGCAGGTGACCGCAGGTAGGAGCGGGAGCGGCGAGGGCTCCGCGGGAGCCGGGCAGGGCCGCGGGAGGCTAACGCTGCCCTCTCCACCCTGCAGCCTCCACCCTGCCCCGGAGGCCAAAGGTCCTCACTGGCACCGTGGGAGGCTCCCTGTCCTTCCAGTGCCACCACGACCCCAAGGGGAGCTACGAGCAGCAGTACCTGTGCCGGTGGAGGGCAGGCAGCTGCTCGCTGCTCCTGGACCTGGACGGCTTCGTGGAGGAGTCCTACAAAGGGAGAGTCCAAGCAGCCAGCAGTGAGCAGGAGCCTGGGACCTACACAGTGGTGCTGAGCCAGCTGAGGGAGGAGGATGCAGGGTGGTACTGGTGTGGGGCTAGGAACGGGCACACAGAGCACACAGCCCCACTGAAGCTGCTCATCCGGAAGGGTAGGTGCTGGGGGGCCTGGAGCACAGCAAAGCCTTTTGCCTGCTCTGTAGTGCTCTTCCCTCTGTGCCTTCAGTGAATCCTTGAGGCTGCTAAAGGCCTCTGAGGTCACCAATGCAACCAGGAGGCTGCTAGAGATCTCTCTGAGGTCACCAAGCCAACCAGGAGGCTATAAGAGATCTCTCTGAGGTCACCAAGCCAACCAGGAGGCTATAAGAGATCTCTCTGAGGTCACCAAGCCAACCAGGAGGCTATAAGAGATCTCTCTGAGGTCACCAATGCAACCAGGAGGCTATAAGAGATCTCTCTGAGGTCACCAATGCAACCAGGAGGCTATAAGAGATCTCTCTGAGGTCACCAAGCCAACCAGGAGGCTATAAGAGATCTCTCTGAGGTCACCAAGCCAACCAGGAGGCTGCTAAAGGCCTCTCTGAGGTCACCAAGGCAACCAGGAGGCTGCTAAAGGCCTCTCTGAGGTCACCAAGGCAACCAGGAGGCTGCTAAAGGCCTCTCTGAGGTCACCAAGGCAACCAGGAGGCTGCTAAAGGCCTCTCTGAGGTCACCAAGGCAACCAGGAGGCTGCTAAAGGCCTCTCTGAGGTCACCAAGCCAACCAGGAGGCTGCTAAAGACCTCTCTGAGGTCACCAAGCCAACCAGGAGGCTCCAAAAGGCCTCTCTGAGGTCACCAAGCCAACCAGGAGGCTGCAAAAGGCCTCTCTGAGGTCACCAAGCCAACCAGGAGGCTCCAAAAGGCCTCTCTGAGGTCACCAAGCCAACCAGGAGGCTCCAAAAGGCCTCTCTGAGGTCACCAAGCCAACCAGGAGGCTCCAAAAGGCCTCTCTGAGGTCACCAAGCCAACCAGGAGGCTCCAAAAGGCCTCTCTGAGGTCACCAATGCAACCAGGAGGCTGCAAAAGGCCTCTCTGAGGTCACCAATGCAACCAGGAGACTATAAGAGATCTCTCTGAGGTCACCAATGCAACCAGGAGGCTGCAAAAGGCCTCTCTGAGGTCACCAATGCAACCAGGAGGCTATAAGAGATCTCTCTGAGGTCACCAAGCCAACCAGGAGGCTATAAGAGACCTCTCTGAGGTCACCAAGCCAACCAGGAGGCTATAAGAGACCTCTCTGAGGTCACCAAGCCAACCAGGAGGCTGCAAAAGGCCTCTCTGAGGTCACCAAGCCAACCATCAGCCCAACACTGCCATCCCCACTGACCCATGCCCTGCAGTGCCAGCTCCAGGGGCACAGGGAGAGCAGTGCCTGCTTTGGCCTGGGCACAAACACAGCATCAGAGATTCCCTGAAGGGCTTAGGCTGAAAGGCAGCTCAGAGGTCATCTGCTCCAACCTTCCTCCCGTGAGCAGGGACACCTCCCCCTAGCCCAAGTTGCTCAAAGCCTCTTCCAACCTGACCTTGAGCACCTCCAGGGAGGAGACCTCCAGGGAGGAGACCTCCAGGGAGGAGACCTCCAGGGAGGAGACCTCCAGGGAGGAGACCTCCAGGGAGGAGACCTCCAGGGAGGAGACCTCCAGGGAGGAGACCTCCAGGGAGGAGACCTCCCCAACCAACCTCTCCCAGAGTCTCAGCAGCCTCATACTGAAGGACTCCACTCTGATCCTCCTCTGCCTCAGCTGCTCCCTGTAAGGCCAAAGCAAACCAACTTGCTTGGCTGTGCTCACCAGCTGCCTTCTGCTGTTTTGCTGCCAGGGTGAGAGGTGAAAGCCTTTGGGACCTCTCTGAGCTCTCCTCTGCCAATGCCTGGGCACTGAAGCCTCCAAACCCTTTCCTCCACAGAAAGCTGCAACTCACAGCATCGGGCAACAGCCACTCCCGGGACCCCCCCGCCGCCGGCCCAGCCCCCTCCAGCAGCGCCCCCGGCCTGATGCACACAGCAGGCAGCCCCCCCGCCGGCCGCCGCAGCCCCCCCGCCGGCCGCCGCAGCCCCCCCGCCGGCCGCCGCAGCCCCCCCGCCGGCCGCCGCAGCCCCCCGCCGGCCGCCGCAGCCCCCTGCTGCCCACTGCCTCCCCCAGCACCTTCCGGACCTCCCCAGGCAGGAGCGATCACGAGAGGTCAGTTCGGGGCCAGGGTTCTGCTTGGTGCTAGCCGAGGCTGACGGAAGGGCACTGGGCTGGAAGGGACCTCCAGAGCTCATCCCCCCCCAGCCCCTGCAGGCAGCAGGGACATAGTTTCATAGCATCAGTCAGGGTTGGAAGGGACCACAAGGATCAGCCAGTTCCAGCCCCCCTGCCATGGGCAGGGACACCCCACACTACATCAGCCTGGCCAGAGCCTCAGCCAGCCTGGGCTTAAACACCTCCAGGGACAGGGCCTCAACCACCTCCCTGCACAACCCAGTCCAGGGCTTCACCACTCTCATGGGGAAGAACTTCCTCACCTCCAGCCTGAATCTCCCCACCTCCAGCTTCAGTCCATTCCCCCTAGTCCTAGCACTCCCTGATCTCCTGAGCAGTCCCTCCCCAGCCTTCCTGTAGCCCCCTGCAGATCCTGGAAGGCCACAATGAGGTCACCTGGGAGCCTTCTCTTCTCCAGCCTGAACAGCCCCAACTCCTTCAGTCTGTCCTCACAGCAGAGGTGCTCCAGCCTCTGATCATCCTCTGGCCCTGCTATGGACACCTTCCAGCCCCTCCAGATCCCTCTTGTCATAGGGGCTCCAGACCTGGAGGCAGTACTGCAGGTGGGGTCTCAGCAGGCTGAGCAGAGGGGGAGAATCCCCTCCCTTGCCCTGCTGGCCACTTCTCCTGCTGCAGCCCAGGCTCTGCTGGCTTTCCGGGCTGCAAGTGCACCCTGAGAGCTCCTGGGGAGCTTCTCCTCCCCCAGCACCCCCAAGTCTCTCTCCTCAGGGCTGCTCTCCAGCCAGTCCCTGCCCAGGCTGGATTTGTGCCTGGGATTGCCTCCACCCAGCTGCAGGACCCTGCCCTTGGTCTTGTTGAAACACATCTCCCACCAGAGGAGGCTGCTCAGAGCCCCTTCAAGCCTGTCCTTGAATGCCTCCAGGGATGGAGCCTCCACCACCTCCCTGCACTGCCCTCACTGTAAAGAGCTCCTTCCTAATGTCCAACCTAACCCTGCTCTGGCTTAGAGCCCTTGGCCCTCAGCCTGGCACTCCCAGCCCCTGCCCAAAGTCCCTCCCAGCTCTCCTGTAGCCCATTTCAGGTCCTGGAAGGCTGCTCTAAGGTCTCCCTGGAGCCTTCTCTTCTCTAGGACAAGCAGCCTCAGGTCTCTCAGCCCTAAGGGAGGTTCTCCAGCCCTCTGGCCAACTTTGTGGCCTCCTCGTGACCCTCTCCACCAGTTCCACGTCCTCCTAAGCACTGAGGGCTCCGGAGCTGGAGCACCACACTCCAGGTGAGGCCTCACCAGAGCAGAGTGGCAGAATCACCTCTCCCCATCTGCAGGGTTCTGACCTGCCTGTCCCAACTCCCAGAGGCTGTGTACAGGCTGCAGAGGAGACATGAGAGAGGCAAAAGAGAAGGTTATCTCCTGTTACCTGTGGCATGGATCTTTGAACTTGCCTTCCAGGCTGCTGGTGCTGGCCATGTCCTGCAGCTCAGCTGCCAGAGCCAATAGCTGTGCTGCTCTCTGTTTTCCTTGCCCCAGCATGGAGAGAGGACATTAGGAAACACCAGGCTTGAGCAAGGCTGCTGGTGAATCAGCAGCTGCCACACACTCCCCTGCACACCACAGCCAAGCCCCTGCAGGCAGCCAGTCACCAGGGTGGTGCTTGGGTGCTCAGTGCTGTGTCAGGAGCTGGCTTTGGATGAGGTTGGCCCCCTTAAGTGAATCTAAGGTGGACACTGAGGCTCTTGAAGGTGTCCAGAGAAGGGCAACAAAGCTGGGGAGGGGTCTGGAGCACAGCCCTGGGAGGAGAGGCTGAGGGAGCTGGGGTTGCTTAGCCTGGAGAAGAGGAGGCTCAGGGGAGACCTCATTGCTCTCTCCAACTCCCTGAAGGGAGGTTGTAGCCAGGTGGGGGTTGGTCTCTTCTGCCAGGCAAGCAGCAGCAGAACAAGAGGACACAGTCTCAAGCTGTGCCAGGGGAGGTTTGGGCTGGAGGGGAGGAGAAAGTTCTTCTCAGAAAGAGAGATTGGCCATTGGGATGTGCTGCCCAGGGAGGTGGTGGAGTCCCCATCCCTGGAGGTGCTCAAGAGGGGGATTGGATGTGGCCCTTGGAGCCATGGTTTAGTTGTCAGGAGGTGTTGGGTGACAGAATAGTGTAGAGCAGAGCAGAGCAGGTTGGAAGAGACCTTCAAGATCAGGTTGGAATGGATGATCTCTGAGGTCATTTCCAACCTTATTGATTCTATGAAAACCACAGAATCAGAGCATGGAAGGGCTTGGAAGGGACCTTTGGAGATCTGTAGGGAGAGAACAGGGACTGGATGACCTCCAAAGGTCCCTCTCAACCCCTCCCCTTCTGTGGTTGTCCAGCCAGGGCCAGAAACATTGAACTGGACCAAATCTGGGCACTTCTACCTCCCATGGCTGCAGATATCTGGTCAATAGCTCAGGGTGGGATCACAGAATGGTGTAGGGGTTGGAAGGGACCTCTGGAGATCACCCACTCCAATTCCCCTGCCACAGCAGATCCACCCAGGGCAGGTCCCACAGGACTGTGTCCAGGTGGGTTTTGGAAGTCTCCAGAGCAGGAGACTCCACAACCTCTCTGGGCAGCCTGCCCCAGGGCTCCAGCAGCCTCACACCAAAGTTGTTTCTCCTCCTGTTCAGATGGAACCTGCTGGCTTCCAGCTTACCCCTTTTGCTCCTTGTCCTGTCAGTGGACAGCAGTGAAAAGATCCTGGCTCCTTCATCTTGCTCCCCACCCCTCAGCTATTGCTAGACCTTGAGCAGAGCCCCTCTCAGCCTCCTCTTCTCCAGGCTCAACAGCCCCAGGGCTCTCAGCCTTTCCTCCTCACAGAGGTGTCCCACAGTCCCTTCATCATCCTTGGAGCCTTTGCTGAACTCTCTCCAGTATTTCCCTGTCCCTCTTGAACTGGGGAGCCCAGAACTGGACACAGCACTCCAGGTGTGGTCTCAGCAGGGCAGAGCAGAGGTGCAGGAGAACCTCCCTCAGCCTGCTGGCCACAGCATTCTTCCTGAGCAGCAGGGAGCCTGGGCCTGTCTTGGTCACAAGGGCACACTGCCAGAGTGCTGTGAAGCCTTCTGGCCAGGAGCTGCTCCCCAGCAAGCCCCAAGGCTTGCCCCAGTTCAAGCAGTTTTCCTTTCACTGCTTCCTGCTACACAGGATTCAAGCAGCTCCCACCCAGCCATGGCCACCATCCAGCACCCAGGGATTTGCACAGCTGGGGCAGACACATCAGGTATTGCTGGTGAGAAACCACCAAGGCCACAGGTCCACCCCAAAACCCTGAGCAGCTCAGAGCTCACCTCTGCCCCCAGGGACTCCCAGCATGGGCAGCAGCATCCTGGCCACCCCCAGGCTCGCTCAGGCCGTGTCCTCCTCTCACCCAGCCAAAAACAGAGGAGGGGAGAGCCTGCCACCCCGACAGATCCTGCCCTTTGCACCATTCCTGGGTGGAATCTGGGCAGCACTGATGGTGGTTTGGCAAGGAGGCAGCACACAGGCAGCCTCCAACAGCAGCAGAGCTGCAAGGACCTGCAGGGGAGGAGTATGAAGCTTGTGCACTTGTGTGGTGAAAACAGCTCCTCCTGCTTTTGGAGGGGCTCAGCCTGCCAGGGGCATGAGCCCCACGAGGCAGGGCAGAGGGAGCTGTGGAACTTCCTCATCAATCAAGCTCCAGGTCAAATGATTTCCCCCCTGCCTGACTCTGCTGGCCACTCTCCTCGGATTTAGTCAGAGATCACAGAATTGTTAGGGTTGGAAGGGACCTCAAGGACCAGCCAGTCCCAGCCCCACACCTCACCCCACAGCAGGCTGCTCACAGCCACCTCCAGCATGGCTGCAAAGATGAGGCTCCCACCACCTCCCTGGGCAACCTGTGCCAGGCTCTCACCACCCTCTTTGGTGTCAAAGCAACCTCCATTAACTTCAGCCACCCTGTGAGCTGAACCAGAACCCAACCCAACCCTGCTGCTTCGCCTTTGCAGCTCCTCAGATGAATCACATCTGCTCCCAGTGGTGTTACCAGCTCTCATCTTGCTGCTTCTCATCACCAGCACTTTCCTCATCCTAACCAAAGTAAAGCTGCAGAAGGAGAGAGGTAAGTTGGCCAGGCTGGGCTGTGGCTCTGTTTTGCAACAGCTTTCCTTGTCCCTTGCAAGAGCTGCAGCCTGCTGAGCCCTGGAGATGTCCAACTCTGGGGACATGCAACCATTCTGCAGTACCTTTCCTTGTCCCTTCCAAGAGCTGCAGCCTGCTGAGCCCTGGAGATGTCCACCTCTGGGGACATGCAACCATTCTTTCCTTAGCCCTTCCAAGAGCTGCAGCCTGCTGAACCCTGGAGATTCCATCTCTGGGGTCAAGCAACCATTCTGCAATACCTTTCCTTGTCCCTTCCAAGAGCTGCAGCCTGAGCCCTGGAGATTTCCATCTCTGGGGACATGCAACCATTCCCTTCTTGTCCCTTCCAAAAGCTGCAGCCTGAACCCTGGAGATTTCCATCTCTGGGGTCAAGCAACCATTCTGCAGTACCTTTCCCTGTCCCTTCCAAGAGCTGCAGCCTGAGCCCTGGAGATGTCCAACTCTGGGGCCAAGCAACCATTCTGCAGTACCTTTCCTTGTCCCTTGCAAGAGCTGCAGCCTGCTGAGCCCTGGAGATGTCCACCTCTGGGGACATGCAACCATTCTCTTCTTGTCCCTTCCAAGAGCTGCAGCCTGCTGAGCCCTGGAGATGTCCATCTCTGGGGACATGCAACCATTCTTTCCTTGTCCCTTCCAAGAGCTGCAGCCTGCTGAGCCCTGGAGATGTCCAACTCTGGGGCCAAGCAACCATTCTGCAACAGCTTTCCTTGTCCCTTGCAAGAGCTGCAGCCTGAGCCCTGGAGATGTCCACCTCTGGGGACATGCAACCATTCTTTCCTTAGCCCTTCCAAGAGCTGCAGCCTGCTGAACCCTGGAGATTTCCATCTCTGGGGTCAAGCAACCATTCTGCAATACCTTTCCTTGTCCCTTCCAAGAGCTGCAGCCTGAGCCCTGGAGATTTCCATCTCTGGGGTCAAGCAACCATTCTGCAGTACCTTTCCCTGTCCCTTCCAAAAGCTGCAGCCTGAGCCCTGGAGATCTCCACCTCTGGGGTCAAGCAACCATTCTGCAGTACCTTTCCCTGTCCCTTCCAAAAGCTGCAGCCTGAGCCCTGGAGATCTCCACCTCTGGGGTCAAGCAACCATTCTGCAGTACCTTTCCTTGTCCCTTGCAAGAGCTGCAGCCTGAGCCCTGGAGATTCCATCTCTGGGGTCAAGCAACCATTCTCTTCTTGTCCCTTGCAAGAGCTGCAGCCTGAGCCCTGGAGGTCTCCACCTCTGGGGTCAATCAACCATTCTGCAATACCTTTCCTTGCTAGTTCCAAGAGCTGCAGCCTGCTGAGCCCTGCAGATCTCCACCTCCAGGACCAAGCAACCAGCCTGCAACCAGAGCAGCCTGAAAGTGCAACAGCAGCTGCATGGAAGCCACGTCCTGGAGCAGCTGCTTTGGTTTTCCCTGCCTTCAGTCTGTGAAGGAGACCAAGTTCTCAAGTGCTGCTTTTCCTTGCCCTTCAAACCTCTTCCTCAGAACTGTCCACACCTTCCAAATCAAATCCTTTCAGCCCAAACCCAAGCCAGAGTGGCTTTGGTTGGTGGAGCAGTCCAAGGCTAGATGTAGATTAGATGCCCTGCTGCAGAGTGGGCTTTGGTCTGAGGAAACAGAAACAATAAAACAAGCAGCAGAGCCAGCTCAAGGTTGTTTGCTTTCTGGAGGTGCCAAAGGGCTTTGTAACCTGTGACTTGGCAGGAGGATGCTTCCTCCTTTGTTAAGGTAAGTAAATATATACATAGGGGACAACAGATTGCTTTTACCAGAAACCTTAAAGGTGAAGACAGTGGTTTGGGTCAAGAAACTCTTCAGCCACCCTGGACTCTTCTTCCTCAGGATGTACAAAGCAGTTGCAGGACCCCCACAGGTGGTTGCTGCCAGGGCTTCCTCTGCCCACTGCCATTCCACCTTCCTTCAAGGCCACACCTTGAGTCCTGGGTCCAGTTCTGGGCCCCTCAGGTAAGGAAAGATGTTGAGGTGCTGGAAGGTGTCCAGAGAAGGGCAACAAAGCTGGGGAGGGGTTTGGAGCACAGCCCTGGGAGGAGAGGCTGAGGGAGCTGGGGTTGCTTAGCCTGGAGAAGAGGAGGCTCAGGGGAGACCTCATTGCTCTCTCCAGCTCCCTGAAGGGAGGTTGTAGCCAGGTGGGGGTTGGTCTCTTCTCCAGGCAAGCAGCACCAGAACAAGAGGACACAGTCTCAAGCTGTGCCAGGGGAGGTTCAGGCTGGATATTAGGAAGAAATTCTTCCCAGCAAGAGAGATTGGCCCTGGGAATGTGCTGCCCAGGGAGGTGGTGGAGTCCCCATCCCTGGAGGTGTTCAGGAAGAGCCTGGCTGAGGCCCTTGGTGCCATGGTTGAGTTGATCAGATGGTGCTGGGTGATAGGGTGGACTGGATGGTCTCAAAGGTCTCTTCCAACCTGGCTGATTCTATTCTACTCCCCTGCACACCCCTCGGGAGCCCAGGCTCCTCAGAACACATCTCCATGCACACTGCAGGGTTGAGACAAGGCAAGAAGGAAGCCAACCAGGAGAGGTGCTTGGGAGAGTGGGAGAGGTAGGACAGCCAACACTCCTGTGCCTGCTGTGGCTAAGCAGCAGCAGCTCCATGGCCAAGAGGAAGAAGGTCGTGCTGAGAGCAGGCAGAGCAGCAGCTCTGGTGGGAAGGACTCAGCCTCCAGGGGGATCAGATTTTGCTGCCTTCTGGGAAAGAAGGAATCCCATGTCTCAGCTCAAGCTTCCCAGCAGATTCACAGAATGGGCTGGGTTGGAAGGAACCTTAAAGACAACAATGCAATACAATAATGCAATACACCAGGTTGAAAGAGACCTTCAAGGTCATCGCATCCAAGCCATCAACCGACCCAACCCACCTAAACAACTAACCCATGGCACCAAGCACCACCACAACATCCAGTTCCAGCCCCCCTGCCACGGGCAGGGCCACCTCCCACCAGCCCAGCTTGCTCCAACCCTGTGCAAAGAGAGCAGCAGCCTTCCTCGGCCCAAAATCTCCTTCCTGACCTCCAAAGCTGCACATTCACGGACAGGAAGGAGCCCAAAGGCCCTTAGCTAGAGGCTGAGGGCTCCCACACCTGGCTTTGAGGTCTGATAACTGTGCTGCACATCCCAGCTCCAGGTCAGATTCTCCACTCTCAGCCAGAGCAGGAGCATCAGGAGCTGCCATCCTGCTGGAGCTCCCTCAGCTTTCAGAGATTCACAGAATGGTTTGGGTTGGAAGGGACCTTAAAGCTCAGCCAGCTCCAACCCCCCTGCCATGGGCTGGGACACCTCCCACCAGCCCAGGTTGCCCAAGGCCTCATCCAACCTGGCCTTGAACATGCAGGGAGGGGGAGAAGCTTTGTCTGACTCCCCCCATGAGGAGGAATTCCTTCTTTTGCCTCAGTGCTGCAAGGTAAGGACCCATCCTACACAGTACAAACCCTTCCATCTTCACTCATTTGACTTTCTCACACCTTTCCTCTCCTGCCAACCCAGCAGAAGCCAGCTCAGTCCTTGCAGCAAGGAGCTCTCCTGCCTGGGATGGTGGGAAACAGCTCCAGGGTGGTGTTGCAAAGCCAACAAGCAGGGGGGAGCTGGCTGGACCCTTGTGAGGTTCCCCAGTGTCTTGGGCATCTCCAAGCCGAGCTATCCCAGCTGCCTTCCAAGCTCCAAGCAGAAAGCTGTCTGAGAGACAATACAATACAATAATACAATGCAATACAATAAATCCAGGTTGGAAGAGACCTTCAAGATCATTGTGTCCAACCTATCAACCAATCCAACCCACCCAAACAACTAGATCATGGCACCCAGCACCCCATCAAGTCTCCTCCTGAACACCTCCAATGAAGGTGACTCCCATTCCAATGGGCAGCCCCATCCCAATGGGCAATCACTCTCTCTGTAAAGAACTTCCTCCTAACATCCAGTCTAAACCTGCCCTGGTGCAGCCTGAGACTGTGTCCTCTTGTTCTGGTGCTGCCTGCCTGGGAAAAGAGACCAACCTCTGCCTGTCTACAATCTCCCCTCAGGTGGCTGTAGAGAGCAATAAGGTCACCCCTGAGTCTCCTCCTCTCCAGGCTAAGCAACCCCAGCTCCCTCAGCCTCTCCTCATAGGGCTGTGTTCCAAACCCCTCACCAACCTTGTTGCCCTTACCCTCTGCTGCCAGCAGAGCAGAAGCCCTCCCATGGATCTGACCTGCGAGAGGTGCCCTGGCCCGTGCCTGGCTGCTCACCCTTGGGGCTGGTGTTGTGCAATGTGCAGGCAGGAGGTCAATAACGGCCTGCAGGCTCCAGGTGCCAGCAGAGCTGGGCTGAGCACCAGCAGAGCCGGGCTGGGTACCAGCAGAGCCCGGGCTGGACGTTGGCTCCCCAGCCCTCACGTGGGCTGTGCTCACCTGCCAGAGCTGTGGGATGCTGTTCCTTTAAGGCACAACAGGTGGAAACACAGGGCTAGAGGTCCCAGGAGTATTTAAAACAGCCTGGCAGCGGCAGAGCCCTCACCCAGCTGTGGCAGGGAGGCAGGACACCCATGGCAGGACCCGGGGCTGCCCACCCAGACAGCAGCCACAGGAGCGGTCAGGCTGCAGCAGGGAGCAAGGAGGCCGAGGGAGCCTGCAGGAGTAACGTGGGCTGTAAGTAAAGCTTCTTCCCTGTCCCTCCTGAACTGCAGAACCTCCTGTGCCACTGCCTGGAGAGGAATGCAAGTGCTGAGACACTGCTGAGGGGGAGCAGCAGGGAGGCGGCTGTGCAGCTCTGGCTGGGGGGCAGTGGGGGGAGGCTGATTGCTTCTGAAGGAGGGTCAGAAGCCTAGGAGCAGGTCTGAGAGGTTACAGGTTGGACTTGATCATCTTTGAGGTCTTTTCCAACCTTGTTGAGCTGATGTTTTCTTCTCTGCTGCAGATTTTGAAGCTCTCCTTTAAAGAAAAGGGGGGAGAGGGGAGGAAGGAGAGGGGAGAGAGGAGGAAGGAGAGGGGAGAGAAAGGTTAATTATCATAAGATTTGCATTTGGGTTTAAGGTAGACAACAACTGCTGGTGGTAAGGACTAGTCTGGTGCACCTCAGCCTGTGGCCACTGCAGTCTTGAAGCCCAGCATGGAGACAGTGGTTGGGTTTGAGATGGGAGAGGAGGGCTGGTGCAGGGATGCCCTGCATGAGCTCTGGGGGATCACCACCCTCATGCACTCAGGAGGGGGAGAAAGAGCTGCTGGAGCAGAAGGGAAGGGGATGTGCATGGGGCCCTGCCAGTGGAGTAGGAGAGCTGCCAGACTCCTTTCACATCACACCAGCAGGCTGCCCAGGGAGGTGGTGGAGCCTCCATCTCTGCAGACATCCAAAACCCACCTGGATGAGTTCCTGAGTGACCTTCTCTAGGTGCCTCGGCAGGGGGGTTGGAGCGGGTGGCCCCTTCCAGAGGTCCCTTCCAACCTCTACCACTCTGTGATTCTCCACACCCTGCCAAGGTGATTCAGCAGCAGTCTTGGTAGTGTTGGCTAACCATAGAATCAGTCAGGGTTGGGAGGGACCCACAAGGATCAGGCAGTCCCAACCCCCCTGCCTTGGGTAATGGTTGGACTCCATGAATTCAGGATTCATTGAAGGGTTTGGGTTGGAAGGGACCTTGAAGATCAACCAGGTCCAACTCCCCTGCCACAAGCAGGGACACTTTCCTCTAGCCCAGGCCTGGGAGGGGGCATCCACAACCTGTTCCAGTGGCTCCCCACCCTCACTGGAAAGAATTTCCCCCTCATCTCCAGTCTCAATCTGCCCTCCTCAAGCTCCAATCCATCCCTTCTCATCCTATCACTATCTTAAAGACCTTCGGCTGCCTAAACAATTCTGTGGTTCTCTGCAGGACCTTTAATCCTTTCCATCTAAAGGACCCAGGGATCCCATCTCTGAAGAGCCCTCATGCTGCTGTTAGTGCTAGAATAGAATTAGCCAGGTTGGCAGAGACCTTTGAGATCATTGAGTCCAACCCATCACCCAACAGCATCTGATCAACTCAACCATGGCACCAAGGGCCTCAGCCAGGCTCTTCCTAAACACCTCCAGGGATGGGGACTCCACCACCTCCCTGGGCAGCACATCCCAAGGGCCAATCTCTCTTGCTGGGAAAAATTTCTTCCTCACCTCCAGCCTAAACCTCTCCTGGCACAGCTTGAGACTGTGTCCTCTTGTTCTGGTGCTGCTTGCCTGGGAGAAGAGACCAACCCCCACCTGGCTACAGCCTCCCTTCAGGGAGTTGGAGAGAGCAATGAGGTCTCCCTTGAGCCTCCTCCTCTCCAGGCTAAGCAACCCCAGCTCCCTCAGCCTCTCCTCCCAGGGCTGTGCTCCAGCCCCCTCCCCAGCTTTGTTGCCCTTCTCTGGACACCTTCCAGCACCTCAACATCTTTCCTTACCTGAGGGGCCCAGATCTGGACACACACTGGTGCTATCTGCCCATGGCAGGCTGTACAGTGCTCTTGGCTCCTTGGAAGCTCCTGCTCCTTGCAGGAGGAAGAGCATTCAGCTAGAAGAATGGGTGAAACAGTGGTGAAGTTGGTTTCACTTTGCAGCCCAGGAGAGGAGAAAGAGAAAGAGAGCAGCGAATGAGCCCTGGCCCTGGGGGCTGAAAGGCAGCAGGCTGGTGTGTGGGGCTAGCTGGCAGCCTCAAAGGACAGAAAACTCAGGTCACCAGGCAGGTGTGGG
>JAAWVA010000041.1:4908649-4929148 GCA_015227895.2 Colaptes auratus | reverse complement strand
CCCTCCTGGGGTCAGAAGTGGCTTCCAGGCGCAGGGAGAGGCTGCAGCGGCCAGGAGCAGCTCTGTGCCCAGGGACAGGACCCCCCGCCCCCCCCCCCCCCCGGCTCACAGACACTGCTCCGGGGGGGCAGTGCAGGCTTCCAGCTCCAGGGGGGGGCTTCAGAGGGGCTTCTCTTGGGGGGGGGATATTCTCCTGGCTCCCATGCTTTGAAAGCAGTTTCCCAAGGCCAGCCAAGAAGCACCAAGGCCAACCCCAGCCCTGCCCCCCCAAAAGGCAAAAGGCAGCTCCTTGACCCCCAACCCAAAGCCAGCACCCCCCAGGGATCCCCCACCCCCCTTTCCCTCTCCCCTCTGGCTTTCAGCTCTGACAGCAGCTCCTCAGAACAACCATTTATGAGTTAGATGCAGCCCAGCAAGGTCACCACAGGGAGCTCCATCCCTGGGGGGGGGGGGGGGGAGAAGAAGGGAAAGAGCAGGAAAACCCAAATCCAATCAAAACCAACCCCCCACCCCCAATAAAACCAACCAAAACTGGATCACAAGAGGCAAAAGATCAACCCCCAAAGACCCCCAAAACCCAACCCAGGCTGGGTGGTGTTCACCCACAGAACACCAAGCCCCTGGGGGGTGGGGGTGGGGGCTAAGGATCTGCTCCAGGGAAACAGAGGTAAAAAAACACCAAAGGAAACAACCCGGGGGGGGTTAGAAATGTCTGAATTCCAAGCTCTGGACAGAAGAGTCTCTCTCTTTTTGGCTTTTTTTTTTCTTTCCTTAAAAAATATATTTATATATAATAGAGTTATTGCTTTGTTTCTCCTCCTCCTCTCTCTCTCTCTCTCTCCTCTCTCCCTCTCTCTCTCAAGGGCTGGGGGGCTGAGAGGTGGCCTCAGTGGGGGAGAGCAGCAGGCTCAGGGGGGTTGGCTTTCTTCCTCCTCTTCATCAGCAAAGGGTTGGAGGAATCTTCTATCTTCTTGATCTTGATCTGCTCATAGTCCACTCTCATGGTGGCCAGGGCACTGGTCATCTCCTCCTGCAGGCAGCAGGCAGGGGGAGCAGCATCAGCCAGGGCTCAGCAGGGCACCTCCACCCACCCCAGCAGCCCCAGGGCAGCTGCCCCCCTGAGACCCCCAGGAACCAGCTGCAGCAGGGACTGAGTGCCCCAACAGGCATTCTGCCAGCCTCAGCCCAAGCACAGCTCCCCCAGCAGCTAGGAACCAACTGCAGCAGGGACTGAGTGCCCCAACAGCCATCTGCCAGCCTCAGCCCAAGCACAGCTCCCCCAGCAGCTAGGAACCAGCTGCAGCAGGGACTGAGTGCCCCAACAGCCACTCTGCCAGCCTCAGCCCAAGCACAGCTCCCCCAGCAGCTAGGAACCAGCTGCAGCAGGGACTGAGTGCCCCAACAGCCACTCTGCCAGCCTCAGCCCAAGCACAGCTCCCCCAGCACCTAGGAACCAGCTGCAGCAGGGACTGAGTGCCCCAACAGCCACTCTGCCAGCCTCAGCCCAAGCACAGCTCCCCCAGCAGCCAGGAACCAACTGCAGCAGGGACTGAGTGCCCCAACAGCCACTCTGCCAGCCTCAGCCCAAGCACAGCTCCCCCAGCAGCTAGGAACCAGCTGCAGCAGGGACTGAGTGCCCCAACAGCCATCTGCCAGCCTCAGCCCAAGCACAGCTCCCCAGCAGCTAGGAACCAGCTGCAGCAGGGACTGAGTGCCCCAACAGCCACTCTGCCAGCCTCAGCCCAAGCACAGCTCCCCCAGCAGCTAGGAATGAGCTGCAGCAGGGACTGAGTGCCCCAACAGCCATCTGCCAGCCTCAGCCCAAGCACAGCTCCCCAGCAGCTAGGAACCAGCTGCAGCAGGGACTGAGTGCCCCAACAGCCATCTGCCAGCCTCAGCCCAAGCACAGCTCCCCCAGCAGCTAGGAACCAGCTGCAGCAGGGACTGAGTGCCCCAACAGCCATTCTGCCAGCCTCAGCCCAAGCACAGCTCCCCCAGCAGCTAGGAACCAGCTGCAGCAGGGACTGAGTGCCCGAACAGCCATTCTGCCAGCCTCAGCCCAAGCACAGCTCCCCCAGCAGCTAGGAATGAGCTGCAGCAGGGACTGAGTGCCCCCACAGCCATTCTGCCAGCCTCAGCCCAAGCACAGCTCCCCCAGCAGCTAGGAACCAGCTGTAGCAGGGACTGAGTGCCCCAACAGCCATCTGCCAGCCTCAGCCCAAGCACAGCTCCCCCAGCAGCTAGGAACCAGCTGCAGCAGGGACTGAGTGCCCCAACAGCCATTCTGCCAGCCTCAGCCCAAGCACAGCTCCCCAGCAGCTAGGAACCAGCTGCAGCAGGGACTGAGTGCCCCAACAGCATCTGCCAGCCTCAGCCCAAGCACAGCTCCCCCAGCACTGGGACGTTCACACCAAGCCCACCCTAGCCCTGTTTGCAAAGAGAGGGCAGAAGAGGACAGTCCCCAGACAGCCCCCAGGGCACAGAGTGTTGCAGACAGCCACAGAGAGAGGCTTCACCTTCACATCCTCCCACAGATCCTTCTCCTCCTTCAGCACACGGCTGGTGTGCAGCGGGGTCTGAGGCACCTGCATGGATTGCTGCAGAGAGCAGAGGAGCTGGAGCTGGGAGCCCCCACAGCCCATCTCATCCCCCCTCCAGCCCCACCCTCCAGCCCCAGCCCCACCCCTCCAGCCCCAGCCCCACCTCTCCAGCCCCACCCCTCCAGCCCCAGCCCCACCTCTCCAGCCCCACCTCTCCAGCCCCACCCCTCCAGCCCCACCCCTCCAGCCCCAGCCCCACCTCTCCAGCTCCACCCCTCCAGCCCCAGCCCTACCTCTCCAGCTCCATCCCTCCAGCCCCATCTACATCCCAGCCTCACCTCTCCACCTCAACCCCTCCAGCCCCATCTACATCCCCAGCCCCACCTCTCCACCTCCACCCCTCCAGCCCCAGCCCCACCTCTCCAGCTCCACCCCTCCAGCCCCAGCCCCACCTCTCCAGCTCCATCCCTCCAGCCCCATCTACATCCCCAGCCCCACCTCTCCACCTCCACCCCTCCAGCCCCATCTACATCCCCAGCTCCACCTCTCCAGCTCCATCCCTCCAGCCCCATCTACATCCCCAGCCCCACCTCTCCAGCTCCATCCCTCCAGCCCCATCTACATCCCCAGCTCCACCTCTCCAGCTCCATCCCCAGCCAGACCTGCATCTCTCCAGCCCCATCTGATCCCCACTGCCTCCCCCAGCCCCTCACCATGATCCAGGGGTGGTTCATGAACTCGGTGATGGTCATGCGCTGGGTGGGGTCTGTCTTCAGCAGGTTTCGGATCAGCTGCTTCACTGCAAGGGTTTGGGCAGGGCTGGGCACAGCTGCCAGGGGGCCCTCTGCCCACGCTCCAGCCTCAGCCAGTGGCACCCACAAAGCCTGCACACACCTCCCAGCCCCTCTGTGCCTCGGCCACACCCTTCAGCCAAAGCCTCTTGAGCAGAGAGGGGAAAATGCTTCTCCCTGAGGTGGCCGGCGCCAGGCAGGCCAAGGGAGATGGCTCTGCCCCTCTGCTCTGCCCTGCTCAGAGCCCCCTGCAGCACTGCAGCCAGTTCTGGGGCCCCCAGCACAAGGAGGACTTGCAGCTGCTGGAGAGGGTCCAGGGGAGGCCCCAGAGATGAAGTGAGGGCTGAAGCACCTCTCTATGGGGACAGGCTGAGAGCTGGGGCTGTTGAGCATGGAGAACAGATGGCTCCAGGGGGACCTTCGAGCAGCCTGCCAGTACCTGAGGGGGCTCCAGGAGAGCTGGGGAGGGACTTGTGACAAGGGCTGGGAGTGCCAGGAGGAGGGGGAATGGCTTTGAGCTGGGAGAGGGGAGACTGAGAGGGGGATTAGGAAGCAATTCCTGAGAGTGAGGGTGGTGAGACCTCAGCCTGGAGATGAGCCAGCACGGGGCCCATGCTTACCTTCCTCTGACACTTCTGACCATTCAGGGTTGGGAAACTCATACTGGCCCATCCTGATCCTCTTCTTCATGCCAGGGGAGATGGCCAGGCCGTGGTTGGAGTAGAAGGGAGGGTAGCCACACAGCCTGCACCGGGCCGGGGGGCAGAGAGTCAAGCCCTGCCCCCAGGGGGCACAGGGCAGGGCAGCTGGGAAAGGTTCAGCCCTGCCAGCCCCACAGGCAAGCCCAAGGGATGCATCCCCCCCAGCTCCTGACCTCAGGAGGCTGGAGGAGGAGGACTTACAGGATGTACATGATGACACCAAGGGACCACATGTCACAGGACTTGTCGTACTTCTCGGGGCCCAGCACCTCGGGGGCTGGGAAAGACAGAAACAAACTCCTCAGACAAAGTGGAGCTGCAGAGCCAGCTGAGAGGGCTCTGCCCCCCCCTTCCCCATGGAGCTGCAAAAGACCTCCAGGGGGTCCCAGCAGCCCTGCTCAGGACGGTGGAAGTGCTGCCACGTGGGGGCCACGGGGATCGTGCAGGCAGCACAGGCAGGAGTGAGGCAGGATGCTGCCACCCACAGCCCCCAGCACAACACAAAGGAGGCTGCAGCATGGGCCTGGGGCAGAGTGAGGCCAGGGAACCACAGAACCACCGAGGTTGGAAGAGGCCTCCAAGCTCATCGAGTCCAACCTGGCACCACAGAGCTCCTGACTAAACCATGGCACCAAGGGCCACATCCAGTCCCCTCTTGAACACCTCCAGGGCTGGGGACTCCACCACCTCCCTGGGCAGCACATCCCAGGGGCTAACAATGAAGCTGGGGAAGGGTCTGGAGAACAGGGCTGGTGAGGAGCAGCTGAGGGAACTGGGGCTCTGGAGAAGAGGAGGCTGAGCAGAGACCTCCCTGCTCTCTACAGCTTGTGTTGTCCCTCCCCTTCCTGTGATGAGAGCTGGGGCTGCTCCAGGCTGCTCCTTCCAAAACCTGAAGGAGCTGCAGGAGAGCTGGAGAGGAACTTTTTACAAAGGACCTGTGGTGACAGGACAAGGGACAATGACCTGAAAGTAGAGCAGGGCAGACTGAGACTGGAGCTTAGGCAGAAACTCTTCCCAGTCAGAGTGCTGAGACACTGGAACAGGTTGCCCTGTGACCCTGAAGGTCTCTTCCAAGCAAGATGAATCAACAACCCAAAGGATGCTATGATTCCATCCACCACAGCCAGAAGCACTGGGAGAGCCAGGCAGGGAAGGTGGCTTGGCTGCAGGAGGAGCTGCACAGGGGGCCCAGAGCAAGAGAAACTCTCTCCAGGGAGGCTGAGGGGATGGAGACAGTCAGCAGCAAATGTGCAGCTGACACCAAGCTGGGGGCAGGAGTTGGTCAGTTAGAGGGCAGAAAGGCTCTGCAGAGGGACCTTGCCAGGCTGGGCAGATGGGCAGAGGCCAACAGGATGGCATTCAGCAAGTCCAAGTGCCAGGGGCTGCACTTTGGCCACAGCAACCCCAGGCAGAGCTGCAGGCTGGGGGCAGAGTGGCTGAGAGCTGCCAGGCAGAGAGGGACCTGGGGGTGCTGGTTGACAGCTGCCTGAACATGAGCCAGCAGTGTGCCCAGGGGGCCAAGAGGGCCAAGGGCATCCTGGCCTGCAGCAGGAACAGTGTGGCCAGCAGGAGCAGGGAGGTCATTGTGCCCTGTGCTCAGCACTGCTTAGGCCACACCTTGAGTCCTGTGTCCAGTTCTGGGCTCCTCAGTTTAGGAAGGAGGTTGAGATGCTGGAAGGTGTCCAGAGAAGGGCAACAAAGCTGGGGAGGGGTCTGGAGCACAGCCCTGGGAGGAGAGGCTGAGGGAGCTGGGGTTGCTAGCCTGCAGAAGAGGAGGCTCAGGGGAGACTTCTTGCTCTCTCCAAACTCCTGAAGGGAGGCTGTAGCCAGGTGGGGGTTGGTCTCTTCTCCCAGGCAACCAGCACCAGAACAAGAGGACACAGTCTCAAGCTGTGCCAGGGGAGGTTTAGACTGGAGGGGAGGAGAAAGTTCTTCCCAGAGAGAGTTGTTAGGCATTGGGCTGTGCTGCCCAGGGAGGTGGTGGAGTCCCCAGCCCTGGAGGTGTTCAGGAGGGGATTGGATGTGGCCCTTGGTGCCATGGTTTAGCCATGAGGCCTGTGGTGCCAGGTTGGACTCGGTGAGCTTGGAGGTCTCTTCCAGCCTCGGTGACACTGTGATGAGGAGCCTCTGGCACAGGCTGCCCAGGGAGGCTGTGGATGCTCCCTGCCTGCGGGGGCTGGAGGCCAGGCTGGATGAGAGCCTCAGCAAGCAGGGCGGGCGGGAGGCGTCCCTGCCCGTGGCACGGGGGGGTTGCACCTGCCTGACCTTGGCGGTCCCTTCCACCCCAAGCCCTCCTGGGAGTGTGATGGGTGGCAGAGCCACTCCTGCCCAGCTGTGCCCCCGGCCCTGCCAGGCTCCCAGCAGCGGCCTGCCAGCACTCACCCACGTAGTAGGGCGTGTAGCACGGCGTGGCCAGGGAGTTGTGCGTGGTGGTCTCCTTGGCGAAGCCGAAGTCGGTGAGCTTCAGCACGGCGTTGGGCCTCTTGGAGGTGTACAGCAGGTTTTCTGGCTGCCAGAAGACAGGGAAGGAGGAGTGAGCAGCAAAGCTGCATCAGCCTGGGCCTTGCCAGGGGGCCCAGCAGGGGCTCAGCACCGGCAGGTGGGGGTGCGGCGTGGTACCTTCACGTCCCGGTGGGCGATGTTGATGGAGTGCAGGTACTGGATGGCTTCCCCAATGCTCTTCATGATCTCTGAAGCCTCTGAAGCAGGGGAAAAAAATGCCCCAAACCCAACCATCAGAAGCCTTTATGGGCAAGTTCCAACGAGCCCCACGCCCTGGGTTACTCTGCAAACCAGGGGCCAAAGAACCTGGCTGAGGCCAAAGGGTTCCTCTACTTGTAGCCCTCCCTGCCAAGCAGAGCCCTCCCACCGGCCCCATCCCCGGGTCAGGAGCCTGCAGCAAACAGAAGAGAAGCTCCCAGGAGAAGGGGGGGGGGGCAGCACCCAGCCCTTGACCCCAGTATCAACTGCACACACCCCAAGGAGGGGCTTGGTCTGGAGCTGGGAGGCTAAGCCAGCTGGGCCCCCACACCCACATGGAACCCAGGTGGGAAAGCTTCCCCTGCAGGATGGGAAGCCAAGGGGGCACTGGGCTCAGGGGCTGGGGCCTGCAGACACACCTCCTGGCCAGAGGAGCAGTGGGGATGAGATTGATGGGATCTGTGAGAACCTCAAGCCTGGACTTCAGTTTCTGAGGGAGGTGGTCCTGAAGGCCACTGGAGAGGGCAGGCTGGGGGTGGGGGCAGCTGAGCAAACACCCCCTGACCCTGCTCTGTGAGCATGGGGAACGGCACCACTCCCACCCACAGGCCCCATGCCCCAGGGGCAAAACCCTGCTGAGGGTTCAAAAGAGTATTTGAGAGGATGGGCTGGAGCAGGGACCCCCAAAGCCCAGGCTCCCTACCCCGTTCTGTGAAGGCCTGGTCTCCCCTGTCTTGAATCCTGCTGAAGAGCTCCCCACCATCCAAGCTGGAAGAGAAGCAGCTGGGGTGAGAGGCTGCACCAGAAACCCCCCACCAGCACCAAACCCTCTGCTGCTCCCCCAGGAGCTGGCACAAGCAGGGCCAAACCCTCTGCTGCTCCCCCAGGAGCTGGCACAAGCACCTCTGCTGTTCCCCAGGAGCTGGCACAAGCAGGGCCAAACCTCTGCTGCCCCCCAGGAGCTGGCACAAGCAGGGCCAAACCCTCTGCTGCTCCCCCAGGAGCTGGCACAAGCAGGGCCAAACCTCTGAGGTTCCACCAGGAGCTGGCACAAGCAGGGCCAAACCCTCTGCTGCTCCCCCAGGAGCTGGCACAAGCAGGGCCAAACCCTCTGCTGCTCCCCAGGAGCTGGCACAAGCAGGGCCAAACCCTTTGCTGCTCCCCAGGAGCTGGCACAAGCAGGGCCAAACCCTCTGCTGCTCCACCAGGAGCTGGCACAAGCAGGGCCAAAACTCTGCTCCCCCAGGAGCTGGCACAAGCAGGGCCAAACCCTCTGCTGCTCCACCAGGAGCTGGCACAAGCAGGGCCAAACCCTCTGCTGCCCCCCCAGGAGCTGGCACAAGCAGGGCCAAACCCTCTGCTGCTCCCCCAGGAGCTGGCACAAGCAGGGCCAAACCCTCTGCTGCTCCCAGGAGCTGGCACAAGCAGGGCCAAACCCTCTGCAGCTCCCCCAGGAGCTGGCACAAGCAGGGCCAAACCTCTGAGGCTCCACCAGGAGCTGGCACAAGCACGGCCAAACTCTGCTGCTCCCCCAGGAGCTGGCACAAGCAGGGCCAAACCCTCTGCTGCTCCCCCAGGAGCTGGCACAAGCAGGGCCAAACCTCTGCTGCTCCACCAGGAGCTGGCACAAGCAGGGCCAAACCCTTTGCTGCTCCCCCAGGAGCTGGCACAAGCAGGGCCAAACCCTCTGCTGCTCCACCAGGAGCTGGCACAAGCAGGGCCAAACCTCTGCTGCTCCCCCAGGAGCTGGCACAAGCAGGGCCAAACCTCTGAGGCTCCACCAGGAGCTGGCACAAGCAGGGCCAAACCTCTGAGGCTCCCCAGGAGCTGGCACAAGCAGGGCCAAACCTCTGAAGCTCCACCAGGAGCTGGCACAAGCAGGGCCAAACCCTTTGCTGCTCCCCCAGGAGCTGGCACAAGCAGGGCCAAACCCTCTGCTGCTCCACCAGGAGCTGCACAAGCAGGGCCAAAACCTCTGAGGCTCCACCAGGAGCTGGCACAAGCAGGGCCAAACTCTGAGGCTCCCCCAGGAGCTGGCACAAGCAGGGCCCAAACCTCTGAAGCTCCACCAGGAGCTGGCACAAGCAGGGCCAAACTCTGAGGCTCCCCCAGGAGCTGGCACAAGCAGGGCCAAACCTCTGAGGCTCCACCAGGAGCTGGCACAAGCAGGGCCAAACCTCTGAGGTTCCACCAGGAGCTGGCACAAGCAGGGCCAAACCTCTGAGGCTCCCCAGGAGCTGGCACAAGCAGGGCCAAACCTCTGCTGCTCCCCAGGAGCTGGCACAAGCAGGGCCAAACCCTCTGCAGCTCCCCCAGGAGCTGGCACAAGCAGGGCCAAACCTCTGAGGCTCCCCAGGAGCTGGCACAAGCAGGGCCAAACCTCTGAGGCTCCCCCAGGAGCTGGCACAAGCAGGGCCAAACCCTCTGCTGCTCCCCCAGGAGCTGGCACAAGCAGGGCCAAACCCTCTGCTGCTCCCCCAGGAGCTGGCACAAGCAGGGCCAAACCCTCTGCTGCTCCCCCAGGAGCTGGCACAAGCAGGGCCAAACCCTCTGCTGCTCCCCCAGGAGCTGGCACAAGCAGGGCCAAACCCTCTGCTGCTCCCCAGGAGCTGGCACAAGCAGGGCCAAACCCTCTGCTGCTCCCCAGGAGCTGGCACAAGCAGGGCCAAACCTTGCTGCTCCCCCAGGAGCTGGCACAAGCAGGGCCAAACCCTCTGCTGCTCCACCAGGAGCTGGCACAAGCAGGGCCAAACCTCTGAGGCTCCCCAGGAGCTGGCACAAGCAGGGCCAAACCTCTGAAGCTCCACCAGGAGCTGGCACAAGCAGGGCCAAACCTCTGAGGCTCCCCCAGGAGCTGGCACAAGCAGGGCCAAACCTCTGAGGCTCCACCAGGAGCTGGCACAAGCAGGGCCAAACCTCTGAGGCTCCACCAGGAGCTGGCACAAGCAGGGCCAAACCCTTTGCTGCTCCCCAGGAGCTGGCACAAGCAGGGCCAAACCCTCTGCTGCTCCCCCAGGAGCTGGCACAAGCAGGACCAAACCTCTGCTGCCCCCCAGGAGCTGGCACAAGCAGGGCCAAACCCTCTGCTGCCCCCCAGGAGCTGGCACAAGCAGGGCCAAACCTCTGAGGCTCCACCAGGAGCTGGCACAAGCAGGGCCAAACCCTCTGCTGCTCCCCCAGGAGCTGGCACAAGCAGGGCCAAACCTCTGAAGCTCCACCAGGAGCTGGCACAAGCAGGGCCAAACCTCTGAGGCTCCCCCAGGAGCTGGCACAAGCAGGGCCAAACCTCTGCTGCTCCCCCAGGAGCTGGCACAAGCAGGGCCAAACCTCTGAGGCTCCCCAGGAGCTGGCACAAGCAGGGCCAAACCCTCTGCTGCTCCCCCAGGAGCTGGCACAAGCAGGGCCAAACCCTCTGCTGCTCCACCAGGAGCTGGCACAAGCAGGGCCAAACCTCTGAGGCTCCCCCAGGAGCTGGCACAAGCAGGGCCAAACCTCTGAGGCTCCCCCAGGAGCTGGCACAAGCAGGGCCAAACCTCTGAGGCTCCACCAGGAGCTGGCACAAGCAGGGCCAAACCCTCTGCTGCTCCACCAGGAGCTGGCACAAGCAGGGCCAAACCTCTGAGGCTCCCCCAGGAGCTGGCACAAGCAGGGCCAAACCTCTGAGGCTCCACCAGGAGCTGGCACAAGCAGGGCCAAACCTCTGAGGCTCCCCCAGGAGCTCAGCAAGAAATGAATCCCTTCTCCATCCCAGCCCTTGGGGTGGTGTTTCTGGGCACAGGCTGCTGTGGAGCCTCCCCCTTCCAGAAATGAGCAGGGCAGAGGCTTGCTGCTGCTGCTGCTGCTGCTGGAGGGGCTGGGCTCGAGTGGATGTGGTCTCCCCAGCCAGCCACACAAACACATTTACAGTAAAGAGAGCAAAGGCGGCTGGAAGGTGGTGAGGAGGCTCCCGGCAGGGCTGGCCTGCTTTAGCTGAGAACCCAGCGCCCTCAGGCACAGCAAACCCCTGCAGAAGTGCTGAGCTAAGAGCAGGGCATGGCTGAGGTGTCAGCAGCACCACTTTGGGCTCAGCCATGGGGTGGGGGGAGGCAGAGACTGAACCTCCAGCCGGTTCTCACCTCAGGCGGTGGAGAAGGACCACAGGAAGCTGGGTGGGGCTCCCTCTCCAGGCACCGCAGGATAAAACTCAGCTCCCACAGAGAGCAGGGGGGAGAGCAGGGACCCCTCCCCCTGAGAGCAGGGGGGGGAGAGCAGGGACCCCTCCCCCTGAGAGCAGGGGGGGGAGAGAGCAGGGACCCCTCCCCCTGAGAGCAGAGGGGGGAGAGCAGGGACCCCTCCCCTTGAGAGCAGGGGGGAGAGCAGGGGGGGGAGAGCAGGGGGGGGAGTGCAGGGGGGGGGGAGAGCAGGGACCCCTCCCCTGCGAGCAGAGCTGGCAACACTTCCTGCCCCTGCCTTGTCTACCTCCAGCAGCAGTGGCTGCTGACTTTCCCAGCCCAGAGAGCATCTCCTTGCCATTTGCTGGGCACTGCAGTACAGAAGGCTCCAGGCACACCAGGAGGCACCACCCCCCTCCTGCTGAAAGCCAGATGCCACCTTGTGCTGGGCACAGCCAGCAGGCAGCCAGGCCCTGGGGCAGAGACGTGCAGGGAGCCCCCAGACTGCCCCAAGCACTCATTTCCCACCCCTCCCCTGCTGCTTTCTTCCCACACCAGCAGCTGCCCCGACAAACCTCTGCCCCCCCCAGCTGCCCAGCGGCCCTGCTGCGGTTCTCAGGAGCCTCCTCCCGCAGAGGGAAGCTGCAGGCTGCCCCGGGAGCTGCTGGTGGTGCTCCCTGCAGCCGCTGCCCCCACCCGAGGCAGCTCAACCAACCTGCCGGGGAGAGGCTTTGGCAAGGAAGCTGCAGCAAATCACAGCTGCGGTTGGGATGTGGTTTCAAGACTTTCCCCTTCATTCCTCCTCCTCCTCCTCCCCAGGTTAGATCAAACATCTACCCAACCCAGAGGCACTCAGCTGCTGCTGCTGCTGCGAGAGGTGCAGTGACCTGAAGGGATGTGTCCCCCCGCTTGGCTCCCTGCTGCCCAGCAGCCCCTGGGGGCACCAGGAACCTGCTGACCACCCCCACTCTCCATGGCCAGAGGGAGCCTGGTTGTCACAGAATCACCAAGGTTGGGAGAGACCTCAAAGCTCATCGAGTCCAACCTGGCACCACAGAGCTCCTGACTAACCCATGGCTCCAAGGGCCACATCCAGTCCCCTCTGGGACACCTCCAGGGATGGGGACTCCACCACCTCCCTGGGCAGCACATTCCAACGGCTAACAACTCTCTCTGGGAAGAACTTTCTCCTCCCCTCCAGCCTAAACTTCCCCTGGCACAGCTTGAGACTGTGTCCTCTTGTTCTGGTGCTGCTTGCTAGAGAGAAGAGACCAACCCCCTCCTGGCTCCAACCTCCCTGCAGGTAGTTGTAGAGAGCAATGAGGTCTCCCCTGAGCCTCCTCTTCTCCAGGCTAAGCAACCCCAGCTCCCTCAGCCTCTCCTCACAGGGCTGTGCTCAAGGCCGCTCCCCAGCCTTGTTGCCCTTCTCTGGACACCTTCAAGTGTCTCAATGTCCTTCCTAAACAGGTTAGGATCAGTCTGCAGCAGGAACCCCAGGGCCTGAAGCCTCCTGCCAGCCGAGAAGACTCTGGGTATGACTGGGGGCCTAGGCGGCTCCAACGGCTTCGCTGCAGTGCCTCTGCCAGGGCTTGCCTCCCCCACAGCAGCACCTCCAGGGGGTCCTCAGGACCTCAGCAGCAGCGCAAGGAAGGGGCTCAGCCCCCTCTTTGGCATCATCCCACGGGGCTGTGGTGCTCCAACGGGGACACAGCATCACACAAGGTGCACCTGGGCCAACCTTTGCAGGTGCCGGTGGAGTTGAACCAAGCTGGCCCCACAGCCCGTGGGGCTGAGCAGTGGAACTGCCCAAGGCAGGGGAATCCACTGCTCCCCGCAGGGAGGTGATTCCAGGCTCCTGGGGAGCAGCCAGCAGCAGGGACTCACCACTCCATGACGATGAGCAGACACTTCCTGCCCTGGTAGAGGTTCTCGTAGACGTCCATGATGCGGACGATGTGGGCACACTGCGACGCCCTCCAGTGCAGCTCCACCTCCCTCCGAGCCTTTGGGCAGTCCTGCAGCATCTGAGAGACAAACCAGAGCCCACCACAGGGTCAGAGCAGCAGTCAGGGTTGGAAGGGACCACGAGGATCAGCCAGTTCCAACCCCCCTGCCATGGGCAGGGACACCCCACACTAGATCAGCCTGGCCAGAGCCTCAGCCAGCCTGGGCTTAAACACCTCCAGGGACAGGGCCTCAGCCACCTCCCTGCACAACCCATTCCAGGGCTTCCCCACTCTCATGGGCAAGAACTTCCTCCTCACCTCCAGCCTCAATCTCCCCACCTCCAGCTTCATTCCATCCCCCCTAGTCCTAGCACTCCCTGATCTCCTGAGCAGTCCCTCCCCAGCCTTCCTGTAGCCCCCTGCAGATCCTGGAAGGCCACAATGAGGTCACCTCGGAGCCTTCTCTTCTCCAGACTGCACAGCCCCAACTCCTTCAGTCTGTCCTCACAGCAGAGGGCTCCAGCCCTCTGCTCATCCTCCTGGCCCTGCTCTGGACACCTTCCAGCCCCTCCAGATCCCTCTTGTCATAGGGGCTCCAGAACTGGAGGCAGTACTGCAGGTGGGGTCTCAGCAGGGCTGAGCAGAGGGGGAGAATCCCCTCCCTTGCCCTGCTGGCCACACTTCTCCTGCTGCAGCCCAGGCTCTGCTTGGCTTTCCGGGCTGCAAGTGCACCCTGAGAGCTCCTGGGGAGCTTCTCCTCCCCCAGGCCTCCCTCCTAAAGCAGCCAGGCCCTGGCACCTCCCTGGCACGGCACACACCCGAGGAAAGCACAGGGGGGAAGGCCAGGCCTGGGCGCCGGCTGCGGGCGGCCTGGAGATGAGCTCCAGCAGGCTCTGAGCAATGCCTCCATCCCCACCTAGTGGGAGGAGAGTGAAGCCAGCTGCCCTCCTAACCTTCCTGCCCTCCTAACCTTCCTGCCCTTCCTCCCCTGGCTAGCACAAAGCTTATCCCAGCACCTCCTTGCCCTCTGGGATGGCTCCAGCCAATCTGTGCCCCCGGCCAGGAGGCCTCCTGCTGCCCTCAGGAGCTGGGACCTCAAGCACTGCCCCCCGGGTGCCACCAGGCACCCTTGCTCCCCTCTTTGCAGCCCCCCAGCAGCACTGCCCACCCACCACCAGCCTTCTGCTCCCTGGGGCCAGCAAGACCCTCCTGCTCTGTGCCCTCAGACCCAAAGTGGGCACAGCAGGGCCCTCACCACGGCTCCCGAGGCCACCAGCACCCAGCCACAGGTGCCTGGGGAGGGGACAGGGATGTGTCCTTCCCAGCAGCTCTCCTCACCAGCAGCAGAAGCTCTTGAAGGAGACCCTGGCCCTTCCCACAGGCAACTCTCAGCTCCCAGCTGCAGGAAGGATTTGCTCCTCTGTCACAGACTATTAATTACCATCTTTGGCAGGATAAACAGCCAGCCTTAATTAATACACTCCTAAATATAGAGCAACAAATGTGGCTGTCTTGAGCCTACTTCCTTTTCCTTCCTGGCTCCAGCAGCTCTTGGGCTTGGGTTCACAGGGCTGTGCTCCAGCCCCCTCCCCAGCCTTGTTTGCCCTTCTCTGGACACCTTCAAGTCTCTCAATGTCCTTCTTAACCTGAGGAGCCCAGAACTGGACACAGGACTCAAGGTGTGGCCTAAGCAGTGCTGAGCACAGGGCACAATGACCTCCCTGCTCTTGCTGGCCACACTGTCCTGCTGCAGGCCAGGATGCCATTGGCCTTCTTGGCCCCCTGGGCACACTGCAGGCTCATGTTCAGCCTACTGTCAATCCAGCACCCCCAGGTCCCTCTCTGCCTGGCAGCTCTCAGCCACTCTGCCCCCAGCCTGTAGCACTGCCTGGGGTTGTTGTGGCCAATGTGCAGCACCTGGCACTTGGACTTGAAGGGAAAGAGCTGTGGGGAAGGGATAAAAAGAAGTGAGCTATTTACAGCTGAGCTCTGAAGAGCCTGGCCTGGGGAGCCAGGATGCTGGAGAGAAAGGAAAAAGGGGAAGGGAAAAAACAGGAGGGGAAAAAAGCCAACCAAGTGCCCAGCTGGTAATGACATGCTGGGAAAATGGAGCAGCAGGAAGCAGCCAGCTCACCCCACGCTGCAGCAGACACACAGGAGATGGACACAAACTCACATCCAATTTGGAGAGGTCACTCTGAGAGCTTTTGAAAGGAGTTTAATTGTGCTCCTAAGGAAGCAGGAGGCCAGCAGCCTCCATTACCTGCCCCAGCACGGCCCTGCCCTTGGCTTTTGTGCTCAGCCACCTGCAGAGCAGCCCACAGCTGTCCCCCTGCTCTCCAAGCACCCCAGCTGCCATCCAGCTCCCCCTGCAACCCTGCCAGCCTGGGATGAGACTGGGGATGGAGAGGTCCTCACCCAGCTGGGAGAGAGGCAAATTAAACCTCATTAAGAGAAGGATTTGGTCTGTGTAGGAAGGGATCCTGGTGGCAGGTGAGAGGGGAGTGATGGAGAGCTGAAGGCCAGGTGCAAGGAGGAGGCGTGGGGAAGGTCAGGAGGGGATGTGGGGAAGGTCAGGAGGGGATGTGGGGAAGGTCAGGAGGGGATGTGGGGAAGGTCAGGAGGGGATGTGGGGAAGGTCCGGGGGGGGGGGGGGACAGGGGGAAGGTCGCGGGGTGGGGAGTGGGACAGGGGGATGCCTAAGCCACAGTTGAAGCAAGCCACAGGCATCACCCACTGCCCCCACACAACCTCCACCCTGCCCTGGGCACTCAGCACCAGCTCCCTGTGCCCCAGGGATGTGCTGCCCATGGCACAGGGGTGGGGGAGCACCACTTGGTCCTGGGCCAGGCAGGGTGAGGGCAGTGGTTCCACCAGTTGGACTCCAATGACTTTCCTTCCTGCTCCCTCCTCCACTCCTTGGCCACACTCAGGAGTGAAACCACCAGTGGGTGATGTCCTGGTGTGTCAGAGGTTGCTCCACTCATGGGAGGTCCACACTGAAGATGCCTGGGGGAGGGGAGGGGAGGGGGTGGTAGCACTGCCCAGGTGCCCAGCTTGGTATCCAGGGCAGCTGTGGCTGCAACAGGAGTTGTGCTCCTTGGCTGGCAGCAGGGGGGTTGGGGAAGGGGAAGGCAGCTCCTGTGTCCCCGAGGTTCACAAGGGGGAACTTGTCCCCATCCCACCTCAGCTGAGGGCTCCAGCCTGGGGCCACTCTCAGCTCCCACTTGAGTTTGCAAGCACAGCAATCCAAAGGTAAGCCTTTGCAGAGGGGAGGTGGCAGCAGGTGGTGCCCAGGGGACAGGACAGGAGCTAATGGGCACAAGCCTGACCACTGGAAGCTCCATCTAGGGATGAGGAGGAACTTCCTTGGGTGTGGTGGAGCACTGGAGCAGGCTGTCCAGGTGGTGCTTCCCTGTGATTCTGTGCCAGGAGCCCCAAAATCAGCAGTGAAGATTAATTCCATCTAATTTCAGCTACAAAGGACATTGCAGTCACGAGAGGCTTGCCATTAATGCTGCAGGTGGTGGAGTCTCCTTCTCTGGAGGCTTTCCAAACCCTCCTGGACACGTTGCTGTGTGACCTGACCTAGGTGGAGCTCCTCTGGCAAGGGGGTTGGGACCGGCTGATGTCCCTTCCAGCCTCAATCACCATCCTCTGGCAACCTGCTGGAAGCCTCCACAGCTGCTCTCAGTTCAGCTTCTGCATTTCTGTTCCAAGGGAACAGAATAGAACTGAATTAACCAGGTTGGAAGAGACCCTTTGGGATCACCAACCTATCCCCCAACGCCCTCTGATCATCTACACCATGGCACCAAATGCCTCAGCCAGGCTCTTCCTAAACACTGCATGGAGATCAAACTCTCCTTCCTTTGGGGTGAAAGCCTGCCTGCACTGCCTCTCCAGAGCTGAGGGCTCCAGCCTGGGCACTGCAGCAGGCAGTAACCAGATCCCTGGGTTACACAACTGTCCCTGGGCCAAGGGCAGAGCTGCAGAGGTGGCTCAGCCACCACCTCAGAGGCAAACCCCCAGGTTTCAGCGTGTCATGGAATTGTTTCAGCTGGCAAAGACCCCCAAGATCACTGAGTCCAACCAGCATGCACAAAGAAGCCCCAAATCGTTGCCCTTTGGGGTGGCTGGGTGCTTCAGGTGGCAGCTTGGCAGGGCCCTGAGCCTCCTCTCGGCCCCACGGCCAGCTGCCCCTTCACCACCACCACGCAAGGGACGACCAGCAGAGCTGTGCCGCCCCCGAGCCCTGCACTGCCCCACCTCCACCTCCCCCCTCAGGCAGCTGCCCACAGGGAAGGGCCAGTCCAGCCTCAAGGCCACTGAAGAAGGAATGCAGCTTTCAGCCAGGATCCAGGTTCCAGCTCCCAGGGCAGCGGTTTGACACCTCCCAGGTCTCGGCAGAGAGCGTTCGGTGCCCTCCTGGGCCTTGGCTCCCCCCAGGAGCCATCACAGGCTGGCAGAGAAATCAGTCACCAAAGCCAAACACTCTCATCAGCTTCACTGGAACCCTCCAGCTGAAGCTGAGGGCTCTGACATTGGTCCCTTCAACCCAGCCCAGCATCTCTGTACTAGGGACCCCCTGCCCCCCAGCAGCAAAGGCTCCTCCTGAGCTCCTGCAGCAGCTCTGAGCTTTGACAGAGCAAACTCTGGAAGCAGCTCCTGAAGCTCCACAGCTGAGCAGGGTGTCTGCAGGGGGGTGGCACCCACCCCAAACCCCAAGAAGCTGCCTCTGCAGGGCACGAAGTGAGGCTGCGAAGCCAGAGGACATCGGGCAGCTCCTGCCAGCACCCAACCTGAGCTTCAGCTCAAAGGAAAGGGCTGGGCTCTCATCCTGTTTGCTCAGCACCACGTGGAGTTGAATTCCCCCCCCCCCTTCCTCACCTCAAGGTGGTGAGGGTGGGTGGGTGCAAGGAAGGAAGGAAGGAAGGGGCTGGGGAGAAGCTGGGGGCCGGAGCCACCCCGGCTCGCGTTCCCTCGCCCGCGCCTGTCCTCAGGCACCACTGATTCAGCCTCACCACCTCCTCCCGGGATGATCTGCCATGAATCACGGTGGGTGTGCAAAGGAAGCTCCTTCCTCCTCCCCTCCCTCCTCCTCCTCCTCTGGCAGGGCAGGAGGTCCCAAATGTCACCATCCTGCTGCCGCTCCTCGCCGCGGGGGCCACCAGAGCCCCAAGCTGCTGCCCCTCGGAGGGCCACGGAGAGCACTCTGAGCCCAAGCAGCACCCTGCCCGAGAGCCTGCACGGCCAGACTCACCTGCCCATGGGCCATGGCCAGGGAGGCTCAGGCAGAGCGCAGCACACCAAGCTCTTCATCTTCCAGGGCTGCTCCTCTCTGCCGTGGCTGCAGGCTCAGCCCAGGCTCTCCAGCTGCTCTTGCAGGCAGGGTGTTTTGACTCCCCCCGCGGCTATTTTGCTCACAGCTGATTCACCTCAGTGCCACTCGGCACCACCTGCCTGCCCCGGGCAGCAACCACCTCCCCGACCACCTCCTGCCAAGGGGACCCGCAGCAGGGTGCCCACGTCACCTCGAGGAGCTCCCCCCTCAGGACCCGGCTGCGCCACGGGGGTGAAAATAAACTCCTCTCAAGTTGCAATAAAAATAACCCCCCCAGGGGAGGCAGGCAGGTGGCCACCCCTCAAAGCAGCCCCTGGAATGGGTTTCCCAGAGGAGCTGTGGATGCCTCATTCCTGGAACTGTTTAAGCCCAGGCTGGATGAGCCCTGAGCAAGCCTGGTCGAGAGGGAGGTGTCCCATGGCAGGGGGGGGTTGGAACTGGATGAGCTTTGAGGACCCTTCCAAGCCAAACTGTTCTGTAATTCTGTCACCCCGAAGGTCTCTTCCAGCCAGGATGATTCAACAACCCAAAGGATGCTATGATTCCATCCACCACAGCCAGGAGCACTGGGAGAGCCAGGCAGGGAAAGTGGCTTGGCTGCAGGAGGAGCTGCACAGCGGCCCCAGAGCAAGAGAAACTCTCTCCAGTGAGGATGAGGAGAGACTGGAACAGGCTGCCCAGGGAGGCTGTGGCTGCTCCCTCCCTGGAGGTGCTCAAGGCCAGGCTGGATGAAGCCTGGAGCAGCTGGCCTGGTGGGAGGTGTCCCTGCCCACGGCAGGGGGGTTGGAACTGGCTGATCATCAAGGCCCCTTCCACCCCAACCCATTCTACCAATCCATGATCGTGCCTCAGCCTGCAGCACTCTTTGGAATAACGGAATCAACAAGGCTGGAGAAGACCTCAGGGCTCATCAAGTCCAACCTGCCACCCAGCACCTCCTGACAACTCAACCACGGCTCCAAGTGCCGCAGCCAAGCCCCTCTTGAACGCCTCCAGGGACGGGGACTCCCCCACCCAGCAGCGTGGCTGCTGCTCCCTCACGGAGATGGCTCCCTCCAGGCCCTTATAGTTTGCCAGGCAGGATGCTGCCAACCTTCTGGAGGGACTGTGGCTGCTGCCATCAGCACCCAGGTGGGGGCTGAGGCTCGGGCAGGGCGCCAGCGCAGCCAGCTCCGGGCAGCAGCGGCTGCAGGAACCAAAGCTCCCTTCCCAGATTCAGAGGGTGGGGGGAAAAAACCCAACCCAACCATTCCCAGGGAGAGAGAGCATTGTCCAGCTGAGAGCTGCAAAGAGGGAGTGAGGCCGGAGGTGCGATTGCAAGTGACACAGAGACCCTCGAGCCGCTCGGCAGCGCTCCCCCAGCCGCAATTACGGAAGCCCCCGGGGGGAGACCTGGAGCCAGCGCAGCCAGGGCAGGGCAAGGCCTCCCACCACGCTCAGCCAGCCACGAAGGGGCTGTGTGTGTGAGCAGCCAGCTCAAACCCACCCAGCAGCAGCCCCCCACCTCACCCAGGCTCATGCCCCCTGCTCCTGAGGGCACCGAGGGGCAGGGGTGCAGGAGGCAGGGGTGCAGGAGGCTGTTGCACAACGCTGCCACCAGCAGACCTCCTGCCCCAGGGCCCCACTGGCCTGCCCACAGCCATTGCACAACCCTCTGTGCCCTGCCAGCTGAGGCTCCTGCAGGGGTCTGTGCCCAGCAAGGGGTGCTCAGGACCCCCTACCCCCATGGGGATCTAGATCCAGCAAGGGGTGCTTAGGAACCCCTACCCCATGGGGATCTAGATCCAGCAAGGGGTGCTCAGGAACCCCACCCCATGGGGATCTAGATCCAGCAAGGGGTGCTCAGGATCTAGATCCAGCAAGGGTGCTCAGGACCCCCACCCCATGGGGATCTAGATCCAGCAAGGGGTGCTCAGGACCCCACTCCATGGGGATCTAGATCCAGCAAGGGGTGCTCAGGACCCCTACCCCATGGGGATCTAGATCCAGCAAGGGGTGCTCAGGACCCCCACCCCATGGGGATCTAGATCCAGCAAGGGGTGCTCAGGACCCCTACCCCATGGGGATTGCTAGATCCAGCAAGGGTGCTCATGATTCCCACCCCATTGGGATCGTAGATCCAGCAAGTGGTGCTCAGACCCCCACCCCTGGGGATCTAGATCCAGCAAGGGGTGCTCAGGACCCCCACCCCATGGGGATCTAGATCCAGCAAGGGGTGCTCAGGACCCCTACCCCATGGGGATCTAGATCCAGCAAGGGGTGCTCAGGACCCCCACCCCATGGGGATCTAGATCCAGCAAGGGGTGCTCAGGATTCCCACCCCATG
>JAAWVA010000041.1:4842972-4908639 GCA_015227895.2 Colaptes auratus | reverse complement strand
CACAGAATTAGGAAGGAGGTCTTCAGACCAAGCCCAAGCAGCAACCTGACCCCACCGTGGGCACCAAACCCTGGCCCCGGGTGCCAGGGCCGCAGGTTTCTTGACCACCTCCAGGGATGGGGACTCCACCACCCAGCCTGTGCCAGCCCCTGAGCACCCTTGCAGCAAAGAAATTCTTCCTCTGTCCAACCTGACCCTCCCCTGGCACAATTTCAGGGCCATTTCCCCACTTGCAGGTGTCCAGAGAAGGGCAACAAGGCTGGGGAGGGGTCTGGAGCACAGCCCTGGGAGGAGAGGCTGAGGGAGCTGGGGTTGCTTAGCCTGGAGGAGAGGAGGTCAGGGGAGACCTTCTTGCTCTCTGCAACTCCCTGCAGGGAGGTTGTAGCCAGGTGGGGGTTGGTCTCTTCTCCCAGGCAAACAGCACCAGAACAAGAGGACACAGTCTCAAGCTGTGCCAGGGGAGGTTGAGGCTGGAGGGGAGGAGAAAGTTCTTCCCAGAGAGAGTTATTGGCCATTGGGATGTGCTGCCCAGGGAGGTGGTGGAGTCCCCCTCACTGGAGGGGTTCCAGAGGGGATTGGATGTGGTGCCATGGTTTAGTCATGGGGTCTGTGGTGCCAGGTTGGACTCTATGAGCTCTGAGGTCTCTTCCAGCCTTGGGGGTTCTATAATCTGCAAAGGCACTGGGAGTGTGAACCCCAAGTGGTGAGGTAAGAGATGGAGAGGTCAGTGCTTGCTCTCCAGCACACACACAGCCCCTCCCAGCAGGAACAGGGGTGCTCCTTACAGGCAAAACCACCGAGGGTGAAAGCAAAAGACCTGCAGAAGCCTCTCCCAAGCTCCTGGGCCAGCCAGGGGGCAGCCATCCCCGCCAGGAGCTCGGGCAGCTGCCCAGCCAAGCGCTGCAGTGCCCCCAGGGGCTCCCAAACAGCCATGCCCAGGCACTGGCACCGCTCTGCCCACGGCAGGGGAGCTTCTCATTGCCACCCAGAAATGGCAGGTCCACAGCCTGCTGACTTCCAGGAGCTAACCTGGGCTGAAACTTCCTGGCAAGCCCAGCCCAGCCCCGCTGCAGAGCTGCTTGTGCAAGACCCACCTGGGTTTTCTTCACAGCCTGCCCAGCACAGCAGGCAGAGAGGTTGGGAAATGGCTGAAGAGGAAGAGAAGAGTCACCCAGAGCTGGAGGACAGCGAGCTGGGGGCCAGGGGAGGCTGTTTCAGGTGATGATGGCCCCCACAGCCTGGCTGTGTGCAACCTTGCCAGGCTGGACAGAGGGGCAGAGGCCAAGGGCAGGAGATTGAACACATCCAAGTGCCAGGTGCTGCACACTGGCCACAGCAACCCCAGGCAGTGCTACAGGCTGGGGGCAGAGTGGCTGAGAGCAGCCAGGCAGAGAGGGACCTGGGGGTGCTGGTCAATGGTAGGCTGAACATGAGCCTGCAGTGTGCCCAGGTGGCCAAGAAGGCCAATGGCATCCTGGCCTGCAGCAGGAGCAGTGTGGCCAGCAGGAGCAGGGAGGTCATTGTGCCCTGTGCTCAGCACTGGTTAAGCCACACCTTGAGTCCTGTGTCCAGGATAGGCTGGAGAGGGTCCAGAGGAGGCCATAGAGATGGTCAGAACACAGCCTCAAGCTGTGCCAGGGGAGGTTGAGGCTGGAGGTGAGGAGAAAGTTCTTCCCAGAGAGAGTTGTTAGCCATTGGGATGTGCTGCCCCAGGGAGGTGGTGGAGTCCCCATCCCTGGAGATGTTTAGGAAGAGCCTGGATGGGCTGCTTGGTGCCCTGGTTGAGTTGATCAGATGGTGCTGGGTGATAAGCTGGACTGGATGACCTCAAAGGTCTCTTCCAACCTGGTTAAATCTCTTCTACTCTATATCCCAAAGCAGCAGCTGTGGGAGCTGTGAGGGCCAGCACTGGTGGTGACAGCTCCCTGACACAGTGAGCACAGCCCCTGGCTGCTTGCTAAACCAAGTGGAAATAAAAGGAGATCTTAAATGGGTTGGGTTGCAAGGGACTTTCAAGATCATCCAGTCCCAACCCCCCTGCCCTGGGCAGGGACACCTCCCATCCTGTCCTGCTGTGACACAGGCTTAGTCTGTCCCAGCACGAGGGGTGGGGGACAATGAGAGCCCCCAAGACATCTGCCATGGCCTGGAGTCTCATGGAGACATTCAAAGGTCAGGCTTGATGGGGCTCTGAACAACCTGATCTAGTTGAAGATGGGTAGGATGAGCTTAAAGGTCCCTTCCAGCCCTGTGCTCTCTGTGCTCCCCCGGGGAGAGGAAAGGTTGGAGAGGTTGAGCTCAGCAGGGACAAGCAGGCTGGAGCCAGGGACACGTGGAGCAAGGCAGCAGAGCAGGACAAAGGACAGGAGTCCATCCCTCCAGCCATGCCAAATCCACCACCCAAACTGGGCAAGGCTCTCCAGCGAGAGCAGAGCCCCAGCCTGGCTGGGTGCCCCAGGAACATTCAGATCTGGGTTCGCATTTGGAGCTTCATCCCCAGCTCAGGCTGCGGCTCCCGGGGCAGCCAGGCACACAAGCACCTGGGGCCCTGAGGCCAGCAGCTCAGATCATCTCCTCACCTCCCAGGGCAAACCCTGGTGCCAGCTGCAGGGTGCCCCAGCCAGCAGCTTCACCTGCCCTCTGCCCCATTCTCCTGCCCCCCAGCCTTTAGCTCTTGCTGAGCGTTGCTCAGCTCCCTTCTGGGGCTGCTCTTCTCCAGGCTCAACAGCCCCAGGGGCTCTCAGCCTTTCCCCCTTACAGAGCTGCTCCAGGCCCCTCAGCATCTTCATTGGACTCTCTCCAGTAGTTTCCTATCCCTCTTGAACTGACAGGACAAGGGACAATGAGCACAAACTGGAACCCAGGAGGTTCCATCTGAACATCAGGACAAAATTCCTTGGTGTGAGGGTGCTGGAGGCCTGGAGCAGGCTGCCCAGAGAGGTTGTGGAGTCTCCTTCTCTGGAGACTTTGGAAACCCCCCCTGGACACATTCCTGATCTAGGCAAGCCTTCCTCAGCACTGGGGCTGGACTGGATGGTCTCCAGAAGCCCCTTCCATCCCCTACCTTTCTGGGATCAGACCAAAGATGGAACCACAGCAGAGCTCCACAGGCTCCAAGATGTGCCCCACACTGGTACCCCACCCTGCATCCCCCTCCAAAGAGCTGCTGCCACCCCCACCCCCCCCCCCCAAGCCAGCTCTGTGTCTCTCTGCATCTCCAGCTAGATCTCTCTAGGTAGCAGTTGGGACTCAATGCTCTGAAAGGTCTCTTCCAGCTGGAAACAATTCTGCGATTCACGTCTCAGGTCCTCTCAGGTCAGGGGGGTGGAAATCTACCAGAACGCAGGGACTCAGGGCCCTTAGTCCTCCCCTGAGGCCGTGAAGGATACATTGAGTTAATGCAGCCATTAAACCCGAGGGCTGCTCAGATCCCCACCTCGAATCGGGGAGAATCTTAAAAGGCTGAAACCTTTGAAATGACTCAGCCAGGAGGCACAAGGAAACAACAGCCTGGAAGAGCTGTTAGAGCTCTCTGCATTCAGACCTGCTCTTGCCTGTCCTGCTCTAACCCCATCCGCCCCCGGGGAGGAGCCAGCCACGGAGAGCAGAGCAGAGCAGAGGAGAGGAGAGGAGAGGAGAGGAGAGGGGAGGAGAGAGCCCTCTCCAGAAGGAGCCCCCAGGCACAGGTCACACACACAGCCCCCGTGCCAGCCCCAGCTGCACACTGACCTTGTGCCACCATCCCACAGCCAGGAGAGGGGAAGGTCACCCAGGCCCCCACTGAACCTGGGGGGCACATGGGGCTCAGGGGAGCTCAGAACTCAGTGCAAATGTTGCCACCAGAGAACACAGAATCATAGATCCACAGAAGTGTCAGGGCTGGAAGGGACCTCAAGGCTCAGCCAGCTCCAAGCCCCTGCCATGGGCAGGGACCCCTCACACTGCAGCAGGCTGCTCACAGCCACCTCCAGCCTGGCTGCAAACACCTCCAGGCAGGGGCTGCCACCACCCCCTGGGCAGACGTGCCAGGCTCTCACCACCCTCATGGGGAAGAACTTCTTCCTGACATCCAAACTGAATCAGTGAGGTTGGACAAGACCTCTAAGGTCATCAAGTCCAACCTTCCACCCAACACCTCCGCCATGACCAGGCCATCTCCCCAGGTGCCACAGCTACTCCTTTCCTGAACCCCTCCAGGGCTCCACCACCCCCCTGGCCAGCCTGTGCCCATCCCTGACCACTCTGTCACTGAAGAAATTCTTCTTAATACCCAACCTGGTGGCCACAATGCTCAGCACCTCCGGACCATGCCGAAACTGACTCAGCATGACTGGTGAGACACTGGCACAGGATGCCCAGGGAGGCTGAGGATGCCCTACCCCTGGAGGTGCTCCAGGCCAGGCTGGATGAGGCTTTGAGCAACCTGGGCTGGTGGGAGGTGTCCCTGCCCATGGCAGGGGGGCTGGAACTGGATGATCTCTAAGGTCCCTTCCAACCCAAACCATTCAGTGATGATTCTCTGACTGTCCCAGCTCCAGAGAGGTTTCCTGGGGAGCCATCAGCTGAAGCTGTGTTCCTGTGCCAGCCTCTGAAGCTGGATCACCCTGATCTTCAGACCCACCCCCACCCCCCCCCAAAAACCAGCCTGCAAGCTCAACAAGTCCTGGAGACCTCTCCCCCCAGCTCCTGCCTCACCTCTGCTGCCTGCAGCCTTGCCCACAAAGGGCAGAGGAGCTGCACAGCAGCGGGCAGACCCGTGGGGCACCAGGCAAGAGCTGGGAGGCCACAGGAGCCGGCCGGTGCCAGGCTGCAGCAGCCACCCTGGACTGCTGCAGACAGCCCCAGCAAGGCAAGGGGAGGCACCAAGTTATTCTTGGAAACCAGGAGGTGAGGTCATGCTGCCTGAATGCAACTTGAGGCCAGGCACACGGGGCCAGTGGTGCTTGGAGAGGAGCCTGGCTCCTGCTCCAGGCCGGGAGCGAGCAGGAGGAGAGGGGTTCTGAGGCAGGCAGGGCTCCTGCCTCCCAGCTCCTCAGCAGCCTGGGAGCAAAGCCCCAGCAGAGGGATGGTTTGCAGAGAGCCATCAGGATCAGCCCTCAGCCCCCCCCAGCATGGGGCACCTGAGCCCACCGAGAAGGCTCCGAAGGGGCCAAGCCCGGGAGCTGTGCTGCTGCCTGTGCCACAGGGAAGGCCAAAGGGCAGCCTCCGACCCAACCACTCCTCTGGATGCTTCCCACGTACCCTGCAAGCCCTGCTCCACCCACCAGGGGTTCACCCACCATGGAATCACAGAACTGCCAGGGCTGGAAGGGAGCTCAAGGCTCAGCCAGCTCCAAGCCCCCTGCCATGGGCAGGGACCCCTCACACCACAGCAGGTTGCTCACAGCCACCTCCAGCCTGGCTGCAAACACCTCCCTGGGCAGCCTGTGCCAGGCTCTCACCACCCTCATGGGTAGAACTTCTTCCTAACATCTAATCTGAATCTCCCCATTTCTAGTTCTGCTCCACCCCCCCAGTCCTGTCCCTCCCTGACACCCTCAGAAGTCCCTCCCCAGCTTTCCTGTAGCCCCTTCAGATGCTGGAAGGCCACAAGAAGATCTCCTCAGAGCCTTCTCCTCTCCAGACTGAACAACCCCAACTCTCTCAGCCTGTCCTCAGAGCAGAGCAGCTCCAGCCCTCTGCTCCTCCTCGTGGCCCTTCTCTGGACACCTTCCAGCACCTCCAGACCCTTCCTGGAACAGAGGCTGCAGTGCTCCAGGTGGGGTCTCAGCAGAGCAGAGGAGCAGCATCCAGCATCCCCCACCACCATCCTTGAGGGGTGAGATGACCTTCAAGGGTCTCTTTCAAGCCCCTGCATTCTGTGGTTCTCTGATGATTCCACGATCCCAGAGCACACCCTGAAGGTTCTGGGAAGACAGAAGTGACAGAACAAGAGGGAATGACCTCAGGCTGCCCCAGGGCAGGTTTAGGTTGGACATTAGGAGAAACTTCTTCACTGAAAGGGTTCCTCAGGGGCTGGCACAGGCTGCTCAGGGAGGTGGTGGAATCCTCAGCCCTGGCTGTGTTTCCTAGCCACAGGGATGTGCTGCTGAGGGCCATGGTTGAGCCTCAGCCTTGGTAAAGCTAGGAATGGTTGGACTGGATGCTCTTGAAGGGTTTTTCCCCCAACCCAAATGATTCTGTGAGTCTACAGGTCACCATCTCCCTCTTTCAGCCTTCCTAGGCAGGACCTTTCTGGGGTTTCCCTCACTGCTACCTGCCCACAGTCCAGCAAACACACCAGGAGACCTGGCTCTGCCTGCACAGCTCCCATTTGCTCCTCCCAAACTGCTTGAGAAGCTCTGGAGCAGGCAGCATGAGCCTGGCAGAGCTCAGTGCCCAGAGGCAGTGGCAGCACCCCCAGACCAGCTCTGTCCCACAAGATATTGCTCACAGACACAGTTCTCCACCTCAGGCTTTGCCACCAGACGGCAGAGACCTGCCCACAGGCCAGCAGGAGCTCAGGGACTCCACCACCGCCCTGGGCAGCCTGGGGCAGTGCCTGAGAATCTGTCCTGGGAAGAAACTGATCCCAATATCAGAACAAGAGAAGCACAGAATCACCAAGGTTGGAAAAGACCTCAAAGATCATCCAGTCCAAGCTGTCACCCAGCACCTCCTGACTACTAAACCATGGCACCAAGGGCCACATCCAATCCCCTCTGGAACCCCTCCAGGGATGGGGACTCCACCACCTCCCTGGGCAGCACATCCAAGGGCCATCTCTCTATGAAGAACTTCTTCCTCACCTCCAGCCTAAACCTCCCCTGGCACAGCTTGAGACTGTGTCCCTCTGTTCTGCTGCCGGCTGCCTGGGAGAAGAGACCAACCCCCAGCTGGCTACAACCTCCCTTCAAGAGATGAGGAGAAGGCTGGAGAGGGTCCAGAGGAGACCATGGAGATGGTCAGAAGGCTGGAGAGGGTCCAGGGGAGACCATGGAGATGGTCAGAAGGCTGGAGAGGGTCCAGGGGAGACCATGGAGATGGTCAGAAGGCTGGAGAGGGTCCAGAGGAGACCATGGAGATGGTCAGAACACAGTCTCAAGCTGTGCCAGGGGAGGTTCAGGCTGGAGGTGAGGAGAAAGCTCTTCCCAGAGAGAGTTGGGATGTGCTGCCCAGGGAGGTGGTGGAGTCCCCATCCCTGGAGGTGTTGAAGAGGGGACTGGATGTGGCCCTTGGAGCCATGGGTTAGTCAGGAGGTGTTGGGTGCCAGGTTGGACTTGGTGAGCTTTGAGGTCTCTTCCAACCTTGGGGATTCTGTGATTCAAGATCCACCCTGAACCTCCCCTGGCACAACCTGAGGCCATTTCCTCTTGCCCTCTCACTTGCTGCCTGCGAGGAGAGACCAACTCCAACCTGCTGCTGCTGCTGCTCAGTGGCCCAGGGATCGAATCACACTCCCAGGGGCTGCCCTTTGATCCTGTGGGACAGGGAAGGATTGATCCCAGAGGGAGCAGCCCAGCTCCTAAGCCCAGCACTGCTTCTGAGGGGCTGCAAGCCCTTCAGGACACCACAGCACCTCGGTTCCCCCCCTCTGAAAGCTTGGGCAACCCCCAGCTCCTCCTGCAAGGCCTCTGGCTGCTGACACTCGATTACTGTCGAAGAGGAAGAGCCCCACACCACTTCCTGAGCATGTGCCAAAGTGAAAGCCCAGCCCCCTGCTCCCAGGCCCCCATCTCAGCCAGGGCTTCCACTCCTCAAGAGCATGCAAGGCATTTAAGAAGAGATTAGGGCAAATCCCCTGGTTTTAAACAAACCCACACCCCCCCCCCCCCCCCCCAAAAAAAAAGTCAGGAGGCTCCTTTTGGTCAGTGAGGTAATAAACCACTGCCTGGGAAATGTCCCACTGGGGTCACTCCCCTTTCCACAGCTTTTTCACCCATGGTCTGCCCCAGAAGACCACAGCAAAGACATTGCCAGTGCTGGAAAACACAGGGCAGAGCTCATCAGAATGAAACCCCCTCCCCTGAGCGAGGAGCAGAGGTCCAGCAGGCAGCCAGGGAGCTGCTTGCCCACGAGTGGGAGCCCAGCAGCCTCATCTGCCTCGTGGCTTTGGGCTCCCAGCTGGGTTTTTCTGGGGGACAAAGCATTGGATCTCAAGCCAAGCTGCAGGCAGCCCTGGGAAATGGAGCTCTGTGCTCCTCTGAACACCTCTGGAGCAGAGAATCAATAAGGTTGGAAGGGACCTCAGAGATCACCCAGTCCAACCTGGCACCCAACACCTTCTGACAGCTAAACCCATGGCTCCAAGGGCACATCCAGTCCCTCTTCAACACCTCCAGGGATGGGACTCCACCACCTCCCTGGGCAGCACATCCCAATGGCCAACAACTCTCTCTGGGAAGAACTTTCTCCTCCCCTCCAGCCTAAACCTCCCCTGGCACAGCTTGAGACTGTGTCCTCTTGTTCTGGTGCTGGTTGCCTGGCAGAAGAGACCAACCCCACCTGGCTACAACCTCCCTTCAGGGAGTTGCAGAGAGCAATGAGGTCTCCCCTGAGCCTCCTCTTCCCCAGGCTAAGCAACCCCAGCTCCCTCAGCCTCTCCTCTGGAGGCTCACCATGGCAGCACAGACCACAGGAGGCCACCAGCCACACGAGGCTGCTGGGGTATCAGCTCTGCCCTATTTCCATGACAGGCACCCCAGAAGAACAGCAAGCCAGAGAAGTGCTGGCCTCCTCCTCCTCCCTCCTCCTCCATCAGGGGAGCCATTGCTCACAGATTATCTGATGGGACCAAGACAGAGAGTTTCACAAACCTGCCCTCAGGCACCGAGGATGCTCCAGCAAAAAGGTAGCCAGAGAGGAGGAAATCTGCAGTCAGCCTCCCTGGTCCTGGGAAGGCTCTTGCAGCTCTTCCAGAGTGCCACCAACCCAGCTCTGGACATCCTGCTTTGGAGCTGGGGGGAGGAGGGAGGGTTGGTCAAGTGGGGTGTGACCAGCAGGTCGAGGGAGGTCCAACTCCCACTCCACTCTGTCCTGGCAGGGCCCCATCGGGAGCACTGTGTCCAGTCCCGGGCTCCCCAGCTCAGGAAGCACAGAGACAGACCAGGAAGTATCCAATGGAGATTAGAAGGATGGTTAAGGGCCTGGGACATCTGTCTGATGAGGAAAAGCTGGGAGACCTGGAGCTGCTTAGCTTGGAGAAGACTGAGAGGAGACCTTATTAATAGAATAGAATAAACCAGGATGGAAGAGACCTTCAAGATCATCGAGTCCAACCCATCAACCAAGCCAACACCACCTGATCAACTCACCCATGGCACCAAGCAGCCCATCCAGTCTCCTCCTGAACACCTCCAGGGATGGGGACTCCACCACCTCCCTGGGCAGCACATCCCAATGGGCAATCACTCTCTCTGGGAAGAACTTGCTCCTAACCTCCAGCCTAAACCACCCCTGGCACAGCTTGAGACTGTGTCCTCTTGTTCTGGTGCTGCTTGCCTGGGAGAAGAGACCAACCCCCACCTGGCTACAGCCTCCCTTCAGGGAGTTGCAGAGAGCATGAGGTCTCCCCTGAGCTCCTCTTCCCCAGGCTAAGCAACCCCAGCTCCCTCAGCCTCTCCTCACAGGGCTGTGCTCCAGACCCCTCCCCAGCTTTGTTGCCCTTCTCTGGACACCTTCAAGTCTCTCAATGTCCTTCCTAACCTGAGGAGCCCAGAGCTGGACCCAGGACTCCAGGTGTGGCCTCAGCAGTGCTGAGCACAGGGCAGAATGACCTCCCTGCTCCTGCTGGCCACACTGCTCCTGCTGCAGGCCAGGATGCCATTGGCCTTCTTGGCTGCCTGGGCACACTGCAGGCTCATGTTCAGCCTACTATCAACCAGCACCCCCAGGTCCCTCTCTGCCTGGCTGCTCTCAGCCACTCTGCCCCCAGCCTGTAGCACTGCCTGGGGTTGCTGTGGCCAATGTGCAGCCCCTGGCACTTGGATGTGTTCAATCTCCTGCCCTTGGGCTCTGCCCATGTGCCCAGCCTGTCAAGGTCCCTCTGCAGAGCCTCTCTGCCCTCCAGCAGATCAACTCCTGCCCCCAGCTTGGTGTCCTCTGCAAACTTACTGCTGATGGACTCAATGCCCTCATCCAGATCATCAATAAAGATGTTACAGAGCATGGGGCCCAGCACTGAGCCTTGGGGCACTCCACTATGGTTTCTAAGTATCTGCAGGGTGGGGGGCAGGAAGGGGCCAGGCTCTTCCCAGTGGTGTCCTGGGATAGGACAAAAGGCAATGGACACAAACTGGACCTGGCCACAGGTCAGCAGGAGCTCAGTGTGAGGTCAAAGCAGCATTCTGTACACCTCTGCTTGGCTATTAAAAGCCAAACTGCTCCATGTGCAGCATCTCCTCCCTGCCCCTCTCCTGGCCTTGGGCTACATGGCTGAGCAGCAGGCAGGAGGGAAAGGCAGCCAAAGCCTCCTGCAGGGCAGGGCAGGGGGGATCAGAGGTGGGCAGCCCTTTGCCTTCATCCTTCCTCTCCCCTTCCCCAGCCCCCTGGGTAGGAAACAACATCCCTGGGGGAGCACTTCTGGGGAGACAGGAGGACTGTGCTGTTCCCAAGAAGGCTTGGCCCAGGTGATGCCACAATCCTGGCACCCAGGAGCAACAGCTACAGCCTGCAAGCCAGGAGGTTCCACCTCAACAGGAGGAGAGAGCTCTGTGGTGTGAGGGTGCAGAGCCTCTGGGCAGCCTGCTCCAGGAGGCTGTGGAGTCTCCTCCTCTAGACACACTCAGGACCCATCCTGATGCTTTCCTGAGTGACCTGCCCTGGGTGACTCTGCTCTGCCAGGGGGCTTGGACTCAATGATCTCCAGAGGTCCCTTCCCCCCCTACCTCTCTGTGATTCTGTAACCACAGAGCTCCTCTGGAGGCATTCAGGACCTCTCTGGATGTGTTCCTGTGTGACCTGCTCTAGACTCCATGGTCCTGCTCTGCCAGGGGGGTTGGACTTGGGTCTCCAGAGGTCCCTGCCATCCTGTGATGCATTCCTGGGTGACCTGCCCTGGCTGATCCAGCTCTGACAGAGGGGTTGGACTCAATCTTCCAAGGCCTGAAAGTCTACAGTGCTGTGATTTGCTTCGAAGGAAACCTGCTCCTGGAAGAGCTCCATCAGGTGATGTGCACCACAAAGGAAAACCTTCCCATCACTACCCTCCAGTCTGCCTTACCTGCCATTTCCTTGCCAAGCCAAGGCAGCCAGCCAGCAGCCTGCTCTCTGGCCTGAAGATTAGTCTCAAAAGGGGAATTTGCAGAGGCAGACCTTGCTCCCAGCCCCACCATCACAGCCTGCCTCACTAATGCCAACAGCCTGACCACAGTGAACAAGCCAGGTCAGCAGTGACCTACATACAGCAGCCTGCACCCAAAGTGCAAAGCTAATTTCACCTAACACCAAATATCAGAGCACAGCACAAGGAAGAAAAGGGGGAGAAGCCACCCAGAGCCCCCATTTCAGCCCCACTCACCATCCCTCCTCCAAGCTGATGCCCCCCACCTCCAGGGAAATCACTAGGTCGGGTCAGGAGGTGACTGAGACCATCAGTGGCCTGCTTCCCCAGGGCTAATTCAGGCTTGATGGGGCTCTGAGCGACCTGAGCTAGCTGGGGATGGCCCTGCTGGGGGGGGAGGGGGGTTGGCCAGATGACCTTCAAGGGCCCCTTCCTCCCCACTGCCTTCCACGATGCCACACTTCAGGTGTTGCTCAGCACAGCAGATTGCTCAATCAAATAAGAGGTAGGGGTGGGAAAGTGCAAACCAGACAGTGTGCAAGGAAGGGGGGGTGGGGAAAGTGAAGGACTCTGTCCTGCTGTCACCCACACAGCAAACCAAAGCAGCCCCAATTAACTCACAGGCAGCACCACGGTGTTTACTGACGTGTCTCTGCCAGGGCTGACTGCACCGGGAGGAGGAGAACATTGGCTGTCACATTTCCACTGCTGCTGGCACACCAGCTCCAAGCTCAAATCCTCCTGGAGCACTGCAAAGTTCTCTCAAGCCAAAGTGACCCTCAGCAAAACCCCAACCTAAGTCATGGAAGTCGAGGTGAAGAAGTTGTTCCCCAGGAGGGTGGTGAGAGCCTGGCACAGGCTGCCCAGGGAGGTGGTGGCAGCCTCCTGCCTGGAGGGGTTTGCAGCCAGGCTGGAGGTGGCTGTGAGCAACCTATCTAAGTATGAGGGGTCCCTGCCCATGGCAGGGGGGTTGGAACTGGATGATCCTTGAGGTCCCTTCCAAATCATGGAAGTTGAGGTGAAGTAATTCTTCCCCATGAGGGTGGTGAGAGACTGGCACAGGTTGCCCAGGGAGGTGGTGGAAGCCTCCTGCCTGGAGGTGTTTCAGGCCAGGCTGGATGTGGCTGTGAGCAACCTGCTGCAGTGTGAGGTGTCCCTGGCCATGGCAGGGGGTTGGAGCTGGCTGAGCCTTGAGCTCCCTTCCAGCCCTGACAATTCCATGACAGAATGTCAGGGGTTGGAAAGGACCTCCAGAGATCATCCAGACCACCCCCACCTCTTAGCTTGGGGAGAAGCTGATAGCTCGTGATCCAAGAGGAAGCACAACAGAACCAGAAGGCATCACCAACATTAGAGGAAGAGACAATCACAGAATGGAGAGGGTGGAAGGGACCTCCAGAGACCACCCAGTCCAACACCCCCCTGCTAAAGCAGGGCACCCACAGCAGCTTGCCCAGGATCCCAACATCCAGGTGGGGTTGGAATCTCTCCAGAGAGGGAGACTCCACAACCTCTCTGAGCAGCTCGCTCCAGGGCTCCAGCACCCTCACAACCAAGAATTTTCTCCTTAAGAAACTGGGTTTGTTGGAAAAGAACCTTGAAGATCATCCAGTCCACCCATGGCTCCTTTCCCTTCAGGGGAGGACCACACTGGCAGAGCAGACTCAGGGGGCCAGAAGACGGCGGAGAGCCACGCTCCACACAGCAGAAGCTTTGCTGCACAAGCAGAGCAGGCAGCACAGAGAGATCTCAGCTGCAGCTTCTGGCCATGGGCCATCAGGATTCTTTTCAGCATCATCTGAAGGATGACAACTCGATGCAATCACTTCTGCAGATCCTGCTTGAGGTCATCTTTCCACGCTGATGCAGCCCCTGAGTAATCCGGATCCAAATACCTCTCAGCAGGTCCCTCACAGAGCCCTTGGCCTGGCTGTGCTCCACAGCAGGGGATGACTTCAGCAGCCATCATCTCTAGGGCACTGGGCCCTACCAAGTTTGGGCTCAGCAGCTCAGGCCAAATACCACAACCAAACCAACCAAGCCCTCTGCTGAGGCTGCCCAGGGCAAGCTGGGTGCACAGCAGCTCACCCAAGACCCAAGCTCACAGCGTGGCGCTTGGGAAGGTGCAGGAGGAATCACTTACAGCAGCAGCTGTGCTGCTCTTTGAAGGGCCAGAGACACTTCCAACCGCTCAGCTGAACTCTCCCTCTTCCCAGCAGGGATGTGTGAAGGGGCCAGGGCAGGGGACAGAGGGAAGACAACCAGCAGTGCTGAATGTACCTCAGACTGCACGAGCCAGGCAGGACACCCTGCACCCCCCTCCTACACCATCACGCCAAGGCCTGGGCTCCAAGATGCTTTTTGCTGAGGCCAAGGAACTATCAAATCATGAAATGACAGAATGAGAGGGGCTGGAAGGGATGTCTGGAGACCATCCAGTCCAAGCCCCTGCTAAGGCAGGTTTGCCTGGATCAGCTTGCCCAGGATCACTATGTCCAGGTGAGTTTGGAAGCTCTCCAGAGCAGGAGACTCCACCTGGGCAGCCTGCTCCAGGGCTCCAGCAGCCTCACACCAAAGGATTTTTTCCTTAAGTGCAAGTGAAACCTCCTGGGTTCTACTTTGTGCCCAGTGCCCCTTGTCCTGTCCCTGGGCATCACTGCAAGGAGCCCAGCTCCATCCTGACAACCTCCACCCTTCAGATGTTTACATGCAGCCAACAGAACTCCTGGTAGTGAATCCTGACCTCACCTGCTGCACCCCACACCTGGGAAGGGGCAAGGTGACTGCACCAAGCCCCAACCACCCTTACCCATAGAAACATGGCCTGGTTTGGGTTGGAAAAGACCTTCAAGGTCATGCTGGGGCAGGGAGGAACCACCAGCCCTTGGTCTCCTCTGTCCTCCTTCCCCTTTCAGGGCTGCAAAGGGGAAGTGCTGGAATCGGTGCCTCAAACACGTGAGCCAGCTGCAGGAGCAAGGGGCAAGGAGCAGCTCCTCTGTCAAAACAGAGAAGGATTTCACCAGCTCCCAGCCCAAGGAGATGACAACCTGTGTCCCCTTGAAAAGGAAAAGTCACACCTCAACTGAATCCCCCCCTCAACCACAGGAGCTCAGCATCATCCCCTGCTGACCCCACCAGCCCCATGAAGCCTCTTGTGCCTCCCAAAGGCCCTTGGTCATTCATTCACCCAGGTTAGGAATCTCAGCTCCACCAGATTCAGAGAGTCATAGAATGGTTTGGGTAAGGAAGGGACTTTAGAGATCACCCAGCTCCAAGCCCCCTGCCACGAGCAGGGACACCCTCCCACCAGACCAAGTCCAAGCTGGCACTGAACACCTCCAGGGAGGAAGCATCCACAACCTCCCTGGGCAACCCCGTTCCAGCACCCCATCACCCTCACTGTCAAGAGCACAATGATGGACAGCCCTAAAAACAAGGGGGGGAGTGGGGGGTGCTGGCTTTAGGTGGGGTTCTTTTAGCCTCCCCAGTTCTCAGGGGAACACTGCTGAGGGTTTGAACAGCTCATGTGTGGGCGCAAATTGCAGCGCCGCTCCGGAACACGGAGCTCCCACCCAGCAGACCGCCTGGTGCCCGCCTCACCCCACCCTGGGAACCCATTCGGGCTGCCCAGAGCCCCTTCCCCTCCACCACCTCATCAGGAAAAAAAAAACAAAGCCAAGAAAAAGAAAACACAAGGAAGAAGCAGGAAAACTCATCCCATCAGCCGGTGCCCGCTGAAGCAAGTAACACCTGAGCCGCCGCTGGCTGCCTTTCGAAGGGAAGCAAAGGGTAAACAGGACACCAAAAGCTGCGCCCTGACGGAAGTGAGGGACAACTGCCAGCCGGTATCGCCCCTCGTGCTGCCCGGTGCCACCGTGTCTCTCGTTATCGCCGTCTCGCTCGTTGTCCCCCTTCCCCGCCGTACCGCACGCCGCTCGGCACAGCCGGAGCCAGGAGATCCCTGCCCTCAACCGGGGACACCCGGGACGGCGTTACCCAGCACAGGAGACCCCACGGCTTGAGGTGCCACCTCGGTAGGGTGACCCCAGCCGCACCGAGGACTCCGCTCCTCTCTGGACCCCCCAGAGCAAGGCACCGAGATGTCCTCTCGCTGCTTTTCCCATGGGAAAGCCACCTCGGGCGGCTCTTAACCGGGACAAAACCCCACCGAAGCCCGGCGGGACCGACGGGCAGCAGCCGGTTCCATTGTCCCCGGCGGCCCCGCTATCGCTGCCCGTTCTCCCATACCCGGTCGTGTCCGTCCTCCCCCCACCCCCGATTCTCCTCCTCCTCCTCCTCCTCTCGGGACCCCCCCCACCCCACAGCAGACATCTTCCATCACTGTCGGCCAGCGGCTCCTCCTGCCCCTTCCGCGGCCCGACAGCGGGGCGGAGGCAGCCCGGAGCCGCCCGTCCGGTCCCTGCTTCCCCCCCACACCTTCCTTTCTATCCCGGCCAGCCCCGGCGGCGCGGAGCAGCCTCCGGTCCCCGGTCCTCACCTTGAGAGCGAACTTCTCGCCGCTTTTCTTACTGAAGATCTCCAAAACTTTGCCGTTGATTCCCAGCCCCAAGACTTGCGTGGTGACCTTGTAGTCGTCCGTGATGGCATTCTTCCGGATCTGCAGGCCGCCCTTCACCGGGAACGGCAGCAGCGGCGGCCCGTGGGGGGGAGCGGCGGGCGGCGGGGGCGGCGGCGGCGGCGGCTGCGGAGGCGGCGGGTTGGGGAAACCGGCGGGCGGCGGAGGGGCCCCGGAGAGCATGGCGGAACTAACCGGGCTCCGGGACTGGGGAGCGCTGCGTGGAGTCCCCTCGGCAGCGGGATGGGGCCGGGAGGGGATCGGGGAGCGCTGGAGGTCGGGGGGGGTTAAAGCAGCAGCAGCAGGGCGGCCGCCGCCGCCCCCCGCCGGTCCGCCCCGGCCCCGAGAAGAGCGATCGGTTCGCTCCGGTACGGCGGCTCCGGCGGCTCCACCTCCTCCTCTTCCTCCTCCTCCTCCTCCGCCCGGCCCGGCTCTGATGTCAGCCCCGGCCGACGGGGGAGGGACGGGGCGGGGCGGGCACCGGGCCTGCGCCCGACGGGACAGCGGGGAGGGACCGGGGGCGGGTGGGACCGGCCTCGCCGCTTCCTCCGTGGGGGCGGATTGGGGGTTCCTGCGCCTCTGGTCAGGGGGTGTGGAGGGGGTCCTGCTGCGTGAAAGGGGCTGCGGGATCACGGAGGGGTGAAGCGAGGTAGAGGTGAGTCCCGGGTCTCAGCTGCCTGCTCCCTCCCCCTCCGGCCCATCAGTTTTCCAGCCGTGGGGTGCCAACAGATCGTGGGGTTCCCCCTTGCTACCGGCGACGGCCAGATGGAGCCTTCGTGGTGTCCCTAAAGCATCCCCGAGGTGGCAAAAGCTCCGAGGAGGCACTAACTCCTGGTGGCCAAGAACAACTTCGTCTGGAAGCAGTTCCAGGAGGGTGAGAGATGGAGCACAGAGAGCAGCGGGGCAAAGGCAGGGGAGGAGAAGCCAGCCCAAAACGATTAGTGGCCATCCCGACTGTGATCCCTCAGGCCAGGTCCAGAGTCCAGTAAAGACACTGGTGAGGCAAAGGGAGAAGGGATCCGTGCCAAGGGGCAAGGTGCTGATGAGCTTCCCAGCATCCAGCTGAATCCAAAGCACATTTCATCAGCTGGAGCTCAGCAGGAAATCAGGACTGTGTGTTTATGGACATGAGCAGCACAGCCTGCTCCTCACCACTGATCCCTGGTTTCTGCATGGAAGAACATGGAGTTTGGGATATTCATCCCTCCCTTGCCCAGCTGTCCACAGAAAAGCTGTGAAGAGATGAAGAAACATCCCCAGAGCCACAGCAGGAGCAAAATGCTGAGCCCAGAGCGGTCTCCTGGGGCCCAGCCACCACCCTTTGGCAGCTGGTACATGTCCAGCCATGAACACCAGTCCACCAGGACAGCAAGGGGCAAGTCCCACTCCTGGGCCCTGTGGATCCAGCAGCCATGTCCTTGGGGGCCCCAGCCCCAAGCCACACACGGGCTGCAGTCTCCCTGTGAACCACAAAGAGCTCTGGCAACCCCTCTGAGATGCACCAGTGGGTGGTTTTGGTTAGAAACCACCATCTCCACCTGCACTGATGTCAGCAGCTGTACTGGTGTCACTGGGACTGGGACTTCCCTCTTCTGTTTAGAATGAATAGAATAAACCAGGTTGGAAAAGACCTTTGAGGTCATCCAGTCCAACCTACCACCCAGCACCATCTGATTGACTCAACCATGGCACCAAGCAGCCCATCCAGGCTCTTCCTAAGCACCTCCAGGGATGGGGACTCCACCACCTCCCTGGGCAGCACATTCCCGTGGTCAATCTCTCTTTCTATGAAGAACTTCCTCCTAACATCCAGCCTGAACCTCCCCTGGCACAGCTTGAGACTGTGTCCTCTTGTTCTGGTGCTGGCCTTTGCCACTAAAGGAAAGCAGAAGGAAATTGACTGGAGAGAGGAGGAGGAGAGAGAACACCAGTGTGCAGGACCCACAGCAAGTCCTCAACCAGCAGCTGCCACCTGAAGAAAGCAGAACCCAGAGGCTGAAAGAAGTAGGAGAAGAGCAGGACCAGAGGAGGCAGGGCACAGCCTCTGCTGGTCTCTCTGTACCGGAGCAGGACTCATCTGGCCCGTGTTTGCCATCCCAGCACCTTCTGTGATCGATAACATCCTCTTGGATCACTCAGGCAAGCCAGCAAAGCCTCTCCCCCCACCTGTTAAAAAGCCACCTCACCCTGTTGGAGGGCAGTGTGGAACTGGACAGCAGGGGAAGCCTGGGATCCAGCTAATCAAAGCTCATCACTAGCAGCAGGAGACGAGTGTCTGTCAGGAGGTGGCAGCGACAGTCACCAGATGGGAGAGTGAGTAAACCTACACCAGGAGCTGGCAGCTCGGTGAACAAAACTCTAGTGGAGCTGCTGGTGCCTCTCACGGCGGGCCCCAAGTGTCCCAGCGAGTCCCAGCGAGCAGCAGGAGGCCCTCAGCAGCCCCCAGCACATCCTGCTGGAAGCCAGAAGCCTTCCTGCTGGGCAAGTGGATCAGTTCTGGGACGTGCAGCATCTCCCAGGATCTGACTGTGCGTCCTTCATCTCAATTAGAGAGACAGGGAACGACTGGAGGGAGGCCAAGGGAGGCTACAGAGCTGCTGAGGGGCCTGGAGCAGCTCTGTGAGGAGCAAAGGCTGAGAGCCCTGGGGCTGTGGAGCCTGGAGAAGAGCAGCCCCAGAGGGGAGCTGAGCAATACTTAAAGGGTGGGTGGCAGGAGAATGGGGCTGGGCTCTTCTCAGTGGTGCCCAACAGCAGAACAAGGGGCAGTGGGCACAACCTGGAAGCCAGGAGGTGCCATCTGAACAGGAGGAGAAACTCCTTTGGTATGAGGGTGCTGGAGCCCTGCAGCAGGCTGCCCAGAGAGGTTGTGGAGTCTCCTCTGGAGAGCTTCCAACCCCCCCTGGCCACCGTGCTCCTGGGCGAGCTGCTGGGGGTGCCCTGCTGGAGCAGGGGGGGTGGACTGGACGATCTCCAGAGGTTCCCTTCCAACCACCCCCACGCTGGAATGAACCCGTGGGGCAGAGTTAGCTCCCATGGACCCTGTAAGAACAGGTCACAGACACTTTCCAGCTGCCAGCAGCCCTCTGGGGTTTTCCCAGCATCCCCCCCGCCCCCTCCCCCCGCCCAGTTTGTTTCGCCACATCCAGGGGAAGGAGCCTCAGATCGCCAGTTTTCTCTGTACGGAGGAATCCGGTCAAAGGAAAACGTTTGACCCATTTCGCCACCCAGTTTCCGCTGGCTTCATTCCTTATTTGCTTTGTAACCCGAGCGGAGACAAAGCCCTCCCGGCGGGGCAGAGCCCCGCGCCCTGCATTCCCCAGGGGAACCTCCGCGGGTCCTCGTCCGAGGAGAGGGCTCCGACCTGCCCCCAGCAGAAGATGCCAGCTCGGATAAGCCTTGTTCCCCCCTCGCCCCCCGCAAACCCGGGACACCAGTAGCCCCCGGGCTGCACCACCAGACCGAATCCCTTCTGCTTTCCACCCTGGGCGGAGCGACGCCGGAGCTGGGGGTAGGGCTGGGGGTGATTCTACCCATCCCGGGGGTGCAGCGAGGGCACCCAGCTCGGTGCAAGCCTCGTCCCTCCGACACGCATCCCGGTGCCACCACGAGGTGGCCCCCGGTCCCCGCTCAGCCCCGGCCAGCCCCGGGAGGGGGTCGGCACAGGCTGCTCCCCAGCCCCGGCCAGCCCCGGGAGGGGTTCGGCACAGGCTGCTCCCCAGCCCCGGCCAGCCCCGGGAGGGGTTCGGCACAGGCTGCTCCCCAGCCCCGGCCAGCCCCGGCAGGGGTTCGGCACAGGCTGCTCCCCAGCCCCGCTTCCCACTCCCCGGGGCCACCCACGGTGGGGAGCGACTTGCGACGGGTGTGGGCTGCAGGATGGACCCCCCCCGGGAGTCTAGTTTGGGGTCCCCATCCTTTCACAGCCTCATCCAGGGTGGGACACAGATGTGACCCTGACCCATCGTGCCCCCCAAAGGGACCCGTCTGGGTGGGCTGCTGGCTGCTTGCTTTCCCCAGGGTCTCTCCCCACACAGGAGCAGAGAAGGTCTCTGGTGTGAACCAGCCCGGTCCATCCCTTCCCACGGCAGCTCCCAGCCCTACTAGGAAGGAAGCCAAAGCTCTGATTTATTGCTCAGGACCTGCCAAGCACTCTGCAGGCCGTGGAGGCACCGAGGTGAGCAGCACCCCGCGGCTGGCACAACATCCTCCCCCCTGACCCTGCAGGCAGGCTGGGATCAGGCTGCTCCTCAGGTCCGGGGACTTATGCCCAGGTTCTCCATTAACTCCTTCAGCTCTGGCCCAGAAGCACTGACATGTCCTTCTCCCACACAGTCATGGAGCTGTCAGGTGGAAAAGCCCTCTAAGACCACCAAGGCCAACCATCAGCCTAACCCCACCATGGCCACTGAACCCTGTCCCCAGGTGCCATGGCCACAGGTTTCCTGAACCCCTCCAGGGATGGGGACTCCACCACCCCCCTGGGCAGCCTGTGCCAACCCCTGACCGCTCTGGCAGCGAAGAAATTGTTCCTCATCTCCAACCTAACCCTCCCCTGGTGCCCCTTGGGGCTATTTCCTCTCATTCTATCACTTGATACTAGGGAGAAGAGCCCAACCCCCGCCTGGCTCCAACCTCCTTTCAGGGAGCTGTAGAGAGCAGTGAGGTCTCCCCTCAGCCTCCTTTTCTCCAGGCTGAACACCCCCAGCTCCCTCAGCTGCTCCTCACAAGACCTTGTTGTCTCCTGTGCTGTTTCAGAGGCAGAGGGACACGAGCATGGAGCACATCCAGAGCTTCTGCCAGCCCCTACTCCCCTCCCTGCACATCACAGAGCTCTGCACAGCAGAGGAAGAACCACCACAGGAGCAACCCCTTCTGCACCAGCCACCAGCTCTGGTTGCTTCAGCCTTTGCTGTTGCCAGAGAACCACAGAATGGTTTGGGTTGGAAGGGACCTTAAAGGTCACCTAATTCCAGCCCCCCTGCCACGGGCAGGGACACCTCCCACTAGCCCAGGTGGCTCCAGGCCTCACCCAAACCACCAAACACAACTCCCTCCAAGCCAGAAGAATCCCTACAAGCACCAAACCCCAGCAGCAGTGACCTCCACCCTCCAGCCAGGACAAAATCCATCTGGATGTGGAGGAGGAGAGGTTCCTCCCTCCTTCCAGCCCCATCAGGGACGAAAGGCAGCATCCAGCAGCAGCTCCACAATGACACAAGTGGCTGCTCTGCTCACACACCTCCCCCCTGGCACACCACAGGCTGGGCTGTTCTTTGATCAGGGCAGAGCTGCTGAGGAAACCAGAGCATGAAGATCTGGATAATGATCACTGAGGCTGTTGCATCCTGTTCCCCTCCCTGGGTAGGAGCAGGAGGCTGGCGAAAGAGCTGCCCTGGAACCGTTTCAGTTGGAAAAGACCTCTGGGATCTGGGAGTCCAACTGGGGAGGGGAGAAAATAATGACAATGCCTTCAGCTAATCCTGCCTGCTTTTTAGGATGGGGGTAATAGACTGAAAAGATCTTGCTAATCCCTCCCCCCCTCCCCCCCCCAGCTATTAATGTCATCCACAAAGCCACGGGAGGCTCGGAACACGCTGGAGGGAAGGGATCCATCCAGAGGGACCTGGACAGGCTGGAGAGGTGGGCACAAGCCAACCTCAGGAGCTTCAACAAGACCAAGGGCAGGGTCCTGCAGCTGGGTGGAGGCAATCCCAGGCACAAATCCAGGCTAGGCAGGGATTGGCTGGAGAGCAGCCCTGAGGAGAGAGACTTGGGGGGTGCTGGGGGAGGAGAAGCTCCCCAGGAGCTCTCAGGGTGCACTTGCAGCCCGGAAAGCCAAGCAGAGCCTGGGCTGCAGCAGCAGAAGTGTGGCCAGCAGGGCAAGGGAGGGGATTCTCCCCCTCTGCTCAGCCCTGCTGAGACCCCACCTGCAGTACTGCCTCCAGCTCTGGAGCCCCTATGACAAGAGGGATCTGGAGGGGCTGGAAGGTGTCCAGAGCAGGGCCCAGGAGGATGAGCAGAGGGCTGGAGCACCTCTCCTGTGAGGACAGACTGAAGGAGTTGGGGCTGTTCAGTCTGGAGAAGAGAAGGCTCCCAGGTGACCTCATTGTGGCCTTCCAGGATCTGCAGGGGGCTACAAGAAGGCTGGGGAGGGACTGCTCAGGAGATCAGGGAGTGCTAGGACTAGGGGGGATGGAATGAAGCTGGAGGTGGGGAGATTGAGGCTGGAGGTGAGGAGGAAGTTCTTCCCCAGGGGAGTGGTGAGGCCCAGGAATGGGTTGTGCAGGGAGGTGGTTGAGGCCCTGTCCCTGGAGGTGTTTAAGCCCAGGCTGGCTGAGGCTCTGGCCAGGCTGCTCTAGTGTGGGGTGTCCCTGCCCCTGGCAGGGGGGTTGGAACTGGATGATCCTTGTGGTCCCTTCCAACCCTGACTGAAACTATGAAACTATGGAACGAGGGGAGGGAGCACTGGGAGCAGAGCGCTCCGAGGTTTTTGCCATGCAAAGGGAACACAAGCACGGCTCAGTGGTGCAGAGGGAGATGAGATCTGTGCAGACACGGTGGGGTGTGAGGCGCTGCCAGCCCGCTGAGCCCCCCCCAGGGCAGCCAGCCCGGCGATCTGGGTCGCTGTGCTCCAGGAGCTCCTCCAGCGCAGCTCCCACCAGCTGCTCCGCGCTCCCGGGAAGCGGCTGCGTGGCAGGGCTTGGAAGGGATCCTTGGGCTTGGTCTGGGAGGCTATTTATAAAGCACTGTGGGATCCTTTAGCATGAAAGGAGCTATTAGAACCTGGATTTATTACCCCCACCCCCCCAAAAAAAAAAAAGTAAGCAGGAAATCCTTCCCCACCCTTCATTTGCTCAGCTCCGCACAAGCCTTTAGCTTCTCTCCTGACCCTGCCAGGGCTGGGGATGTTTCTGGCTGGCAAAGCCCTGTCCCTTGCCAGGGATATTCCCTTCTGTGGCAGAAGGAGGAGAAATGCCCCTTGGCACGTGGTGGGGGAGAGGTGGCAGCTCCAGGGCTGAGCTTCCCCTCGGCAGATTAGCACCCGGCAGGCTCCGGCGTTGCTCGCATACCCGAGCAGGGCTTCTCCCCTCCCCCTCCCCACCGCGCATACCTGAGCTGACACCCGCAGCCCAGCACTGCAAGGCGTGTCAGGGGAGGTGGGGCAGGACTAGAGCTGTCCCACTCATGGGGGTGAGGATTTAATTTCATAGTTTCATAGTTTCAGTTAGGGTTGGAAGGGACCACAAGGATCATCTAGTTCCAACCCCCCTGCCATGGGCAGGGACACTCTACCCTAGATCAGGCTGGACAGAGCCTCGTCCAGCCTGGTCTTAAACACCGCAAGGGACAGGGCCTCAACCACCTCCCTGGACAACCCATTCCAGGCCTTCACCACCCTCACGGTGAAGAACTTCCTCCTCACATCTAGCCTGAATCTCCCCACCTCCAGCTTCAACCCATTCCCCCTAGTCCTATCACTCCCTGATAGTCTGAAAAGTCCCTCCCCAGCCTTCTTGTAGGCCCCCTTCAGATACTGGAAGGCCACAATGAGGTCACCTCGGAGCCTTCTCTTCTCCAGCCTGAACAGCCCCAACTCCTTCAGTCTGTCCTCATAGGAGAGGTGCTCCAGCCCTCTGCTCATCCTCCTGGCCCTGCTCTGGACACCTTCCAGCACCTCCAGCTCCCTCTTGTCATAGGGGCTCCAGAACTGGACGCAGTACTCCAGGTGGGGTCTCACCAGAGCTGCCTCCTCCTTCCCTGGCCAGCCCCTGCACACAGCGCGGGGCGGAGGCGCAGCCTGTGGGCGCTGGCCTCTGGACCGGCCTCGGCTGGGCCCGCGGGGCACAGAAGGGCAGCAGCACTGCCTCAGCTGGGGCTGCCTGCGGCCCAGAGGCCAGCTGTGTCCTGGGCTGCATCAAAAGCAGCGTGACCAGAAGGGTGAGGGAGGAGATTCTGTCTCTCTGCTCCTCTGAGACCCCACCTGCAGCACTGGAATGATGTGGAACTGCTGGAGAGGGTCCAGAGGAGGCCATGGAGATGGTCAGAAGGCTGGAGAGGGTCCAGAGGAGGCCGTGGAGATGATCAGAAGGCTGAAGAACCAACCCCATGGTGGCAGGCTTAGGGAGCTGGGGCTGTTCAGCCTGGAGGCTCCAGGGAGACCTTAGAGCAGCCTTCCAGGAGCTGAAGGGGGCTACAGGAGAGCTGGGAAGGGACTTTTGACAAGGGCTTGTGGTGACAGGGTGAAGGACAATGGCTTTGAGCTGGAAGAGGGGAGTTTGAGACTGGAGATTAGGAAGAAATCCTCTCCAGTGAGGGTGGAGAGGCACTGGCACAGGTTGCCCAGGGAGGTTGTGGCTGTCCCCTCCCTGGAGGTGTTCAAGGCCAGGCTGGATGAGATCTTGAGCAAGCTGGGCTGGTGGGAGGTGTCCCTGCCCGTGGTGAGGAGGTTGGAACTGGATGATCTTTAAGGTCCTTTCCAACCCAAACCATTCTGGGGCAGTGTCCCATCCCCTCTGGGAGCATTCAGCCCCAGGCAAGGGCACATGAGACACACACAAAGGCTCCCAGCACTGCCCCCCTCTCCCTTGTGCTGCTCTTTCTCAACACAGAGGGACATTTTTTTCCACCTGGAAACTGTGACCTGATTCATCATGGCCCACAAGGTGACAGCAAATGCACTCCCTCGGTGCCCAGTCACAAAAAGCCCTCCTCAGAAATGCAGCAATCTGCCTCCTGATAGAATTTGCCTCTGAAAGGGCCCTGCTCCAACCAGCAAGCAAAGCCACAGGTCCCACACCAGGGAAAACTGAGCTCTCAAGCAAATATTAGCTCTTGCCCGAGGCACATCTGAGCAGCTCCGCGCAAGGAGCCATCAGCAGCTCATCTCTGACCCTCAGATCACTCTCATTCCGGCTCTGATTTGTTTGTTTGCTGACAAAAGCCACAGCAAAGCCACTGAGGAAATGGGGCTGAGAGTCCAGCTGGGGGGGTGATAGGAGGAGAGGGAATGGGCTGGAGCTTGAGGGGCAGATTTAGGCTGGAGATTAGGGAGACATTCTTTCCAGGGAGGGTGGGGAGACACTGGAACAGGTTGCCCAGGGAGGACACCGCCTTGGAGGCGTTCAAGGGCAGTTTGGATGGGGCCCTGAGCAGCCTGGGCTGGTGGGAGGGGTCCCTGCCCATGGCAGGGGGTTGGAATCATAGAATCACCAAGGTTGGAAAAGACCTCAGAGATCATCAAGTCCAACCTGGCACCCAACACCTCCTGACTACTAACCCATGGCTCCAAGGGCCACATCCAATCCCCTCTTGACACCCCCAGGGATGGGGACTCCTCCCTGGGCAGCACATTCCAAGGGCCAACAACTCTCTGGGAAGAACTTTCTCCTCCCCTCCAGCCTAAACCTCCCCTGGCACAGCTTGAGACTGTGTCCTCTTGTTCTGCTGCTGCTTGCCTGGGAGAAGAGACCAACCCCCACCTGGCTACAGCCTCCCTGCAGGGAGTTGGAGAGAGCAATGAGGTCTCCCCTGAGCCTCCTCTTCTCCAGGCTAAGCAACCCCAGCTCCCTCAGCCTCTCCTCCCAGGGCTGTGCTCCAGACCCCTCCCCAGCCTTGTTGCCCTTCTCTGGACACCTTCCAGAGCCTGATGGTCTTTGAGGTCCTTTCCAAGCCAACCCATTCCGTGGATCCTTGCTGAAAACAAGGGCTCCCTCTGCACCATGGATCCCACCAGGGAGACTCCAAATTCCCTGCAGCTGCAGGACCTCGACCCAGCCACATGGTCCCTGGGAGTCTCCATGCAGATGCCACAGTGTGCAGGACAGGGCTGCCTCGATGACAGCAGATCCTGCTCCTGCCCCTGCCTCACTCATCACGAGGTGCAGTTTAACAAGCAGCTCTGGAGCAGAGATAAGGAGCCCAGAGGCTTCTCTGTGAGTGTGAAATAACTTGGGTGAACTTGACCAGACCCAGCTCCCTGTCAGTGTTGGAGTGGGTCAGGCTTGTAAGGTCAGAGGGGACCATGCACTTCTGCATGCTTGTGGCACAGAGACCCCTCACAGGGGCCCAGCTGGGGACATTTGTGATCTGAATAGATTACCAGGGGCCAGGCACCAGGAAATGAGCTAAAGCAGCCCCAGAAATGGACCAACAGCCTCCCCAGCTTTGCCCCAGCCTGGGCCCTTCGGCCCAAGGGGGGTGAAGCACGGAGGGACAAGCTGCAGGACCATGCAGAGACTTGGAGATGACCTCGGGGGTACCAGCAGGAAGGGATTAAAATGTAAAGCAGAGGAGGGCCCAGCGTGGGCCCGAGGCCAGGGGAACAGCAGCACACAGGGGGGGCAAGCACTGGGCTGGGGCAAAGGGGCTTGTGTTCAAACCAAGCACCTCAAGGCACATTGCCCCTGGGCAGCAGCTCAGCCCAAGCTGTGGAGGGCTGAGATCCTGGAGCAGGTGCAGGAGAGGGTTTGTGCCATGAGCTGAACCCAGCTGGCAAAGCCCCCACGAGCCCCAGATGTGTCTCCCCTCTCCACCTCCCCTCTCCACCTCCCAGTGCTCTTCCCTCTGCTGGCATCCACACATAACCCAAATCCTCACCGGTCTGCCAGCAGGGAGGAGGCATTTGTGTGATGAGATTATGGAGACTAGCTCCATTAGCATAAGCAGCTCCTGGGCTGGCCCTAATCCAGAGGGGCAGATGCAGCCCATGTGCCACCACTTGTAACCTTCCCTGGGCTGTCCTGCAGGCCCCCTGTGAGCTGGAGGAGATGGTTTTCCCCAGTGTCAAGGTGGCAGTGGGGCCCCCAGGGGTGCTCCCAGGGCAGCCCAGCCCCTCCTAAGGCTATGGCCACACTGGGCTGGTTCCCTCTGCTCCCACAGCAGCCTCTCAGCCCGGGGGTCGCTCCAACAGGAGCACAAGGTGCCTGGGGCAAGAGCTTGCCCTCGGTGGGTTTTGGTGCATCCTCTCCAGGTGCTTTGTACAGCAAACAAAGGCAGGGGAGAGAAAATGAAAGGGGAAGGGGGGAGAAAAGGGGGGGGGGGGGAGCGGGGAGGGGGAAAGCAGGAGGGAAAGGGGGAGGAAAGGGGGGGGGAGAAGGGGGGAGGAAGGGCGGGGGGGGAAAGGGGGGGGGAAAGGGGGGGGGAAAAAAAAGGGGGGGGAATAAAGGGGGGGAATAAAGGGGGGGGAATAAAGGGGGGGGAATAAAGGGGGGGGAATAAAGGGGGGGGAATAAAGGGGGGGGAATAAAGGGGAAAGGTTGTGGAGTCTCCTTTTCTGGAGGTTGCCAGGACCCACCTGGCTGCCTTCCTGTGTCACCTGCCCTAGCTGCCCCTGCTTTGGCAGGGGCTGGACTGGCTGACCTCCAGAGGTCCTTTCCCCCCCCTACCATTCTGCGATGGCTTCTGTGAAAGGGGAGCAGGGAGGGCAACCATTCCAGCCCTGCCTGGGTGTGCTCCTGGTGATGTTCCCCAGCTGAGCCTGCCTTGGCAGGGGGCTCGGACTGGCTGACCTCCAGAGGTCCCGGCCATCCTGTGACTCCCAGGGGGGCGCTGGTGGCAGCAAGGGTGCTGACAGGGCCTTATCTGGCTTTCTGCTGTGCGTGGTGGAAAAACACTTGGGCCACCAAGCAACAGGCTAAAAGTGCCCAGGGAGAGGGCAAGCAGCTGCTGGGGGCCGTGCTGGGAAGGGCTCTGCCCCCCCCCCAGGGCTGCATCCGCCCCGGCGTGCTCGGCCCAGGCACAGGAGATTACATTGCAGCAGGCTGGGAGCTGGCATGTGGGGTGAGCCAGAAATAAACCTGTTTGTGTGGCAACTGAGAAAACAGCAACAGCAGCTAGGTGAGCTGCAGCTCCCTCTCTTTCCACACACACCCCCCCCCCCCCCCCATTTGGTTGAATTCTCTTTTTGGAGCCCAGAAGAGTTCATTGATCTCACAGGATGATAGAACAGCTTTGAGCTGGGAGGGAGCTTAAAGATCATCCAGTTCCAACCCCCCTGCCGTGGGTAGGGGACACCTCCCCCTAGCCCAGGATGCTCAAAGCCTCATCCAGTCTGGCCTGGCCTGCAGCAGGAAGAGTGTGGCCAGCAGGAGCAGGGAGGTCATTCTGCCCTGTGCTCAGCACTGGTTAGGCCACACCTTGAGTCCTGTGTCCAGTTCTGGGCCACTCAGTTTAAGAAGGACACTGAGAGACTTGGAGGTGTCCAGAGAAGGGCAACAAAGCTGGGGAGGGGTCTGGAGCACAGCCCTGGGAGGAGAAGCTGAGGGAGCTGGGGGTTAGCCTGGAGAAGAGGAGGCTCAGGGGAGACCTTCTTGCTATTTACAATTACCTGAAGGGAGGTTGTAGCCAGGAGGGGGTGGTCTCTTCTCCCAGGCAAGCAGCACCAGAACAAGAGCAGCAGACACGCTGGAGGGAAGGGATCCATCCAGAGGGACCTGGACAGGCTGCAGAGGTGGGCACAAGCCAACCTCAGGAGCTTCAACAAGACCAAGGGCAGGGTCCTGCACAAATCCAGGCTGGGCAGGGACTGGCTGGAGAGCAGCCCTGAGGAGAGAGACTTGGGGGTGCTCGGGGAGGAGAAGCTCCCCAGGAGCTCTCAGTGTGCACTTGCAGCCCGGAAAGCCAAGCAGATCCTGGGCTGCAGCAGGAGAAGTGTGGCCAGCAGGGCAAGGGAGGGGATTCTCCCCCTCTGCTCAGCCCTGCTGAGACCCCACCTGCAGTACTGCCTCCAGTTCTGGAGCCCCTGTGACAAGAGGGATCTGGAGGGGCTGGAAGGTGTCCAGAGCAGGGCCAGGAGGATGAGCAGAGGGCTGGAGCACCTCTGCTGTGAGGACAGACTGAAGGAGTTGGGGCTGTTCAGGCTGGAGAAGAGAAGGCTCCCAGGTGACCTCATTGTGGCCTTCCAGGATCTGCAGGGGGCTACAGGAAGGCTGGGGAGGGACTGCTCAGGAGATCAGGGAGTGATAGGACTAGGGGGAATGGAATGAAGCTGGAGGTGGGGAGATTGAGGCTGGAGGGGAGGAGGAAGTTCTTCCCCAGGAGAGTGCTGAAGCCCTGGACTGGGTTGTGCAGGGAGGTGCTTGAGGCCCTGTCCCTGGAGGTGTTTAAGCCCAGGCTGGCTGAGGCTCTGGCCAGCCTGATCTAGTGTGGGGTGTCCCTGCCCTTCCAACCCTGACTGATGATACTATGATGATACTAAGAGCTGCAATTGTGGCCCTGTGGGGAAGGAAAGCATTTTTCTTCCTACCATGGAGTGAGGCCAGGACCTGAGGAAGCTTCTCCTGAGGTCCATCTGCCCTGCTGTGCCTGCAGCTAGACCCGAGGGTGGGAACAGGGCCCGGAGCTCTGCTTTTAGTCTGACAGGAAACAAAAAGCAAACCATCAAAGGGCATGGGCAGAGGTTTGTGCCATTCCTCTGCCCCTCCCATCACATGAGGATGTGTCAAAGGATCATGCTGAGGCCTGCAAGCGCTGCAGAGAGGGGGGCTGGAAACAGTTAGAGCGGAGCATGTGATCCCCTTGGGCCAGGGGGAAAGAAGCAGCAAACCCAGCCTGGAAGCTTTGGGTTTCTCTTACCCCTCCTGCTCCTCCCAAAGGCACCAGCGGTGTCCCAGGCAGGAGGGCAATGGGATGGCGAGGGGGAGCGAGAGCTGCTCCACGTGTGGCTGCAGCAGCCCCGAGCCCTCGGGGGCTCAGCTCCACGCCACCGGCGCTGCAAAACCACAGAACCACCTCCTGAATCAGCAGCAGCTGGCTGGGAAATGCAAGCTGGGCTGTGTGCTCCCCTCCTGCACCTCCCAAAACAGCCAGTGCCTTCCCCATGCTCCCCCCTCCAAGCACACAGCCTCCCAGCTCCCCCGGCGAGGCTGTGCCCGCAGGCGCCGCAGCCAGCCCGCTGCCCGCCGCGCCCCGGGAGCGACCCCTGGGCCTCTCCAGCTTGGGGGCATCTGGGAAGTGCTGGGAACAGTTGGTTGCCCACTCCCAGCGCCCAGAATCCCAGGCAGAGGCTGTGAGGGGCTGGGGGACACCTCCAGCAGAAACATCTAGCATAGAATCATAGAACTGTTAGGGATGGAAGGGACCTCAAGGCTCAGCCAGTTCCAACCCCCCTGCCATGGGCAGGGACACCTCACCCACAGCAGGTTGCTCACAGCCACCTCCAGCCTGGCCTTAAAAGCCTCCAGGCAGGAGGCTTCCACCACCTCCCTGGGCAACCTGTGCCAGGCTCTCACCACCCTCAAGGGGAACAACTTCTTCCTAACATCCAGTCTGAATCAGTTTCTTCCACTCCCCCCAGTCCCATCACTCCCTGACACCCTAAGAAGTCCCTCCCCAGATTTCTTCTAGCCCCCTTCAGATACTGGAAGGCCTCAATGAGGTCTCCTGAGAGCCTTCTCCAGACTGAACAGCCCCAACTTCTGCAGTCTGTCCTCATAGCAGAGGATTTCCAGCCCTCTGCTCAGCCTGGAGGCCCTTCTCTGGACACCTTCCAGCACCTCACACCACAGCAGGATGCTCACAGCCACATCCAGCCTGGCCTTAAAAGCCTCCAGGGATGAGGCTTCCACCACCTCCCTGGGCAACCTGTGCCAGGCTCTTACCACCCTCAAGGGGAAGAACTCCTTCCTAACATCCAATCTGAATCTCCCCTTCATCCATCCCCATCATTCCCACTCTGAGCTCCATCTAAAGAAGAGCTGAAGCACCTAGATCCTATCAGCAGGGAGCAAACTCTACAGCTACCTGAAAGGAGGCTGGGGTGAGGCTGGGGTTGGCATCTTCTCCCAAGTAAATCATGATAGGACAAGAGGAGACAAGCCTCAAGTTGCACCAGGGGAGGTTTAGGTTGGGCATCAGGAAGGATTCCTTTGCTGCAAGAGTGGTCAGGGACTGGCACAGGCTGCCCAGGGAGTCCCCATCCCTGGAGGGGTTCAGAAAAGGAGCAGATGTGGAGCTTGGGGACATGGTCTAGTGGTGATGGAGGTGTTGGGTAGAAGGTTGGACTCAATGATCTAAGAGGTCTTTTCCAACCTGGACATCACAGAAGCATAGAATCAATAAGGTTGGAGGAGACCTCCAAGATCATCGAGTCCAACCTGGCACCCAACACCTCCTGACTAACTAAACCATGGCCCCTCTTGAACACCTCCAGGGATGGGGACTCCACCACCTCCCTGGGCAGCACATTCCAGTGGCTAACAGCTCTCTCTGGGAAGAACTTTCTCCTCACCTCAGTGCAGCAGTGAGAGGCACAGCTCTGCAGGCACCTCCAGAAGGCCAAGCCCGGAGGCAGCAGCCCAGGAGCTGCACGAGCCCTGGAGGCTGCCCATCTCCAGCCTCCTTCTATCCCATCTCAGACAAGAGCTGGCAGCATCAAGCCCAAACCCTGCCAAAGGCTCATTACTGCCTGAGCTGCAGACAGGGCAAGAGCAATGAAGGGAATTGTGCAGGGGATCTAGAGGGGATCTACAGCTCGTGGCTCCGAGGTGCAGCCTGGGACACAAAACATCCCTCTCTGCCGGCCTGCCCACAGCCCTGCCGTGCTGGTGGCTCTCACAGCAGAGGCCTTCTGGTGTAAATTACTTGCCTGACCTTTCCTGGCTGCTGCCCACACCTCCAGAGTCATCTCATTTATGCCATCCATCATCAGCACCTGCTGGGGAGCCTGCCAGCCAGGGCCATTAACATTACTGGCACCCAGCGTGGTGGCAGTGGCTGGGCAGAGGATGGGCACACAGGCAGGCTGGGAAGGTGGCAGTGGCTGGGCAGAGGATGGGCACACAGGCAGGCTGGGAAGGTGGCAGTGCATCACAGCCCTGTGTGGTGCAGGATGTGAACCAGGAGGCGGCCTTGGAGATCATCAAGTCCAACCCAGAGCTCACAATGCCACCGCTGCTGCCAAGCCATCACCACTAACCCACAGCACCACATCCATGTGGCTTTTCAACACCTCCGGGGCTGGAGGCTGCAGCACCTCCCTGGGCAGCCTGGGACAGTGCTTGGCAAGCCTTTCTGGGAAGAAGTTGTTCCTAATGCCCAATCTGAACCTCCCCTGCCTCAACTTGAGGCCATTTCCTTTTGTCCTGTCCCTTGGTGCATGTGAGAAGAGACCGACCCCCACCTCAGCCCAGCCTCCTGTCAGGTAGCTGTAGAGGGTGAGGAGCTCTTCCCTCAGCCTCCTCTTCAGGAGGCTAAACAACCACAGCTCCCTCAGGCATTCCTCACAAGCCCTGTGCTGGAGGCCCTTCACCAGCCTGGATGCTCTTCTTGGGACCTGCTCCAGCCCCTCCATGTCCCTCTTGCAGTGAGGGGCCCAAAAACCGAGCCCAGTCTTCCAGGTGTGACCTCACCTGTGCCAAGCAGGAGGGGACAATCACATCCCTGTCCTGCTGGCCACACTCTTCCTGAGCCAGGCCCCTTCTTGCCCACTTGGGCACACACTGGCTGCTCTTCACCTGGCTGCCAGTCCACACCCCCCAGGCCCTTCTCCACCCTGCGGCCACTCTTCCCCGAGCCTGTAGTGCTGCATCAGGGGAGACCTTCTTGCTCTCTGCAACTCCCTGAAGGGAGGTTGTAGCCAGCTGGGGGTTGGTCTCTTCTCCCAGGCAAGCAGCACCAGAACAAGAGGACACAGTCTCCAGCTGTGCCAGGGGAGGTTTAGGCTGGAGGGGAGGAGAAAGTTCTTCCCAGAGAGAGTTGTTAGCCATTGGGATGTGCTGCCCAGGGAGGTGGTGGAGTCCCCATCCCTGGAGGGGTTCAAGAGGGGATTGGATGTGGCACTTGGAGGCATGGTTTAGCCATGGGGGCTGTGGTGCCAGCTTGGACTCGATGATCTCTGAGGTCTCTTCCAACCTTGGTGATTCTGTGATTCTATGAGGTGGTTGTGGCCCAACCACCAGGTCTCTGCCATCCTACCTACAGACCCCTTGCCCAGCAGAAGTTCTCCCTGACAGCCTCCCCTCTGCTTGCACAGCCAAATACCACAGCTCCTGAGCTGGCAGGAGGAATGCAGCCCCTTGCATGGCTGAGGCTGGGGCGGCCTCCCTGGCATCTTTAGAAGGCTCCTCTCAGCACTGAGGAATGGGCAGGCTCAATTCAGGCAACGATTTCAGCCCTGCAGACAAAGCAAGCAGCTGGAGCACACTTCAGGGACCGCCGAGGGCCGAGCTGTGGAGTGCTGCAGCTGCTGAGCCCTGCTCCCGGCAATCCTGCTCTCATCCCAACCCCTCCTTCAACTCCTTATAAGTTCAGACTGCACAGAAGCCTTGGGGCACAGATGTCTGCCGCTGCAGAGCCTGTCAAGCACTTCCCTGCACGTTTCTTGTGCCTGCAGAAACACCCTTGGGTGAGCCAGAGGTGGGGCCAAAGGAGAACACTCCCTGTATGCCAAAGCTGCTGGCATAGAATCACAGAATCACCAAGGTCAGAAGAGACCTCAGATATCATCGAGTCCAAGCTGGCACCACAGACCCCATGGCTAAACCATGGCTCCAAATGCCACATCCAATCCCCTCTTGAACCCCTCCAGGGATGGGGACTCCACCACCTCCCTGGGCAGCACATTCCAATGGCTAACAATTCTCTCTGGGAAGAGCTTTCTCCTCCTGTCCAGTCTAAACTTCCCCTGGCACAGCTGGAGACTGTGTCCTCTTGTTCTGGTGCCGGTTGCCTGGCAGAAGAGACCAACCCCCACCTGGCTACAACCTCCCTTCAGGGAGTTGGAGAGCAAGAAGGTCTCCCCTGAGCCTCCTCTTCTCCAGGCTAAGCAACCCCAGCTCCCTCAGCCTCTCCTCCCAGGGCTGTGCTCCAGACCCCTCCCCAGCCTTGTTGCCCTTCTCTGGACCCCTTCAAGTCTCTCAATTTCCTTCTTAAACTGAGGAGCCCAGAACAGGACACAGTGTGGCCTAACCAGTGCTGAGCACAGGGGCACAGGTCCAGGTGCTTTGCTCCAAGGATTGGTGTGGAGAGCAGAAAGTCTGCAGAGGGGAAGAGATGTGTGAGTGCCTGAGCTCCTGAGAGGCATTTGGGAAGCCTGTGAGGCTAATTTGACAGGAGGAAGGAAAACAAAGCCAACGCTGCCTCCCATTCAGTCATCATCTGTGCAGCGAAGGAAAACACAAACCCCGAGCCTCTGAAAAGGATTCAATGCAAATGAGTTACTAAAAAGGACTCAGTGAGTCACAGGAAGGCTGGCACTGGCTTGAAGAGAGCCTAACTGGGGGGAGAATACTCCACCTTTCTGGTCTGCACAGCCCTGAGCCACACGAAGCCCCACGGCTGGGAGCACAGCCTGTGCCTAAGCACCGAGAGCAGGGCTCAGGATGACTGCCCCAGGCCAATGATTCCTTGCAGCCCACTGCTCCAGCACACAGCTCAAAGAATCCTGCAATCAAAAAAGGCGGGAAGGGACCTCAGAGATCATCAAGTCCAACCTGGCACCCAACACCTCCTGACTAAGTAAACCATGGCTCCAGGTGCCACATCCAATCCCCTCTGGAACACCTCCAGGGATGGGGACTCCACCACCTCCCTGGGCAGCACATTCCAATGGCTAACAATTCTCTCTGGGAAGAGCTTTCTCCTCCTGTCCAGTCTAAACTTCCCCTGGCACAGCTGGAGACTGTGTCCTCTTGTTCTGGTGCCGGTTGCCTGGCAGAAGAGACCAACCCCCAGCTGGCTACAACCTCCCTTCAGGGAGTTGGAGAGAGCAAGAAGGTCTCCCCTGAGCCTCCTCTTCTGCAGGCTAAGCATAGTATAATAGTAGCAGTCAGGGTTAGAAGGGACCACAAGGATCAGCTAGTTCCAACCCCCCTGCCATGGGCAGGGACACCCCACACTAGAGCAGCATGGCCAGAGCCTCAGCCAGCCTGGGCTTAAACACCTCCAGGGACAGGGCCTCAGCCACCTCCCTGCACAACCCATTCCAGGGCTTCACCACTCTCATGGGGAAGAACTTCCTCCTCACCTCCAGCTTCATTCCATCCCCCCTAGTCCTATCACTCCCTGAGATCCTGAGCAGTCCCTCCCCAGCCTTCCTGTAGCCCCCTGCAGATCCTGGAAGGCCACAATTAGCAACCCCAGCTCCCTCAGCCTCTCCTCCCAGGGCTGTGCTCCAGACCCCTCCCCAGCCTTGTTGCCCTTCTCTGGACCCCTTCAAGTCTCTCAATTTCCTTCTTAAACTGAGGAGCCCAGAACAGGACACAGTGTGGCCTAACCAGTGCTGAGCACAGGGGCACAGGTCCAGGTGCTTTGCTCCAAGGATTGGTGTGGAGAGCAGAAAGTCTGCAGAGGGGAAGAGATGTGTGAGTGCCTGAGCTCCTGAGAGGCATTTGGGAAGCCTGTGAGGCTAATTTGACAGGAGGAAGGAAAACAAAGCCAACGCTGCCTCCCATTCAGTCATCATCTGTGCAGCGAAGGAAAACACAAACCCCGAGCCTCTGAAAAGGATTCAATGCAAATGAGTTACTAAAAATGACTCAGTGAGTCACAGGAAGGCTGGCACTGGCTTGAAGAGAGCCTAACTGGGGGGAGAATACTCCACCTTTCTGGTCTGCACAGCCCTGAGCCACACGAAGCCCCACGGCTGGGAGCACAGCCTGTGCCTAAGCACCGAGAGCAGGGCTCAGGATGACTGCCCCAGGCCAATGATTCCTTGCAGCCCACTGCTCCAGCACACAGCTCAAAGAATCCTGCAATCAAAAAAGGCGGGAAGGGACCTCAGAGATCATCAAGTCCAACCTGGCACCCAACACCTCCTGACTAAGTAAACCATGGCTCCAGGTGCCACATCCAATCCCCTCTGGAACACCTCCAGGGATGGGGACTCCACCACCTCCCTGGGCAGCACATCCAAGGGCCAATCTTTCTTTCTGGGAAGAACTTTCTCCTCCCCTCCAGCCTAAACCTCCCCTAGCACAGCTGGAGACTGTGTCCTCTTGTTCTGGTGCTGCTTGCCTGGCAGAAGAGACCAACCCCCACCTGGCTACAACCTCCCTTCAGGGAGTTGGAGAGCAAGAAGGTCTCCCCTGAGCCTCCTCTTCTCCAGGCTAAGCAACCCCAGCTCCCTCAGCCTCTCCTCCCAGGGCTGTGCTCCAGACCCCTCCCCAGCCTTGTTGCCCTTCTCTGGACACCTTCCAGCATCTCAACCTCTTTCCTAACCTGAGGAGCCCAGAACTGGACACAGGACTCAAGGTGTGGCCTAACCAGTGCTGAGCACAGGGCACAATGACCTCCCTGCTCCTGCTGGCCACACTGTTCCTGATGCAGGCCAGGATGCCATTGGCCCTCTTGGCCACCTGGGCACACTGCAGGCTCATGTTCAGGCAGCTGTCAATCGGCAACCCCAGGTCCCTCTCTGCCTGGCAGCTCTCAACCACTCTGCCCCCAGCCTGTAGCTCTGCCTGGGGTTGCTGTGGCCAAAGTGCAGCCCCTGGCACTTGGACTTGCTGAATGCCATCCTGTTGGCCTCTGCCCATCTGCCCAGCCAGGCAAGGTCCCTCTGCAGAGCTCTCCTACCCTCTAACAGATCAAACTCCTGCCCCCAGCTTGGTGTCATCTGCAAATTTACTGCTGATGAACTCAATCTCCTCATCCAGATCATCAATGAAGATATTGAACAGGATGGGGCCCAGCACTGATCCCTGGGGCACACCACTGGTGCCTGGCTGCCAGCTGGCTGTGGCACCATTCACCACCACTCTCTGGGCTCAGCCCTGCAGCCACTTCCTAACCCAGCACCTTTCAGACCACACAGAACTGTCCTCACCCCCACTCTGGCAGTGATTTGCAGATGGCACCAAGCTCCCAGCTTGGTGCCATCTGCAAAATTTGCCATCATGTCCTGTCTGATCAGCCAGCTCCTGGCCAGAGGCCTTTTTGCTGCAGCATGATTTCACCTCCCAACCATTCCACTGTCCCCTCATGTACAGTAGGTTACCCATTTAGAGGTTTCTAATAAAAGCAAATCTCCCTTAAGTGGCTATTACTGGGATTGTCTCCTGTCAGCCAAGGCCTAAGCAGGATTCTGGGCTTTAAAAAGATCTCCAGTGGGCTGAGTTGGAAAGTGACAACTGAAGGATGTCAGGGCAAAGCTTTGCTGTGTTCCAATCCCAGCAGCAGTAAGGAGAAGGTTCGGCAGAGCGGAGCACTGGGCACAGCCACACTGCAACCATCTGCTCCCAGCCAGCCTAAGGTTCTGCTCTCCTCCAGCTGGGGAGAGCCATGGAATGGCTTTGGCTGGAAAAGCCCTCTGAGATCATCCAACCCAACATTCATAGGATCAGTCAGGGTTGGAAGGGACCACAAGGATCAGCCAGTTCCAACCCCCCTGCCATGGGCAGGGACACCCCACACTAGATCAGCCTGGCCAGAGCCTCAGCCAGCCTGGGCTTAAACACCTCCAGGGATGGGGCCTCAACCACCTCCCTGCACAACCCATCCCAGGGCTTCCCCACTCTCATGGGGAAGAACTTCCTCCTCACCTCCAGCCTCAATCTCCCCGCCTCCAGCTTCAGTCCATTCCCCCTAGTCCTAGCACTGCCTGAGATCCTGAGCAGTCCCTCCCCAGCCTTCCTGTAGCCCCCTGCAGATCCTGGAAGGCCACAATGAGGTCACCTGGGAGCCTTCTCTTCTCCAGCCTGCACAGCCCCAACTCCTTCAGGCTGTCCTCACAGCAGAGCTGCTCCAGCCCTCTGCTCCTCCTCCTGGCCCTGCTCTGGACACCTTCCAGCCCCTCCAGATCCCTCTTGGAATAGCGGCTCCAGAGCTGGAGGCAGTACTGCAGGTGGGGTCTCAGCAGGGTTGAGCAGAGGGGGAGAATCCCCTCCCTTGCCCTGCTGACCACACTTCTCCTGCTGCAGCCCAGGCTCTGCTTGGCTTTCCGGGCTGCAAGTGCACCCTGAGAGCTCCTGGGGAGCTTCTCCTCCCCCAGCACCCCCAAGTCTCTCTCCTCAGGGCTGCTCCCCAGCCAGTCCCTGCCCAGCCTGGATTTGTGCCTGGGGTTGCCTCCACCCAGCTGCAGGACCCTGCCCTTGGTCTTGTTGAAGCTCCTGAGGTTGGCTTGTGCCCACCTCTGCAGCCTGTCCAGGTCCCTCTGGCTGGATCCCTTCCCTCCAGCTGTCTGCTGCACCACACAGCTTGGTGCCATCAGCAAACCTGCTCAGGGTGCACTCAGTGCCACTGTCCCTGGCACCCACAGAGATGTTGACCAAGCCTGGTCCCAGGACTGATCCCTGAGGGACTCTGCTTGTCCCTGGCCTCCCCTGGGACATGGACCCATGGACAGCCACCTCCCTCCTCCTTTTCCAGGTGGCTGTGAAGAGCAAGGAGGATCTCCCTTGAGGCCTGGCAGCAGGATGTGAAGCTGCAGCACCTGGAAAGGATTCAAAGTGGCTTTTGGAGAAGGTTAAGGACTTGCAGGACCTTGCAGAGCCTGATGCTAAAGAAAAACAAGAAGAAATCTGTGTTTATTTCCTTTTAAAAACAACCCAAAATACAGCTGGAGGGAAAGCTCTGTTCAGCACACCGAGAGACACCCTGGGAGACTGACTGATTGCCAGAGTGTCCCTTCACAGGCTTAGAGCCACATGCACCTTAGATCTGCACCCCCACTCCCCACCATCTGACCCCTCAGCACAGTGTTTAGCACACAAAGAAAAGGCTCCCAAGGCTGACACTTAGTGTGGGCAGCTGCAGTGTGCAAGGAGCCCTGAAGAGTGAGTTGGTTGCACCAAGACAGATGCTGGTAAAAATCATAAGGCACAGTCCCAGGCATAGGGGACAAGAGGGATTGGCTAGCAACAGAGCCTCACTGACCTCCTCCAGCCCCTGCCTGGAGTGAAGTCACTGCACCCAGGACAGCCTTCACCCAGCCACAGAATGGCTGAGGTTGGAAGGGTCCTCTGGAGGTCACCTGGTGGGCTCCAGCAGTCACCTAGGACCAGTTGTCCAGAACCATCTCCAGGCAAGGTTTTGAGGGTCTCCAAGGTGGGAGAGCAAAGGGCAATGCTTGGTCACCCTCAGGACTGTTCTGGTGACCCTCGGGGGGGAAGTTCTCAGGCTCCGCTGCTGGCAGTGCTGGAGACACACAGTGTGCTGCATGGGCACTGTGATGTTGGCATGGAATGGTTTGGGCTGGAAGGGACCTTGAAGATAACCAGTTCCAGCCCCCCTGCCATGGGCAGGGACACCTCCCCCCAGCCCAGGTTGCTCAAGGTCTCATCCAACCTGGCCTGGAACACCTCCAGGGAGGGAGCATCCACAACCTCCCTGGGCAACCTGTGCCACTGTCTCCCCACCCTCACTGGAAAGAATTTCTTCCTAATCTCCACCTCAGCCTCCCCTCCTCCAGCTCAAAGCCATTGTCCCATGTCCTGTCACTCCCAGCCCTTGTCCAAAGTCCCTCCCCAGCTCTCCTGTGGCTCCCTTCAGGTACTGGAAGGCTGCTCTGAGGTCTCCCTGGAGCCTTCTCTTCTCCAGGCTGAACATCACCAACTCTCTCAGCCTGTCCCCATGGGGGAGGTTCTCCAGCCCTCTGAGCATCTTGGTGGCCTCCTCTGGACCCTCTCCAGCAGCTCCCCAAACTCTTCTCAGATCAACACCAGGAGTTAATCAAGTGGGGCCTGTGCAGAGCTCCAGGCACACATCCACAAAGTCCAGACTGAAAGCTCCAAAGTGCTCAGCGCAGCCCAAAGCCCTCAGCCCCCTTCAGTGAAGTCTTTCAGCAGAGCTTGGTTGGACTCTCAGCTGGGTGCTGCAGACCTTCCCATGTCATCTGGGCTCTCCACTTCTCCCAGCAGCATCAAACTTTGGCAGGCAGGGGATTTGTAGCAGTGGTTCCAGCAGAGGTCTCTGGGTGCAGAATCAGCCTTTCGCTTGTCTGGCCAGGATTAGGAAGACATTGCTGAGATCATCATGTGAACATTTCACAGCCAAAGCAGCTATTCAACAAGAGGGGTGGGGGGGGGAAGAAAACCAAGAGAGAAGAGCTGCAGTCTGCAGGGAGTATCCCTTTAGAAAGGAGCCCTGGCTTGAGTTTGGAGGTAGTTTTAAAGAGAGTGGCTGCTGCAGAGGACCTCGACTCAGACTCGCTGCTGGGAAGGTCTTCAGCTGCAGGGAAGCCCCAACAGGTCTCAAGGTAGAATCCTTCTCAGAGTCTAAGGGTTTCAGAGGCAACACCACACTCACCCTTCCACAACAGTCACCTTCACATGGAAAAGACAAGGGCTGATGGGGCCAAGTCATGCCTGGGGAGATGCCAGTTGGACTCCAGCCCTCCCTGTGAGGGCAGTCAGAGGTTGGAATTGTCTCCCAAGGGAAAGCAGTGGAATCCTCCACACTGGACAGCCTGCAGACTGAGCTTGACAGGGTGCTGGGCCAGCTCATTTCAACTCCACCATCACCTAGAAAGCTTGGCCCAGGTGATCCTTGGGGTCCCTGCCAACCTGGCATTCTCCCACAGCAGTCACCTTAATGCTTTCCAGTCAGTCTGTTGTGGGTCCTCAGCTCACAACTACAGATCCCTGTTCAAGCTGGATGGGAAGGAGGGGGAGAAAAAAAACCCCAAACCCTCTAATGAGGAGTTTCTGTGGCATGCAGAAGACCTCTAGAAGGAGGTGAGTGCTGTGAAAGGAGCTTGAAATTGAGCAGCTGGCCTCAGGAAGCTCACACTTGCAGGGAGCTGAGGGCAGGCTGCCTGTAGCACCACACTTCGCAAAGAGGAAGAGGAACTCAGAGTCTCATCAAGAGCAAAGGAAGACAAGTCCCTCCCTGCAGCTTGGACAGGCAGGGGAGGCTTGGAGCCCAGTGCAAGAGCAAGGTGATGATGTGATGCTCAGCCCTCGTCACCCATTGATCTGAAAGCTTTCTGAGGCCCACAGCTGCAAGCAGAGCCAGCGGGAGGCCGTTTACAACACAAACAGCGCCAGAGACCAGAGGCAGCCTCGCAAAGGGAACGTTTCCAAACAAATTTAGGTGCCTTTTGTAAACATCCCAGCTGGTTTGCTGCAAACTCAAGTCATTTGCAGTTGTTTTGTGCTCCCCTCCCTAGAAGAACGTGACTGAAGCCCCGGTGGAACCCTGCAAGTGCTGGCAGCTTAACCAACCCACGCAGCAGTCTCACCAGGGGAAGAAGAAAGCTCTCCCGGCTAAGCTCTGTGGACAAGTTTTGGCTTAGACTGCTCTCAGCAAGGGACTTGGGGGGCATCTCAGACCTCCCCAGTGGTCAGCTTTCCAAAGAAGTGAGAATTGGAGGTCTGACCAAACCCTCAGTGAAAACCCAGCCACAGTGAGCCTGACCTTCAGACAGGACTCCAAGCCCAGGGGCCTGCCCTCCGCGTGGGGCTGTGGGCAGCTCCTGCAGCTCACAGGGGCCTCACCCAGCCAAGTGCTTGCAGGGACAATTCTTCAGCTCTCTGGGAGGGCTCTGGGCAGCCTGAGCCAGCTGAGGGTGCTCCTGCTTGCTGCAGAGGGGGTTGGACTGGATGACCTTTGGAGGCCCCTTCCAACCCAGACCACTCTGTGGTTCTGTGACATCGACCTCTTAGCTCACCTGGAGGGCTCTCCCAGGCTGGCAAGAGTGGCTCACACCACTCCCCAAAAGCCAGGGGTTTGTAAGGACAAAGGGGCTTGGCAGCTGCAAACAAGACCCAAACATTCCCAGCTGCATTCCCTGGGTTCTCACCTATGGGGCTAGAGAGGTGAGAGCCTCACATTAGCAATACAAGTGACTGGATTTTAGAACACACTTAAAGAGTCACAACTCACCAACAGGGGCCTTGTGCAGGCCAGGCCATGCTGCACACCTTTCTCTGGATCAAAAGCATCCTTCTGGCCAGCTAATGACTTTACCTGCAGCTTCACAGCCCCAGCCTTAAATGAGACTCGATTCCTGTGTCCACCAGAAGCCACCTGAGAAGCTGCCTGACTCTAACCACTCCCCAGAAGCCACAGGAGAATCATTTCCCTACCTTTGGTAGATGAAAATAGATCAGAACCAAGACACTGCTCTGTGCTCCTGAGACTTACAAAGGTACAGCTCCAAGCACACCACCACACTCTGGGGCTCCAGACACCATCACCACTGGGTGGTCTCTCTTCCTAAAGTGCTTTTCTATGCATCTTTCCTAACAAGACATTGCCCCTGAGATGTTCCCTTCTCCTCACTCACCAGGGGTAGTTGGTAGACAAATGCATAGAGTAAAAGGGAGAGGGGGCAAAAGACACCGGGAGAGGGGGAAGGAGGAGGGGGCAAAGACACCGGGAGAGGGGGAAGGAGGAGGGGGCAAAGACACCGGGAGAGGGGAAGGAGGAGGGGGCAAAAGACACCGGGAGAGGGGGAAGGAGGAGGGGGCAAAAGACACCGGGAGAGGGGGAAGGAGGAGGGGGCAAAAGACACCGGGAGAGGGGAAGGGAGGGGGCAAAAGACACCGGGAGAGGGGGAAGGGGAGGGGGCAAAAGACACCGGGAGGGGGGAAGGAGGAGGGGGCAAAAGACACCGGGGGGGGGAAGGAGGAGGGGGCAAAAACACCGGGAGAGGGGGAAGGAGGAGGGTGAAAAGACACCCGGGAGAGGGGGAAGGAGAGGGGAAAAGACACCGGAGAGGGGAAGGAGGAGGGGGAAAAGACACCGGGAGAGGGGAAGGAGGAGGGGGAAAAGACACCGGGAGAGGGGGAAGGAGGAGGGGGAAAAGACACCGGGAGAGGGGGAAGGAGGAGGGGGAAAGACAAAACCGGGAGAGAGGGGAAGGGAGGAGGGGAAAAAAAAAAAGGAGGAGCAGAGGAGGAGGAGAATGATTTTGGCTTCTGAAACGTGCCACATCTACCTGCTCAAAACAGTGCTGCCCTCCACTCAAATCAATGCTATCTTCTGCCACTTGTTCCCCCCCCCCCCCCCTTAAATCCACTTCCCTGAGTCTCCATTCAACGACAACTTGACTCAGCCCAGCAAAATAAACCACTCCAGCCACGTGTTGCTCTGAAGTGAGCCAGGATCATCCCACACAGGCTGCTGCGACTCGGAGCTGCAGGGATAAGGGCTTGGCTGCTATTTTGATGGCATTACTGAGCTCACCGAATTTACACTTGGACAACAAAAGAGCTCAGCAAAGCTCCACGCAGGAGAACCTCAGCCCAAACAAATCCTGGGAAGTTTGGAGCTCTGACTCTTGTCTCTTTTGACTTCCTCCACAAGCCTCCTCCCCCCAGCAGGGCTGGAATCACAGAGAGAAAACAGCAGCCCCATCCCCTTCAGAGGAGGGTCCCGGACTGAAAGAATCGCCATGCTCATTCCTTTGTTTGTGTACTGAAAGCCTCCTTGTGTTCAACATGCTCAGCCTGCAAGGGAGAGAACTCACTGCGCTGAACACCCTCCCGGTCAGAAAAGCTCTTCAATTGTCTGGAGAAACGGTGCTCAGGCCCCTGGCAGGGGATCAGATGTTGCTGCACAGGGACTGGAGCCATGTGGCTGCGAAAAGCAGCAAGCAGGAGGAGTCGCGCTGCTGTCACTGCAGGCCACACCACCTTCTCGTGCTCTTGGATAGAAAGGAGGAGGAAATGCAGACTCATCTACTGCAAGAAGGAGAAAACCCAGGCATGGCTCTCGCCAGGACCTGGAGGAGCCACCAGGAGAAACGAAGCAAATCTTCCCACAGCCTGCTGGGCTTTGGATCCACCAATTCCTGCACCTCCACAATCTTCCCTGCCCCATTATCAGATGTGTGGCTGTGTCTCCCCCTCCTCATGGTCCAGCTGCACCCCTGGACCTTAAACACCTTGACCTGTCTGTGTTTCCCCTTCCTCATGGTCCAGCTGCACCCCTGGACATTAAACACTTTGACCTGTCTGTGTTTCCCCTTCCTCATGGTCCAGCTGCACCCCTGGACATTAAACACTTTGACCTGTCTGTGTTTCCCCTTCCTCATGGTCCAGCTGCACCCCTGGACATTAAACACTTTGATCTGTGTCTCCCCCTCCTCATGGTCCAGTTACACCCCTGGACCTTAAACACTTTGACCTGTGTCTCCCCCTCCTGATGTTCCAGCTACACCCCTGGACCTTAAACACTTGGACTTGTCTGACAGGGGAGCCGCATCTGCTTTTCAGTCAAGAGCTCCCCACTGGGACTCTCTCTACACACCACAGAGGATTTTCCAACTGACCAGAACCTCACTCATGCCCATAAACCAGAATCTCAACAACATCTAGAGAGCAACTCTTGGGAGCCCAATGCTTTTGTCTGGGGGAACACCACCAAAACCAACACACCCCCCCCTCCCCCACCCCCCCTGGAAGAATCTGAGCTCCAAAGAAACCATCAGCTCGATTCATTAGGCTCTCCACAAACTTGTGATGGGCCAAGCCCTGAGCCTCAATTCTCTCCCCAGCTTTCTGTAGGCTTGTTTTAGGGGCTCCAGCAAGTGCTCAGAGGTTTTATTTGGCTGCATTCTGGGTTTCAAGGCATTTCTGTGCTCCTTTGGCGGCGGGGGGGGGATGGTGTTTAAAAACAACTGCTCAGGCTGATAAAATTTCCACACCAAACTCCTTTGGTGCCTCCAACCCCAGGGTACTTGTAAAAGACCTCTGTCAGGATAGTGAAGGGGCAGAAGAGCAGCACAGAGGAAAGAGAAGCCTTCAGACACTTGCAGGCTCCTAAAGCATCCCATGAAGCCCTTTGTGCTTTTGGGAAAGCTCTCTCCCCAGGATAATAAAAACAAAGAGTCCAGGTGGAGGCAACTGAAAAACCGGGGGGGTGGGTGGGGGGAGGGATTTAAAAGCCATTTCCTTGCTGCCTTAGGCAAAGGGATCTGTGAAACCACCCCGACAGGGACCACTTTCGGTTTCTAGACCAGCACATCTCCCACCCTGCCGCCTCGCCCCGGCGCTGAGCCCAGCCGAGCCGAGCCGAGCCGAGCCGAGCCTTCCTCGGCGGCATCCAGGCTGAGACAACTGGCTCCAAGGCGGCCCTTGGAACGTGAACCTTTTGTGACCAAACCTCTTTTCACAGTCAACATTTAGCCCTCTCATAAAAAGTCAACCCCTTTAAAAAAAACAAAGCTTTTGGCCTCTCCTCTCCTCCCCGCGGCCGCTCCACGGTTAAACCCCAGCTGCGCGTCCTGGCGGCGCGGAGCCCTTCACTAGCTGACCAGTTTGGGTAGCACAGTACAGAGAGGGATGCTGCTGTTGGAGTCAGAGGCCAGGTTTGCCCTCAGCTTGCTGGCCACCCCGACCACAGGAGGCAGCTTGGAGCCCAGCCCTGGGAAGGAGCCGGTGTAGCCGGACACGCGTTTGGCGGAGGGTTTGTCGGCGCCGCCGGGGGGCTTGGGAGTCCGTCTGCAAATCCAAGGGTGCCTCAAGGCTTGGCTGGGAGTCAGGCGGGTGGCAGGGTCCCAGCTGAGACACTCCTTTAAGAACTCTATGAACAAAGGGTCGTCACAGCCCTTCAGAGCCGTCACCCAGTCCTTGTTCCCCGGGGCGCCTCGCACCTTGCCGCGGCGCGAGCGGCTGCCGGTGAGGGTCACCCTGCCGTCCGCCTGCGTGGTGGCCGTGCAGTAGCGAGGGTGCCCCTTGGAGTTGATGAAGTTCTTGGCCCGCTTGGACTGATCCAAAAGCTTTTGGGGCGGCATGCCAAGAAGCTCCATCATGCAGGCCAGCTGGTCTGCCTCGTCCTCCCCAGGGAAAAGAGGGTACCCAGTCAGTAGCTCCACCAGGATGCAGCCAAAGCTCCACATGTCTATGGGCATCCCGTAGCGGCTCCCCAGGATGACCTCCGGCGCCCGATAAAAGCGAGACTGAATGTATGTGTAGACTCTTTGGTGCTCAAAGCAGCTGGACCCAAAATCTATCACCTTGATCCCACTCCTCCCCTGCTGCTTCAGGAGGATGTTCTCTGGTTTCAAGTCACAGTGGATGATTTTGTTTCTGTACAGGGCATCCAAGCACTGCAGGATGGAGTGAGCAAACTTCCGCACCAGCTGGATGCTGAAACCCTGAAACTTGTTCCTTTTGATCAGCTCATACAGGTTCATGCTCAAGAGTTCAAAGGTCATACAGATGTGGTTCCTGAAGGTGAAGCTTTCCAGCATGTGGATGACATTCATACTGCCTGTCTTATCCTGCTTCTTCAGGTGCTCCAGGATCCGGATCTCTTCGGCCGCCTGCCGATGGAATCGCTTCTCGTTGCGAACCATCTTCAAGGCCAAGTGCTGGTGGAGTTTGTGGTCGTAGACCTTAGCAACCTGCCCGAAGCTGCCCTTGCCGATGATTTTGAGCACTTCATACCTGTAGGCCAGGTGGTCGTGGGGCACGTGGATGTAGCTGCCTTGGTCATCGTCGTAGCCCCCGTTGTTGGGCCCGCCGATCACTCCCTGCCTCTTCTTCGCAGCCGGCCCCACGAAGTAAATCTCCGAGAAGCTGAAGATCTCCTGCTGCTCATAAGCAGACAACTGGTGCTTGTACTGCTTGACAGCTTGCTCTGGAGCTTGGGAAATGGCTTTGTGTGCTCTGGAGGAACCACCCCCCCCTTTACAAGTGCTTATGCTCTCTGTGTTCTTATCCTTGGTCAGGGAAGGAAGAGCTCTTTCTGAAGCAGTAATTCCTGCAGGCTGGAGAGCACTGCTCCTCCTGTTGCCAGAGTCCTCAAACAACTGCTCCACTTTCACCTGACTTCCAGCCAGGGGGTGATCCTTCATGGCCAGCTTGTTGCTAGAAACCTACAGGTGGGAAAACCAGTAATACAATTAAACAAAACAAACCACAAAAGCTTTAGTTGTCTTTTAAAGCACAGACCTGGACTAAAACCAACACCACACAACCCAAACCCCAGCAACACCACTGAGCTTTGCATTTCTTCTGGGAGCAACACAAGATGCTGGATCTAAAGGAACTCCCAGTGAGAAGAAGGGTTAAAAGAGGGTCCACAAAGCACTGAAGCAAGGCCTGGCACCCCAACGTGGCGTGTTTTGAAGTCCATAAAGGGTAAAGGCCAGGCGGCCAAGCCCTCACACAAGGACACAATACCTAGCCCCAGCAGTATGCACACAGTCAGCAAACAGCCAGGGCAACAGCTATGTTTAGCTTTCATCGTGGGTGCAGCAAACACAACCCAGGACAGATGCAGCTTGCACCTGTCTGAAACATGCAACACAACAGCCAAGGGTCAGGGACGCTGCAAAGGCAAGGAGGGCAAAGGATGACAAAGAGGTGACAGCAGGGGACATGGGATGGCTGGAGTTGGAAAGGACCTTAAAGATCATCCAGTTCTAACCCCCTGTCTAACCAGGGACACCTGCCACTAGTTCCTCACAGCCTCATCCCGTCTTCCAGGAATGAGGTGTCCACAGCCTCCCTGGGCAACCTGTTCCAGTGTCTCACCACCCTCAGAGTAAAGAGCTACTTCCTGGCATCTAATCCAAACCTCCCCTGCTCTAGTTTCAGACCACTGCCCCTTGTCCTGTCACCACAGGCCCTTATACAAAGTCCCTCTCCCACATCAAGGTGGCGCAGCCAAGCTGAACGAGGAGCAAGAGGATGACAGTGCAAGACAAGAGAACCCACGCCCAGCTGAAGGAGAAGGGATGGGTTTTTCTCTGAAGTGGAAAATGCCACCAGAACCCCAACTCCCTCTGAAATCACAACAGAGGCACAACTACCTTAGATGGGCTTGGAAGCTCTGAACAATCAAGAAGCTCTCTCCCTCCAACTTAGCAGACAGTAGCCTGTAAGCGCTGCCTGTGCCTGCCATCTGTTCAAGCATTTACGTCTGAAACGAAGGCGTGGCAGGTGAGGAAAGCACTCCCGAACCTTTCCAGCTCCTCATGCGTGCCGTCCAGCCAACACTCAAGCCCCTGGAGTTCAGTTTCATAGTTTAGTTTCATAGTTTCAGTTAGGGTTGGAAGGGACCACAAGGATCATCTAGTTCCAACCCCCCTGCCATGGGCAGGGACACTCTACCCCAGATCAGGCTGGACAGAGCCTCGTCCAGCCTGGTCTTAAACACCTCAAGGGACGGGGCCTCAACCACCTCCCTGCACAACCCATTCCAGGCCTTCACCACCCTCACGGTGAAGAACTTCCTCCTCATGTCCAGCCTCAATCTCCCCACCTCCAGCTTCATCCCATTCCCCCTAGTCCTATCACTCCCTGATAGTCTGAAAAGTCCCTCCCCAGCCTTCTTGTAGCCCCCTTCAGATACTGGAAGGCCACAATGAGGTCACCTTGGAGCCTTCTCTTCTCCAGACTGAACAGCCCCAACTCCTTCAGTCTGTCCTCACAGCAGAGGTGCTCCAGCCCTCTGCTCATCCTCCTGGCCCTGCTCTGGACACCTTCCAGCACCTGCACATCCCTCTTGTCATAGGGGCTCCAGAACTGGATGCAGTACTCCAGGTGGGGTCTCACCAGAGCTGAGTAGAGAGGGAGAATCCCCTCCCTTGCCCTGCTGGCCACACTTCTCCTGCTGCAGCCCAGGCTCTGCTTGGCTTTCCGGGCTGCAAGTGCACATTGAGAGCTCCTGGGGAGCTTCTCGTCCACCAGCACCCCCGAGTTCTCTCCTCTGGGCTGCTCCCCAGCCAGTCATTGCCCACTGTTTCTTACTACAACAGCAGTTGCTCCCCTTTCCTGCTGGCTGCTCCGGGCTGCCAGGCAGCGGAGAGGTGTTGCCTTACCCTGTGCCACACTGCAGAAGGCAGGACTCAGAGCAAGCAACATCTGTTTTCCATTTCACCCTTTCATCTAAAAATAAAGCTTTGAGGCACATGCCCAAACCCAGTCCCTGAAAACCAAAATAACTTCACAGGAATCAAACCAGAAGAGGGGGCAAAAAAAACCCAAACCCAACCCCAAACCAAACAAACTCATGTATACATACATAAACAGCCCTGCAGATCCACGGCAGTGAAAGCAAAACTCCTTTGGAGCTAGTTACAATCTCAGCAGAGGCAGCAAGTAAGGGAAGGGAATCATTCTCACCCCAAACCAACTACTGGTGTCTCCGTTGATGTTGGTGCTGCCTGGAGTAAGGCTGGAAAAGGCCTCAAAGCTCATGGAGTCCAACCTGGCACCCAACACCTCCTGACAACTAAACCATGGCACCAAGGGCCACATCCAATCCCCTCTGGAACACCTCCAGGGATGGGGACTCCACCACCTCCCTGGGCAGCACATTCCAACAGCTAACAATTCTCTCTATGAAGACCTTTCTCCTCACCTCGAGTCTAAACCTCCCCTGGCACAGCTTGAGACTGTGTCCTCTTGTACTGGTGCTGCTTGCCTGGGAGAAGAGACCAACCCCCACCTGGCTACAACCTCCCTTCAGGGAGTTGTAGAGAGCAATGAGGTCTCCCCTGAGCCTCCTCTTCTCCAGGCTAAGCAACCCCAGCTCCCTCAGCCTCTCCTCACAGGGCTGTGCTCCAGACCCCTCCCCAGCCTCGTTGCCCTTCTCTGGACACCTTCAAGTCTCTCAATGTCCTTCTTAAACTGAGGAGCCCAGAACTGGACACAGGACTCAAGGTGTGGCCTAACCAGTGCTGAGCACAGGGCACAATGACCTCCCTGCTCCTGCTGGCCACACTGGTCCTGCTGCAGGCCAGGATGCCGTTGGCCTTCTTGGCCACCTGGGCACACTGCTGGCTCATGTTCAGGCAGCTGTCAACCAGCACCCCCAGGTCCCTTTCTGTTTGGCATCTCTCAGCCACTCTGACCCCAGCCTGTAGCTCTGCCTGGGGTTGTTGTGACCAAAGTGCAGCACCTGGCACTTGGACTTGCTGAATGCCATCTTGTTGGACTCTGCCCATCTGTCCAGCTGGTCAAGATCCCTCTGCAGAGCCCTTCCACCCTCTAAATGTTAGCTTTTGCCCAAAAGCCCCACCTCCCCCCTCCCCAAAAAGAGGGCATTTCCTGCAGAAGTCTCACTCCTTATCAAGGCTGAACAGGAGCCACCAGATATATCCTGCTGAGTTCCACTCCTCTGTGTCCTATCGACCCCAAAAGGCAGCTCAGAGTAAGGGCCACGCCTTTGCAAGAAAGCCTTTACGAAACCCCAAGCCCAACCCTGCTGACTTGGAGTAAACACCTTTTTCTCCCAGTCTGGCTGAACCTCGGAGATAAGAGTAAGAAGCTTTCAGAGCAGCCCAAAAGAGCCCAGCAGCTCCCCGGGGGAGTTTACAAACAAACAGAGAACACGAGCACAGCACAAGGTTCACACTCTGTTTGTTTGCTGAAGCTATCCAGGGAGGGCAGGAGAGGGAGGGAGGGGAGAAAAGCAAACCAAAACAAGCCTGTCCCGGAGTACAACTCTTCTCTTCCCCCCCCTTTGCAATCAAAACTTGGGTGTTTTCCCTCCGTGGGTTTCCATTGTATGCTGCTTTTATCACTGGGATTCAGAGCAGGCACAGCTGCCCCCGTGCCAGCAGCCACCCTGACACAGCTGGTGGCAGAAGAGGGTCTCTGGGGCAGCCCTCTCTAGCTGGAGGAATTCATTATCCACTCAGGCTCGTCGGGTTTAGCCAAGACTTTCTACCTTTGAAGCCCTAAATAAACAAGGAATTAATGGTTGCACTTCTCCTGGAGCTATTTCTTAATGCAGAAGCAGCTCCTTGGATCTCAGAGCTGGCCCCAGAGCCACCCTGTGAGCAGGACTAAACCGTGGTCCTTCCAGGACTACCCCAAACCCTTTGCCAACGTGGTGGTGAGGCACAAGCAGAGATCAACCTTCAACCTCAACTCCAAGGAGCTGCACATGAAGTCAGATGGCTTCTGGTTCACATCAGCTTGCTTTCAACAGCCTCCTTTTCCAAATCACAGGCTGCAAAAGGTTTGGTGCCAGGGATAAAAGTGCTCTCAGCAGCCAAGAAATGATGAGGCTGATGACACAAGTGGCAGCCTGTGGTGGATTTTCACATCCTCACCAAACTGCACTGGCACTGAGGAGGAGACACTTAAGCCAGTTCCTACACAACTGGCTTTTGCAGGAGCACAGCAGTTGTTTTCTGAGTGCTGATCTAATCTGAATTGTTCTCCAGGCAGAGATATTTATGTCCCCTTACAGCCAAGATGGAAAGGAGGGACAGCTGCAGGCAGCACAACTCTTCAGTCCTCAACATTACACTGAAATACAAAAAAAAACCCTGCAAGGAGAAGGCCAAATGTCCCTTAGCTCCAGACACTCTCCCACTAAACTGAGCATCCTTTTCATCCTTGCATGCTCCACCTCAGTCCCTGCTTGCAAGCCAGCACTGAGGCTGCAGTGTTTGATGTGTCATCATGGCAAAAGTTGGAATTTTCTGATCTCCAACCTTGCCTTCAGAAGTCAGCAGGCTTGATGGACCAAAGGCAGGTGAAGAATACACCAGGGATGCAAAATACTTGGAGCTAAATACAACTAGGACTGGATAGAGTCATTCTTTCTGTCTGGTTACCAAACACTGTAGGGTGGAAGTCCTCACACCCCTGTGAGAAAACAAATCAGCCACCCCCAACTCTTCAACCTCCACTGAACACATCTCCCCACTCCAGAATCACAGAATTTCAGGGGCCTCAAAAGATCACCTAGTCCAACCCCCCCTACCAGAGCAGGATCACCCACACCTCCCTCAGTATTGCCCCAAAGAGAAAGCACAGCCCCATGCTACTGAGGTCTCTCACTGAACAGCACAGATCACACCAATTATCTTCTCCAACAAGCTCCCATAAGGTGATGATTTTCAAACACATCTTACATCACTTAGTGAAGTGTCTGCTTGCACTTTTTAGGGGGGGTGGGGTTTTAAACTCAAAACTCCTTCACTTCTGCCAGAATTCAACAAGAGCCAGAACATTAAATCCATATCAAAGTCAGCTCACTGTGCAGCTAAACATGACCACCACTGCTTGCTTAAATCAGTCTAAGGAATGAGTCTCCACATCTGCTGAGGAGACACAGCAAAGGAAGGAAGAAAGAAGGGCAGCAAAGGAAGGAAGAAAGAAGGGCAGCAAAGGAAGGAAGAAAGAAGGGCAGCAAGGAAGAAAAAGGGCAGCAAAGAAAGGAAGAAAGAAGGCAGCAAAGGAAGGAAGAAAGAGGGCAGCAAAGGAAGGAAGAAGAAGGCAGCAAAGGAAGAAGAAGAAGGGCAGCAAAGGAAGGAAGAAGAGGGCAGCAAAGGAAGGAAGAAAGAAGGGCAGCAAAGGAAGGAAGGAAAGAGGGCAGCAAAGAAGGAAGAAAGAAGGGCAGCAAAGGAAGGAAGAAAGAAGGGCAGCAAAGGAAGGAAGAAAGAAGGGCAGCAAGGAAGGAAGAAAGAAGGGCAGCAAAGGAAGGAAGAAGAAGGGCAGCAAAGGAAGGAAGAAAGAAGGGCAGCAAAGGAAGGAAGAAAGAAGGGCAGCAAAGGAAGGAAGAAAGAAGGGCAGCAAAGGAAGGAAGAAAGAAGGGCAGCAAAGGAAGGAAGAAAGAAGGGCAGCAAAGGAAGGAAGAAAGAAGGGCAGCAAAGGAAGGAAGAAAGAAGGGCAGCAAAGGAAGGAGAAGAAGGGCAGCAAAGGAAGGAAGAAAGAAGGGCAGCAAAGGAAGGAAGAAAGAAGGGCAGCAAAGGAGAAACCAGGTTGGAAAAGACCTAGGAAGAAGCACCTTAACACCCTCAGCCCCCAAAGAGCTCTTTTGCTAAGCAAACAAAGCGGCAGACACCACCAAAGTTTGCAGAGGGGAAAGAGACATTTGTCTGGCAGCAATGCAAACCCACGCTGCTCCTTCTGCTCTTCTTCAGTCCTTTTTTGCCTCTTGAATTTTCATGAGGGGAAAGTAAAATGAAACTGCAAGAGGTAAAGCAAAGCATGTGTGGATGGACACACACACACACGAGGGTGACACAGTACAGCGCTTCAGCCTCCTGTAAAATAACTTCTGTGGCTCAAACATGAGGAGAGGAGAGCAAGAAAGGGCTTCTGAGGCTGCCAAGCAAGTTCTGCGCTGAACAAGACACCACATCATGTCTCTGCTTGGTAGAAAGAAGAGATGTTAATAAGCTACCACAAAGCTGCAACATCCCAATCTGCTAATTTATTCTCCCTGGGGAAGACATCCACTCCCAGATCGTTCTGTCACACACCACACAGCGTGAAGGACCGGATCCAAATACTCACATTAGCTCTTCCAAGGGCAGGAAGTCCCAAGGGGCTGTGCTCTTCATTTGCAGACTCTTGGTACCTAATCTGATCTATCCTCATATAGGAGTCATACAATCCATCTCCAAACCTGGCTGGAAACATCCCATACACAAACCAGTTAGTCACAACAGCTCCCTTTGGCAAAGGCAAGCGTTGAAACGTGTCTCAATTGGCACGTTTTCAGCCTGGAAAACCATCAGTTATCGGCCACTTATCAAACCACCTTTGATTTTAAGCCGGATTTTAATACAACTGAGCTTAAAGCTCTTGTGAAATTTTACTTCGGGGGGTGTTTGTTTTATTTAAAGTTTCTGGGTCTGGGTTTTGGTGGGTTGTTTTTTTTTTTGCCGTTGTTGTCGTTTGGGGTTTCTTTTTCCACTCAACTTTTGCACTGCAAACATAACCTTCAGAAACATTAACTAGCCCCTGCTCCTCGTGGGGGGTTCCCCCCCTCCACTTCCTTAAGCAGGATAATCCCGAACTGGGCACGACCACAGAAATCGAGCATTCCCTTAAACGCTTGATAGGACTAGCCCTTAAAGTAGGTTATCCCTTAAAAATGATAGCTGGGAATTACAGCCAGCAGATCTACGGGCAAGGGAACGGGGGTGGGGGGGGTGGGGGGGGGGGGCTGTGAAGCCGTGCGGGTTTCGCACCGCAAATACTCTCTTAAGAAGTTAAAATCGCATCGCTCGCCGCGCCGGGACTCGCCGCTTTTCGCCTACGGGAGGAGCCCCAGCGGGCACCCGCCCGAAGCGAGCTCCCCGGAGCCTCCTCGCTCTGCCCCGGGCACACCCCGAGGCCGCCATCCCGCTTCCCCCCTAGGACCTCCCCTCCGAGAGGCCCCGGTTGGCCCTCTCCGCTCCCGCTCCCACCCTCCCGAGCGGGCCCCGCAGCGGCCGCCGACCGACCGCCCGCCTCACCTGCACTGAGGGGCGCCTCGGGTTTCCTGCCCAGCAGCATGGTGACGGGGGGAGACGGCCCCCATCCCCCGCCGGGCCCTGCACCGCCGCCGCCGCCCGCCCGCTCTCCGCCGTCCAGAGCTGCCGTGACCAGGCTGCGGGCTCCGGGCAGGCTGCGGCCGCCCGCCACTGGCCCGGCCGTTGCCACGGGAACGTTCCCCCCCCCCCCCCAACCCCCCCGCTCCGAACCGCCCGCCCGGCGCCTGCGCAGCGGCGACACCGGGGCGGGGGGGAGGCGGGAGGAGCGGCGCTGGGCAGCGGGGCTTCGCCGTCTGCTGCAGCCCTCCCCGCTCACCGGGGCTGCTCACCGGGGGTGCAGCCTCCTCACGAAACACTCGTCACGTTTCTCCCGAACCCTGCGGGTTTCGTTAGCCCTTTTTTCTCGCCTCACTCGGTGCCCCCCGCCCCGGGAGACCAACCCCCCCCCCCCAAGAACAAAGCGCTGGGGAAGAGGCTCCGTTAGGAGCCAAGCCGCCATTCCCGGGCGCTCCGGGATCGTGCGGAGGAGGCAGAGGAGCGCAGCGGGCTGACCCCCGGCCCTCACATCGAGCCGGACCGAAGGGGTGGGTGGTGGGCGCGGGGGGGAACCGGACCGGACCGGGCGGTCGGAGCGAGGCCGCAGGGAGGCGGTTTCCACCCGGACGCTTTTGTAGCGCGGGACGGGCGCCATGGCGGCTGCCGCGGCCTGAGGGCAGCGGGGCGGCGGTGGCGGCGGCGGCCGGGGTCGCCATGTTCTCCAGGGCGTTCCGGGTGAGATCCAACACCGCCATCAAGGGTCCGATCGGTGAGTGCCGGGCCGGGGCCGGGCCGCAGTCCCTGCGCCGCGCCGGAGGCTCGGAAGCCGTGCTGTGCCGGGAGGGGGCCCGTCCCGCACGGCGCCCGTCCCGCTGCCCCTCCGCCTGCAGTCGCCACGCTTCGGTCTCGGTGCAGCGCAGGAGGCGGTGAGGGCGGCGAGCGGCGACCTCCCCGGCTGCGAGGGCTCGGTCCCCGCAGCGCTGCGGGCTGGGGGCAGGCAGAGGCTCCGCGGGGAGCCGCGGCCGCTGTGCTCCCGCCCCGGACGTGAGATGTGCCTCCACCTGCAGGGGCTGCCATCATTAAATGAGGCTTCAATAGGCTGTGTCGAGGCCTGGCTGATCTCCTGTTGCGTTCAGGTGTGGCGATGCGGGCTGAGTCGCCGAGCTTTTGGATTCTCTTGATGCTTCTGTGACTGGCCACAGAAAGCTGCCTTGTGCCAGTCACCCTGCCGTGAAAATGAGCGAAACGAGGTGGGGAGAGGGAAATCTGGCTGCACTCCCTGCCAGAGCTGCAAGATCAGCCTGGGCTGAGCAGTTCGGCACACCCAGGTTCGTGCTCCAGAGCTCGGAGCAGAATGAAATCATAGAATCATTAAGAGCTCTACAGAGAGCTCTAAGACCAGTCCCACCATCAGCCCAACACCACCGTGGCCACTAACCATGACCCCAAGTGCCATGGCCACAGGTTTCTTGACACCTCCAGGATGGGGACTCCACCTCCTCCCTGGCAGCCTCTGTGCCAAGCCCTGACCACTCCTGCAGCAAAGAAATTGTTCCTAATGTCCAACCTAAACATCCCCTGGCAGCTTGAGGCCATTGCCTCTTGTTCTGTTCCTTAGTTGCCTGGAGAATAGACCAACACCAGCCTCAGTCCAGCCTCCTTTCAGGTAGCTGTGGAGAGCAATGAGATCTCCTCTCAGCCTCCTCTTCAGGCTGAACAACCTCAGCTCCCTCAGCCTCTCATAAGAGCTCTCCAAACCCCTCACCAGCTTCCTTGTGATTGTGAAGCACAATCAGTGAGAACAAAGGCAAAGACAAAAAGAACTGCAGACAGATGTTTAAGGATGAGGATGAATGGAATGGATGGAATGGAATGGAATGGAATGGAAAATGGAATGGAATGACCAGGTTGGAAAAGCCCTAAGACAAGCAGGGCAAGCATGTTTGGCCCTTTCCTGGCATTCACCTAACACACAGCTGCCTCATTTGTAAACCTGCACACAAATGCTTCAAATTATCCTCTGTGGAAAAAAGTGGGAATCTCCTGACAGCCAACAAGCCAGGATCCACTGCTCTGGGATTTCTTTGGAGGGATTTCCCAGCTGGCCAAGAAGGCCAACGCATCCTGACCTGCAGCAGGACTAGTGTGGCCAGCAGAGCAGGGAGGTCATTGTGCCCTGTGCTCAGCACTGGTTAGGCCACACCTTGAGTCCTCTGTCCAGTTCTGGGCTCCTCATTTTAGAAGGACATTGAGAGACTTGAAGGTGTCCAGAGAAGGGCAACAAGCGGGGAGGGGTCTGGAGCACAGCCCTGTGAGGAGAGGCTGAGGGAGCTGGGTTGCTTAGCCTGGAGCAGAGGAGGCTCAGGGGAGACCTTCTTGCTCTCTCCAACTCCCTGAAGGAGGTTGTAGCCAGAGGGGTTGGTCTCTTCCCCCAGGCAAGCAGCACCAGAACAAGAGGACACAGTCTCAAGCTGTGCCAGGGAGGTTTAGACACGAGGTGAGGAGAAAGTTCTTCCCAGAGAGAGTTTTTTGGCCATTGGGATGTGCTGCCCAGGGAGGTGGTGGAGTCCCCATCCCTGGAGGTGTTGAGGAGGGGATTGGATGTGGCCCTTGAGCCATGGGTTAGTAGTCAGAGTGGTTGGGTGCCAGGTTGGACTTGATGATCCTTGAGGTCTTTTCCAGCCTTGCTGATTCTATGACTCTAGGCTGTTCCAGATAGCTTGTACACAGCTGTGCTTTTTCTTCCCCTTCATTACAGGAGAAAGCTACGAGCTGATGTTGCAGCAGCTTTTCCTAACCTCAGTGCTGAGCAACTGACTGAGTTTTTCCAAACAAGGAAAGCTTAATGTCATCAAAATCTACTCACACAAAGGGAGGCTGTCACTGTTTTACACCAACAGCAGAACCCAATCCTGTTTTGAAATTGAGAGAGCTCTCTATCCAACAGTATGGTGGAGAATAGTAATAGTTAATAATACTACTAATAGTTTACTACTGCTACTAATAACATCAGTAATAAAGAATCATCATCATAATGAAGAGTCATCATAATAGCAATCCCTCTTTACTTACTGGGCATCAGGACACAATTTCATCCTCCTGGTTTCCTCCCCAGAAGGGAGTAAGGGATTTTAAGTTGCTTCTGGACCTTTTCACTTGGTGCATGAGAGGGCTGAGAGGCAGCTCCTGCCCTGTGCCTGGCAGCAGCCTGGCTGGGTGCCACTGTCCAGTGGAGGGATGCTGGTCACGCAGATTGCTGGCCTTGAGCACTTCCAGGGAGGAGGCATCCACAGCCTCCCTGGGCAAGCTGTTCCAGTGTCTCACCACCCTCACTGTCAATCTCCTCCCCCTAATCTCCCCTGCTCCAGCTCTAAGCCATCCCCTCTCATCCTATCACTCCCAGCCCTTGTCCAAGTCCCTCCCCAGCTCTCCTGGAACCTGGTCAGTCCTGGAAGGCTGCTTTAAGGTTCTCCCTGGAACCTTCTCTCTGAACAGCCCCAAACTCTCTCAGCCCCATAGGTAACAGAGAATGTTTAGCTCTGGTTGGCATTGTACTGCTTAGTCTTACAAGTGGGAAGAAGCAAGAGCTTGAGGGTTTCTAATGGCCTCTTTCCATTTGGTTCTGGTTTGGGACAGTGTACACTCTGTGGGTCTACCCAGATCTTCTGCCTGCTTTTTCAACATGGCCCCCAGTGCTTCAGAAGCTGGCAGGAGGAGCAGTAAGAGGATGAGAGGTTTGTACCCCTTGCACTGCACGAAGGAGTTGCTTTGGGGCTTTCTGGGTGGTGTCTGTCCCAGTGCAAAAATGTGAGCTCAACAAAGGTATAAGAATAGAGAAATAGTCCACAGTTCCTCATGGCCCTGTCCTGAAAGGAAAATGAGTTTGAACAAGTTTGTGGATGGACCAAAGTAGGTTAAGCTCTGTAAATGCAGTAACCTGTCCTCTGTGTGAGCCTCAGGTTTGGGTTTCCCATCTCAAGGTGATCAGCAGCTCTGGACTGGGACCCAACTCCTGTGTCATTGCCCTGTCTTTGGTGTAACTTGCCTGGAGCAGCCAAGTTCCTTTGCTATCTCATCCTGCTTCCTGCCCATCCGAGGTCAGCTGCCTTATCCTGGGATAAGAAGTGATTTTTAATGGAACCTGCAGTTTCAGTCCCTGTCAAGTAAATTGGGGCTTCTGCAGGTGAGGTTGGAGTTGAATTCCTGGTTTACTGGCTCTGCCACCTAATTATGGATCAAGCCTAACAAGGGAGGAGTCTTATTATTCTGGAGCCTGCTTTGGATGCAGCTCAGACTCCTGAGAGCCGGGCTTTGTAAACTTGAAATTGCTGAGCTGCTCAATCAGGAGATTAAATTGCAGCCACTGCAGCCTTAGTCTGTAAAGAGAAGTGCACATCTCTTTCCATCACACATTGGCTAAAGGAGCCCTCAGATCCCTCTGTTCCCTTGGTTTGCTTTTGGGGCAAGAAGGTGCTTGCTGGACATCTGAGGAGGCCTTGCTGCTGACTTGCAGTGACCTAGTTTCTGGGGAAGAAATAAATGTTGCTAACAGGGAAGGACCTTGCTGAAAGAGGGCTGCAGGTCATTCATCTCCCATGGCAACCAGGCTACCTCTGGGTATGATGCAAAGATAAGAAGCTGGCCCCTGAGACATGGCCAACAAAGGCAGGAGAGTATGGAGCCACATCTCCTAAATAAGAGGAAAAGCCATGAGATTAGCCAGGCTGCAGATGTGGGGGGAGGGAGGGAGGGGAGCAGGCTTATGCAGCATTCAGTTACAAGAGAGAAGCAAGGCAGTGCTGGTGGTGCTGCCTGTCCCATGAATCCAGCTTGTCATGCTGCCTTGCCATGCTAAGGTCTCCTGTGCTTGCTGTCCTCAGGGATGTGCAGCCCTGGCCTGCAGTTGCAGAGCTCACTCTAGGTTTGCTGAAAGCAGTTGTGCCAGAGAATGAGAGGAAGAGTGGTGCTGCCGTTCTTCAGCATGCACATGAAATCCACTGCCTGGAGCAGCGTTTGGAGTCTCCAGCCCTGGAGGTGTTCAAGGCCAGGCTGGATGAGGCCTGGAGCAAGCTGGGCTGCTGGGTGGTGTCCCTGCCCGGCAGGGGGCTGGAGCTGGCTGAGCTTTAAGGTCCCTTCCAACCCAAAGCATTCTGTGAATCTGTGCTGATGGAAGAGTGAGATGCCTCAGAAGTGGAGCATGGTTCAGCCCATGAGGCTGCAGGCTCTGGGCAGCTGCAGCTGCTGTGAGGAGAGCAGATGCCCTGCACATCAGCTGGTGATGGCCTTGATGCTGTCCGTTGCAGTGTGGAAAGTGCCCTGGCCTCGCGTGCCCGCCTGCCATCCCGCGTGGAAAGCAGAAGGAAGCACACACCAGGACACTGTGTTCTGGCCACATGAGCAAGGAGAGGAGCAGGCTGCTTCCTCAGCTGAGAGAGGTCACAGCTGAGGCAGCTGCTGTGTCACATCAAGGGTCAGCAGTGGCAGATTTCAGCCCATTCTCTGCTCAGCTGCTGGGATAAGCTGCCCTGGGGACAGGGAAGAGCAAATGGGCAGTCCCAGACAGATGGGCCTTGCTCCTTTCTCTTTCCATGTCGTTAATGAAGAGTAACACTCAAAGCCTCTCCTCTTAAACACAAAACTCCCCCTGGGCTGGCAGGGTGAGGACCTTGGGCACACTCAGCTCTTCTGCAGGTTGTTGGTGCCCAGCACCCTTGTGAGCTGGATCCCTGACTCCACAGGGTGGTGGAAGCAAGCAGTGCTGCCTGACTGGGAGAAACAGAGAGTCATGTTTTCTCTGGCATGTGCTCACTGTTCACAGCTTCTGGTTCTGCTGAGTAACAGGAGGGGTGGGGGTGGAGGGAGGCAGTGCTGACCTTTCATTGAGAAATGGATGTGCTTGATTCTGTTCTTCAGATCTGATGCTGCCAGGGGTTGTGGTGCCATCTTCTGGCTTTCCTCAAGTGGAGCAGGGCACACTCTGTGCTGTCACCCTCCTGGGAAACAGGTGTGGAGTGTCTCCTATTCATCTCTTCTCTTGGACTGATCATGAAATGAGCTGGGTTTGTAAAGGAGACTCTGGGGATTTTGAGGAAGTCAAAGCAGAGCTGTTCTGAAGGACACAGAGCTGCTGGAGTGAGGCCTGAGAGGGCCACAAAGATGCTTCAGGGCTGCAGCAGCTCTGCTATGAGGACAGGCTGAGGGAGCTGGGGGTGTTGAGCCTGGAGAAGAGAAAGACTCTGGGCAGCTTAGAGCTGCCTTCCAATGGCTGAAAGGCTCCTACAGGAAGGCTGCAGAGGGACTTCCCATGAGGTGTCCAGGACAGGACAAAGGGAATGGTTTGAAGCTGAGGCAGAGCAGGGTGAGACCGGAGCTGAGGAAGAAGCTCTTCAGTAGGAGGGTGGTGAGACTCTGGCACAGCTGCCCAGAGGCTGTGGCTGCCTCCTGCCTGGGGTCTTGAAGCCAGGTGGGATGAGGCCTTGAGCAGCTGAGTCTAGCTGAGAGGTGCCCATGGTGGGGAGGTTGGAGGAGATGATCTCTGAGTTCCCTTCCAGCTCTGCTGTGCATTAGCAGTTCTCAGCTGTGTGGTTTTTTTCCCCCCTCACCAGCAGTCTCTTGGCAGTGCTCCTGCTTGTAATAAAAGTGAAGACTGTGTCCATGCACAGCCTTCAGAACCACAGCTGCATTCCCTTGGGATTCTTTGCAAGTTTTATGAGAAAGATGGGACAGGGCAGGAGATAACTGGGTGCTTTAAAAAAAACCCCACAGTTATGAAGAGACCTAATTGTGGCCTTCCAGTAGCTTCGGAGGCTACAGGAAAGCTGGGGAGGGTCTTTTGAGGGTGTCAGGGAGGGACAGGACTGGGGGGGATGGAACAAAACTAGAAGTGGGGAGATTCAGATTGGATGTGAGGAAGAAGTTGTTCCCCAGGAGGGTGGTGAGAGCCTGGCACAGGTTGCCCAGGGAGGTGGTGGAAGCCTCAGCCCTGGAGGTGTTTGCAGCCAGGCTGGAGGTGGCTGTGAGCAACCTGCTGCAGTGTGAGGTGTCTCTGCCCATGGCAGGGGGCTTGGACCTGGCTGAGCCTTGAGGTCCCTTCCAGCCCTGACACTTCTGTGGATCTATGATTCTGTGTTCTCTGGTGGCAACATTTGCACTGAGTTCTGAGCTCCCCTGAGCCCCATGTGCCCCCCAGGTTCAGTGGGGGCCATCCCCTGCCTGGGTGACCTTCCCCTCTCCTGGCTGTGGGATGGTGGCACAAGGTCTGTGTGCAGCTGGGGCTGGCACGGGGGCTGTGTGTGTGACCTGTGCCTGGGGGCTCCTTCTGGAGAGGCTCCTCTCCCTCTCCCTCTCCCTCTCCCTCCCTCTCCCTCTCCCTCTCCCCTCTCCCTCTCCTCTCCCTCTCCCTCTCCCTCTCCCCTCCCTCTCCCTCCTCCCTCTCCCTCTCCCTCTCCCTCTCCCCCCAGGGGTATGGGGTGGAGCATGACACGCAAGAGCGGTCTGGATGCAGAGAGCTCTAACAGCTCTTCCAACCCTATCACTTCTGTGATTCTGTACCAAGGACACTGCAGCAGAACTCAGCACAGCACCATGGCACAGCCCACATGAGAGGCTGCACTTGTGCTCTCCTGCTCTGACACCTCCCTTCTTTTCCCAGAGCTCCAGTAGCTGTTGGAGTTGCCACTATGTCCACTGCAGAGATGCTGGCTGCTGGGATGAAGGGGAAGGGTTTTGCTGTGCTGCATACTTACCTGGATCACCTCTGGTGGGTACATTGCCAGGCACTGGGTGTCACCAGGATCCTGTGCTTTCTGAAAGCAAGGTCTCAGCCCCACTGGGCTTAGTCTGTCAGCTCAAGACATTGAGCAGTTTGGGTGCAGCTTACATGTGGCCTGGAGAAGAGAGACTCCATGGGGAGCTTAGAGCTGCCTTCCAATACCTGAAGGGATCCTCCAGAAGGCTGCAGATGACTTTTCCTCAGGGTCTCTAGGAAGGACAAGGCAGAATGGTTTGAAGCTGAGGGAGAAGAAATTTAGATGGAATCTTAGGAAGAAGTCCTGCAGTAGGAGGAGGTTGTGGCTGTCTCCTCCCTGGGGGGGTTCAAGGCCAGGTTGGATGAAGCCATGAGCAGCTGAGTCTAGCTGAGAGGTGTCCCTGCCCATGGTGGGGAGGTTGGAGGAGATGATCTCTGAGGTCCCATTCTATCATCCTATGATTATTAGGGTTCCATCTACATGGTTTTGATGCCCAGAGTGTTCTGGCAGGAGCAGATTGCTCTCCTGACACCCCTCCACAGACTGGAAACAGATCACATTGTTGACTTGGTTCAGACCCTGCAACCTGAGGGTATTTATCCCAGAGATGCAGCTGGAAGAGCCCTGCTGCTCTGGTTTCAGGCACTCTTGCTCTGCAAGAAGAAAACTGGTCAGCTGTGGCAAGTCTCAACCAAACACAGGAGGTGGTCTGCATCTGGACTCATGGCCTGCCCAGTCTGAAATGGAGATGGATGGGGGAAGCAGAGGGTGTGGAGGAAGAGCACTTAGAAATAGCAGAGAGAGATCCAAGGAGCTGCCAGGGCCACTCCTCAGGCTGACATTTGTTCATTCCATGGGTTTCAAAGCAGCAAGCAGAAAGCCATATTTCTCCTTTCTTCCTTTTATAGGGAATATGGTGACAAATCTTATCCTCCTACCTTGGCTCCCTTGGTTACAGACTCTGCTGAGGAGGAGAGCACTGGAGGTGAGAAAGAGCCAGAGGGGCCAGAGCCTGGCAGCAGCTCCACTGACCCACTGCAGCACCTGGACATTGTTGATCTGAGCCTGAAGAAACACTGGTGGGAAAGGAGGAACTCAGTGAGAACAGAGCTGCAGAAGCAGCTCAGGATGCCAGCACAGAGGTTCAAGCAGGAGGCTGAAGACAGCAGACACCACAAGGTATTTTTGCCTACAAACAGAACCAACCTGAGCCCCTCTGGGTGCCCCAAGCCTGTCCCTGTGAGCTAAATCACTGCCAGAGTGGGGGTGAGGACAGTTCTGTGTGGTCTGAAAGGTGCTGGGTTAGGAAGTGGCTGCAGGGCTGAGCCCAGAGAGTGGTGGTGAATGGTGCCACAGCCAGCTGGCAGCCAGGCACCAGTGGTGTGCCCCAGGGATCAGTGCTGGGCCCCATCCTGTTCAATATCTTCATTGATGATCTGGATGAGGAGATTGAGTTCATCAGCAGTAAATTTGCAGATGACACCAAGCTGGGGGCAGGAGTTGATCTGTTAGAGGGTAGGAGAGCTCTGCAGAGGGACCCTGCCAGGCTGGGCAGATGGGCAGAGGCCAACAGGATGGCATTCAGCAAGTCCAAGTGCCAGGGGCTGCACTTTGGCCACAGCAACCCCAGGCAGAGCTACAGGCTGGGGGCAGAGCGGCTGAGAGCAGCCAGGCAGAGAGGGACCTGGGGTTGCCGATTGACAGCTGTCTGAACATGAGGCTGCAGTGTGCCCAGGTGGCCAAGAGGGCCAATGGCATCCTGGCCTGCAGCAGAACAGTGTGGCCAGCAGGAGCAGGGAGGTCATTCTGCCCTGTGCTCAGCACTGGTTAGGCCACACCTTGAGTCCTGTGTCCAGTTCTGGGCTCCTCAGTTTAAGAAGGACATTGAGAGACTTGAAGGTTCCAGAGAAGGGCAACAAAGCTGGGGAGTGGTTTGGAGCACAGCCCTGTGAGGGAGGCTGAGGGAGCTGGGTTTGCTTTAGCCTGGAGAAGAGGAGGCTCAGGAGACCTTCTTGCTCTCTCCAACTCCCTGAAGGGAGTTGTAGCCAGGTGGGGTTTGTCTCTTCTGCCAGGCAGGCAGCACCAGAACAAGAGGACACAGTCTCAAGCTGCACCAGGGGGTTTTAGGCTGGAGGTGAGGAGAAAGTTCTCCCAGCAAGAGAGATTGGCCATTGGGATGTGCTGCCCGGGATGGTGGAGTCCCCATCCCTGGAGGTGTTGAGGAGGGATTGGATGTGGCCCTTTGAGCCATGGTTTAGTTGTCAGGAGGTGTTGGGTGCCAGGCTGGACTTGATGATCTCTGAGGCCTCTTCCAACCTTACTGACTCTGTGATTCTATGCCTGAGAGCTCTGTCCTGAGGGAGCAGCTGCTGACAGCTGGCTTGTCCTTGCCTCTCCCTGCAGAGCAAATGGATGCCCTGTTGAATCAGTGCTTCTTCCACGCCTTAAAATGCAAAGTGAGGAAGTCAGAGCTCCCTCTGCTCACCAGCACCTTTTCTCCGCAGCCACATGTTCTCCTGCTGGTATGTGGGCAGAAGGTGGGCTGTGGGGCTGCTGCACACCGGCGGGCTGGGGGGGCTGCTGAGTGCCAGCGGGCTGGGGGGCTGCTGCGCGCCGGGCTGGGGGGCTGCTGCTTGCCGGCTGGGGGCTGCTGATGCCAGCGGGCTGGGGGGCTGCTGCGCGCCGGTGGGTGGCCGGCTGCTTGCCGGGCTGGGGTCTGCTGATTGCCAGCGGGCTGGGGGTGCTGTGTGCCGGCGGGCTGGGGTCTGCTGCTCGGCCGCCGGGCTGGGGGCTGCGCGCCGGCAGGCTGGGGGCCGCTGCTTGCCGGGCTGGGGGGCTGCTGTGCTCCGGCGGCTGGGGGGTGCTGATTGCCAGCTGCTGGGGGGGCTGCGCGCCGCCGGGCTGGGGCTGCGCGCCGGCAGGCTGGGGGTGCTGCGTGCTGGGCTGGGGGGCTGCTTGCCGGGCTGGGGGCTGCATGCGCCGGGCTGGGGCTGCGCGCTGGCAGGCTGGGGGGCTGCTGCGCGCCGGGCTGGGGGGCTGTGCGCTGCCGGGCTGGGGGCTGCGCGCCGGCAGGCTGGGGGGCTGTGCGCTGCCGGGCTGGGGGGCTGCTTGCCGGGCTGGGGGGCTGCATGCCGCCGGGCTGGGGGCTGCACCCCGCCGGGCTGGGGGCTGCTTGCCGGGCTGGGGGGCTGCGCGCCGGGCTGGGGGCTGCACCCCGCTGGGCCGGGGGCTGCTTGCCGGGCTGGCTGCTGCGTGCTGGCCTCACTGCCTTTGGAAGTGTGGAGATTGTCTGAGCTTTAGGGTGGAGGTTTTGACTCAAAGGCAAAGTTCAGCCCTCACCTCAGGTTACCTGAGTCCGTGCTCACTTCTGACGTCAGACACTTTGATGCAGCCTTCCAGTGCCTGGAGGGGCCTACAGGAAGGCTGCAGAGGGACTCTTTCCAGAGGCCTGCAGTGGCAGGATGAAGGGAAGTGGTTTGAAATGAGAGAAGAGTTTTAGGTTGGATGTGAGGAGCAAGTTCTGCCCAGGAGGCTGCTGGAACACTGCAACAGCTGCCCAGGGAGGTGGTTGAAGCACAACCCCTGGAGATCTTCAAGGTGGAGCTCAACAGGCTCTGAGCAACCTGATCCAGTGGAACATGCCCCTGCTGACTGCAGAGGGGTTGGACTGGATGAGCTTTGGAGGTCCCCTCCAACCCAAACCCTTCTGTGTAAGGATTATCCATACCAGGACGCCTTAGCAGCTGACTTAGCTGACTGCCATTTTTTTCAGCTTTGTTCGTCACTTAAAGAGCTCTTTGCCACCCCACAGCAGCAGCAGCAGCTTCACTCCTCCTGTCCTATCTCTGGCTTGTTTGAAGTGATTCCTTCTCTGTGTGATTTGTATTCCTGCTGTTAAGACTTGTAGCATAAGGAGCAAGATGTAAAAGAGGATGAATGTGACTGCTAACTAAAGACCTTTTCAAACATCCCTTTGCAGCCCTGCTGGACAGCAACT
>JAAWVA010000041.1:4809730-4842962 GCA_015227895.2 Colaptes auratus | reverse complement strand
AGGGAGAGGGAGAGGGAGAGGGAGAGGGGAGGAGAGGGAGAGGGAGAGGGAGAGGGAGAGGGAGAGGGAGAGGGAGAGGGAGAGGAGCCTCTCCAGAAGGAGCCCCCAGGCACAGGTCACACACACAGCCCCCGTGCCAGCCCCAGCTGCACACAGACCTTGTGCCACCATCCCACAGCCAGGAGAGGGGAAGGTCACCAGGCAGGGGATGGCCCCCACTGAACCTGGGGGGCACATGGGGCTCAGGGGAGCTCAGAACTCAGTGCAAATGTTGCCACCAGAGAACACAGAATCATAGATCCACAGAAGTGTCAGGGCTGGAAGGGACCTCAAGCTCAGCCAGGTCCAAGCCCCCTGCCATGGGCAGAGACACCTCACACTGCAGCAGGTTGCTCACAGCCACCTCCAGCCTGGCTGCAAACACCTCCAGGGCTGAGGCTTCCACCACCTCCCTGGGCAACCTGTGCCAGGCTCTCACCACCCTCCTGGGGAACAACTTCTTCTCACATCCAATCTGAATCTCCCCACTTCTAGTTTTGTTCCATCCCCCCAGTCCTGTCCCTCTGACACCCTCAAAAGACCCTCCCCAGCTTTCCTGTAGCCTCCTGAAGCTACTGGAAGGCCACAATTAGGTCTCTTCATAACCGTGGGGTTTTTTTTAAAGCACCCAGTATCTCTGCCCTGTCCCATCTTTCTCATAAAACTTGCAAAGAATCCCAAGGGAATGCAGCTGTGGTTCTGAAGGCTGTGCAGGACACAGTCTTCACTTTTATTACAAGCAGGAGCACTGCCAAGAGACTGCTGGTGAGGGGGGAAAAAAAACCACACAGCTGAGAACTGCTAATGCACAGCAGAGCTGGAAGGGACCTCAGAGATCATCTCCTCCAACTCCCCACCATGGGCACCTCTCAGCTAGACTCAGCTGCTCAAGGCCTCATCCCACCTGGCCTTCAAGACCCCCAGGCAGGAGGCAGCCACAGCCTCCCTGGGCAGCCTGTGCCAGAGTCTCACCACCCTCCTACTGAAGAGCTTCTTCCTCAGCTCCGGTCTCACCCTGCTCTGCCTCAGCTTCAAACCATTCCCCTTTGTCCTGTCCCGGACACCCTCATGGAAAGTCCCTCTGCAGCCTTCCTGTAGGAGCCTTTCAGCCATTGGAAGGCAGCTCTAAGCTGCCCCCAGAGTCTTCTCTTCTCCAGGCTCAACACCCCCAGCTCCCTCAGCCTGTCCTCATAGCAGAGCTGCTGCAGCCCTTGAAGCATCTTTGTGGCCCTCCTCAGGCCTCACTCCAGCAGCTCTGTGTCCTTCAGAACAGCTCTGCTTTGACTTCCTCAAAATCCCCAGAGTCTCCCTTTACAAACCCAGCTTCATTTCATGATCAGTTTCCAAGAGAAGAGATGAATAGGAGACACCTCCACACCTGTTTCCCAGGAGGGTGACAGCACAGAGTGTGCCCTGCTCCACTTGAGGAAAGCCAGAAGATGGCACCACAACCCCTGGCAGCATCAGATCTGAAGAACAGAATCAAGCACATCCATTTCTCAATGAAAGGCTCAGCCACTGCCTCCCTCCACCCCCACCCCTCCTGTTACTCAGCAGAACCAGAAGCCTGTGAACAGCTGAGCACATGCCAGAGAAAACATGACTCTCTGTTTCTCCCAGTCAGGCAGCACTGCTTGCTTCCACCACCCTGTGGAGTCAGGGATCCAGCTCACAAGGGTGCTGGGCACACCCCCACAACCTGCAGAAGAGCTGAGTGTGCCCAAGGTCCTCACCCTGCCAGCCCCAGGGGGAGTTTTGTGTTTAAGAGGAGAGGCTTTGAGCTTGTTACTCTTCATTAACGACATGGAAAGAGAAAGGAGCAAGGCCATCTGTCTGGGACTGCCCATTTGCTCTTCCCTGTCCCCAGGGCAGCTTATCCCAGCAGCTGAGCAGAGAATGGGCTGAAATCTGCCACTGCTGACCCTTGATGTGACACAGCAGCTGCCCTCAGCTGTGACCTCTCCTCAGCTTGAGGAAGCAGCCTGCTCCCTCTCCTTGCTCATGTGGCCAGAACACAGTGTCCTGGTGTGTGCTTCCTTCTGCTTTCCACGCCCGGGATGGCCAGGCGGGCACGCGAGGCCAGGGCACTTTCCACACTGCACGGACAGCATCAAGGCCATCACCAGCTGATGTGCAGGGCATCTGCTCTCCCTCACAGCAGCTGCAGCTGCCCAGAGCCTGCAGCCTCATGGGCTGAACCATGCTCCACTTCTGAGGGCATCTCACTCTTTCCCTCAGCACAGATTCACAGAATGCTTTGGGTTGGAAGGGACCTTAAAGCTCAGCCAGCTCCAGCCCCCTGCCATGGGCAGGGACACCTCCCAGCAGCCCAGCTTGCTCCAGGCCTCATCCAGCCTGGCCTTGAACACCTCCAGGGCTGGAGACTCCAAAGCCTGCTCCAGTGCAGTGGATTTCATGTGCATGCTGAAGAAGGCAGCACCACTCTTCCTCTCATTCTCTGGCACAACTGCTTTCAGCAAACCTAGAGTGAGCTCTGCAACTGCAGCCAGGGCTGCACATCCCTGAGGACAGCAAGCACAGGCAGACCTTAGCATGGCAAGGCAGCATGACAAGCTGGATTCATGGGACAGGCAGCACCACCAGCACTGCCTTGCTTCTCCTTCTTGTAACTGAATGCTGCATAAGCCTGCTCCCTCCCTCCCTCCCTCCCACATCTGCAGCCCTGGCTAATCTCATGGCTTTTCCTCTTATTTAGGAGATGTGGCTCATACCTCTCCCTGCCTTTGTTGGCCATTGTCTCAGGGGCCAGCTTCTTATCTTTGCATCATACCCAGAGGTAGCCTGGTTGCCATGGGAGATGAATGACCTGCAGCCCTCTTTCAGCAAGGTCCTTCCCCTGTTAGCAACATTTATTTCTTCCCCCCAGAAACTAGGTCACTGCAAGTCAGCAGCAAGGCCTCCCTCAGATGTCCAGCAAGCACCTTCTTGCCCCAAAAGCAAACCAAGGGAACAGAGGGATCTGAGGGCTCCTTTAGCCAATGTGTGATGGGAAAGAGATGTGCACTTCTCTTTACAGACTAAGGCTGCAGTGGCTGCAATTTAATCTCCTCCTGATTGAGCAGCTCAGCAATTTCAAGTTTACAAAGCCCTGGCTCTCAGGAGTCTGAGCTGCATCCAAAGCAGGCTCCAGAATAATAAGACTCCTCCCTTGTTAGGCTTGATCCATAATTAGGTGGCAGAGCCAGTAAACCAGGAATTCAACTCCAACCTCACCTGCAGAAGCCCCAATTTACTTGACAGGGACTGAAACTGCAGGTTCCATTAAAAACTCACTTCTTATCCCCAGGATAAGGCAGCTGACCTCTGGATGGGCAGGAAGCAGGATGAGATAGCAAAGGAACTTGGCTGCTCCAGGCAAGTTACACCAAAGACAGGGCAATGACACAGGGAGTTGGGTCCCAGTCCAGAGCTGCTGATCACCTTGAGATGGGAAACCCAAACCTGAGGCTCCCACAGAGGACAGGTTACTGCATTTACAGAGCTTAACCTACTTTGGTCCATCCACAAACTTGTTCATAACTCATTTTTCCTTTTCAGGACAGGGCCATGAGGAACTGTTGACTATTTCTCTATTCTTTATACCTTTGTTGAGCTCACATTTTTGCCACTGGGACAGACACCACCCAGAAAGCCCCAAAGGCAACTCCTTCGTGCAGTGCAAGGGGTACAAACCTCTCATCCTCTTACCTGCTCCTCCTGCCAGCTTCTGAAGCACTGGGGGCCATGTTGAAAAAGCAGGCAGAAGATCTGGGTAGACCCACAGAGTGTACACTGTCCCAAACCCAGAACCAAATGGAAAGAGGCATCATTAGAAACCCCTCAAGCTCTTGCTTCTTCCCACTTGTAAGACTAAGCAGTACAATGCCAACCAGAGCTAAACATTCTCCTGTTACCTATGGGGCTGAGAGAGTTTGGGGCTGTTCAGAGAGAAGGTTCCAGGGAGACCTTAAAGCAGCCTTCCAGGACCTGACCAGGTTCCAGGAGAGCTGGGGAGGGACTTTGGACAAGGGCTGGGAGTGATAGGATGAGAGGGGATGGCTTAGAGCTGGAGCAGGGGAGATTAGGGGGAGGAGATTGACAGTGAGGGTGGTGAGACACTGGAACAGCTTGCCCAGGGAGGCTGTGGATGCCTCCTCCCCTGGAAGTGCTCAAGGCCAGCAATCTGCGTGACCAGCATCCCTCCACTGGACAGTGGCACCCAGCCAGGCTGCTGCCAGGCACAGGGCAGGAGCTGCCTCTCAGCCCTCTCATGCACCAAGTGAAAAGGTCCAGAAGCAACTTAAAATCCCTTACTCCCTTCTGGGGAGGAAACCAGGAGGATGAAATTGTGTCCTGATGCCCAGTAAGTAAAGAGGGATTGCTATTATGATGACTCTTCATTATGATGATGATTCTTTATTACTGATGTTATTAGTAGCAGTAGTTAAACTATTAGTAGTATTATTAACTATTACTATTCTCCACCATACCTGTTGGATAGAGAGCTCTCTCAATTTCAAACAGGATTGGGTTCTTGCTGTTGGTGTAAACAGTGACAGCCTCCCCTTTGTGTGAGTAGATTTTGATGACATTAAGCTCTTCCTTGTTTGGAATAAACTCAGTCAGTTGCTCAGCACTGAGGTTAGGAAAAGCTGCTGCAACATCAGCTCGTAGCTTTCTCCTGTAATGAAGGGGAAGAAAAAGCACAGCTGTGGTACAAAGCTATCTGGAACAGCCCTAGAGTCATAGAATCAGCAAGGCTGGAAAAGACCTCAAGGATCATCAAGTCCAACCTGGCACCCAACACCTCCTGACTACTAACCCATGGCTCCAAGGGCCACATCCAATCCCCTCCTCAACACCTCCAGGGATGGGGACTCCACCACCTCCCTGGGCAGCACATCCCAATGGCCAACAACTCTCTCTGGGAAGAACTTTCTCCTCACCTCGTGTCTAAACCTCCCCTGGCACAGCTTGAGACTGTGTCCTCTTGTTCTGGTGCTGCTTGCCTGGGGGAAGAGACCAACCCCTCCTGGCTACAACCCCTTCAGGGAGTTGGAGAGAGCAAGAAGGTCTCCCCTGAGCCTCCTCTGCTCCAGGCTAAGCAACCCCAGCTCCCTCAGCCTCTCCTCACAGGGCTGTGCTCCAGACCCCTCCCCAGCTTTGTTGCCCTTCTCTGGACACCTTCAAGTCTCTCAATGTCCTTCTTAAACTGAGGAGCCCAGAACTGGACAGAGGACTCAAGGTGTGGCCTAACCAGTGCTGAGCACAGGGCACAATGACCTCCCTGCTCCTGCTGGCCACACTAGTCCTGCTGCAGGTCAGGATGCCGTTGGCCTTCTTGGCCAGCTGGGAAATCCCTCCAAAGAAATCCCAGAGCAGTGGATCCTGGCTTGTTGGCTGTTCAGGAGATTCCCACTTTTTTTCCACAGAGGATAATTTGAAGCATTTGTGTGCAGGTTTACAAATGAGGCAGCTGTGTGTTAGGTGAATGCCAGGAAAGGGCCAAACATGCTTGCCCTGCTTGTCTTAGGGCTTTTCCAACCTGGTCCATTCCATTCCATTCCATTCCATTCCATTCCATTCCATTCCATTCCATTCCATTCCTCATCCTTAAACATCTGTCTGCAGTTCTTTTTGTCTTTGCCTTTGTTCTCACTGATTGTGCTTCACAATCACAAGGAAGCTGGTGAGGGGTTTGGAGAGCTCTTATGAGAGGCTGAGGGAGCTGAGGTTGTTCAGCCTGAAGAGGAGGCTGAGAGGAGATCTCATTGCTCTCCACAGCTACCTGAAAGGAGGCTGGACTGAGGCTGGTGTTGGTCTATTCTCCCAGGCAACTAAGGAACAGAACAAGAGGCAATGGCCTCAAGCTGCACCAGGGGATGTTTAGGTTGGACATTAGGAACAATTTCTTTGCTGCAGGAGTGGTCAGGGCTTGGCACAGAGGCTGCCCAGGGAGGAGGTGGAGTCCCCATCCCTGGAGGTGTTCAAGAAACCTGTGGCCATGGCACTTGGGGTCATGGTTTAGTGGCCACGGTGGTGTTGGGCTGATGGTTGGACCTGGTCTTAGAGCTCTCTGTAGAGCTCTTTAATGATTCTATGATTTCATTCCTGCTCCGAGCTCTGGAGCACGAACCTGGGTGTGCCGAACTTGCTCAGCCCAGGCTGATCTTGCAGCTCTGGCAGGGAGTGCAGCCAGATTTCCCTCTCCCCACCTCGTTTCGCTCATTTTCACGGCAGGGTGACTGGCACAAGGCAGCTTTCTGTGGCCAGTCACAGAAGCATCAAGAGAATCCAAAAGCTCGGCGACTCAGCCCCGCATCGCCACACCTGAACGCAACAGGAGATCAGCCAGGCCTCGACACAGCCTATTTAAGCCTCATTTAATGATGGCAGCCCCTGCAGGCTGGAGGCACATCTCACGCCGGGGCCGGGAGCACAGCGGCCGCGGCTCCCCGCGGAGCCTCTGCCTGCCCCCAGCCCGCAGCGCTGCGGGGACCGAGCCCTCGCAGCCGGGGAGGTCGCCGCTCGCCGCCCTCACCGCCTCCTGCGCTGCACCGAGACCGAAGCGTGGCGACTGCAGGCGGAGGGGCAGCGGGACGGGCGCCGTGCGGGACGGGCCCCCCTCCCGGCACAGCACGGCTTCCGAGCCTCCCGGCGCGGCGCAGGGACTGCGGCCCGGCCCCGGCCCGGCACTCACCGATCGGACCCCTTGATGGCGGTGTTGGATCTCACCCGGAACGCCCTGGAGAACATGGCGACCCCGGCCGCCGCCGCCACCGCCGCCCCGCTGCCCTCAGGCCGCGGCAGCCGCCATGGCGCCCGTCCCGCGCTACAAAAGCGTCCGGGTGGAAACCGCCTCCCTGCGGCCTCGCTCCGACCGCCCGGTCCGGTCCGGTTCCCCCCCGCGCCCACCACCCACCCCTTCGGTCCGGCTCGATGCGAGGGCCGGGGGTCAGCCCGCTGCGCTCCTCTGCCTCCTCCGCACGATCCCGGAGCGCCCGGGAATGGCGGCTTGGCTCCTAACGGAGCCTCTTCCCCAGCGCTTTGTTCTTGGGGGGGGGGGGGGGGGGGGTTGGTCTCCCGGGGCGGGGGGCACCGAGTGAGGCGAGAAAAAAGGGCTAACGAAACCCGCAGGGTTCGGGAGAAACGTGACGAGTGTTTCGTGAGGAGGCTGCACCCCCGGTGAGCAGCCCCGGTGAGCGGGGAGGGCTGCAGCAGACGGCGAAAAGCCCGCTGCCCAGCGCCGCTCCTCCCGCCTCCCCCCCGCCCCGGTGTCGCCGCTGCGCAGGCGCCGGGCGGGCGGTTCGGAGCGGGGGGGTTGGGGGGGAGGGGGGGGAACGTTCCCGTGGCAACGGCCGGGCCAGTGGCGGGCGGCCGCAGCCTGCCCGGAGCCCGCAGCCTGGTCACGGCAGCTCTGGACGGCGGAGAGCGGGCGGGCGGCGGCGGCGGTGCAGGGCCCGGCGGGGGATGGGGGCCGTCTCCCCCCGTCACCATGCTGCTGGGCAGGAAACCCGAGGCGCCCCTCAGTGCAGGTGAGGCGGTCGGTCGGTCGGCGGCCGCTGCGGGGCCCGCTCGGGAGGGTGGGAGCGGGAGCGGAGAGGGCCAACCGGGGCCTCTCGGAGGGGAGGTCCTAGGGGGGAAGCGGGATGGCGGCCTCGGGGTGTGCCCGGGGCAGAGCGAGGAGGCTCCGGGGAGCTCGCTTCGGGCGGGTGCCCGCCGGGGCTCCTCCCGTAGGCGAAAAGCGGCGAGTCCCGGCGCGGCGAGCGATGCGATTTTAACTTCTTAAGAGAGTATTTGCGGTGCGAAACCCGCACGGCTTCACAGCCCCCCCACCCCCCGTTCCCTTGCCTGTAGATCTGCTGGCTGTAATTCCCAGCTATCATTTTTAAGGGATAACCTACTTTAAGGGCTAGTCCTATCAAGCGTTTAAGGGAATGCTCGATTTCTGGGGTCGTGCCCAGTTCGGGATTATCCTGCTTAAGGAAGTGTAGGGGGGGAACCCCCCACGAGGAGCAGGGCTAGTTAATGTTTCTGAAGGTTATGTTTGCAGTGCAAGAGTTGAGTGGAAAAAGAAACCCCAAACGACAACAACGGCAAAAAAAAAAACAACCCACCAAAACCCAGACCCAGAAGCTTTAAATAAAACAAACACCACCAACCCCCGCCCCGAAGTAAAATTTCACAAGAGCTTTAAGCTCAGTTGTATTAAAATCCGGCTTAAAATCAAAGGTGGTTTGATAAGTGGCCGATAACTGATGGTTTTCCAGGCTGAAAACGTGCCAATTGAGACACGTTTCAACGCTTGCCTTTGCCAAAGGGAGCTGTTGTGACTAACTGGTTTGTGTATGGGATGTTTCCAGCCAGGTTTGGAGATGGATTGTATGACTCCTATATGAGGATAGATCAGATTAGGTACCAAGAGTCTGCAAATGAAGAGCACAGCCCCTTGGGACTTCCTGCCCTTGGAAGAGCTAATGTGAGTATTTGGATCCGGGTCCTTCACGCTGTGTGGTGTGTGACAGAACGATCTGGGAGTTGGATGTCTTCCCCAGGGAGAATAAATTAGCAGATTGGGATGTTGCAGCTTTGTGGTAGCTTATTAACATCTCTTCTTTCTACCAAGCAGAGACATGATGTGGTGTCTTGTTCAGCGCAGAACTTGCTTGGCAGCCTCAGAAGCCCTTTCTTGCTCTCCTCTCCTCATGTTTTGAGCCACAGAAGTTATTTTACAGGAGGCTGAAGCGCTGTACTGTGTCACCCTCTGTGTGTGTGTGTGTCCATCCACACATGCTTTGCTTTACCTCTTGCATGTTTCCATTTTACTTTCCCCTCATGAAAATTCCAAGAGGCAAAAAAGGACTGAAGAAGAGCAGAAGGAGCAGTGTGGGTTTGCATTGCTGCCAGACAAATGTCTCTTTCCCCTCTGCAAACTTTGGTGGTGTCTGCCGCTTTGTTTGCTTAGCAAAAGAGCTCTTTGGGGGCTGAAGGTGTTAAGGTGCTTCTTCCTAGGTCTTTTCCAACCTGGTTTCTCCTTTGCTGCCCTTCTTTCTTCCTTCCTCTGCTGCCCTTCTTTCTTCCTTCCTCTGCTGCCCTTCTTTCTTCCTTCCTCTGCTGCCCTTCTTTCTTCCTTCCTCTGCTGCCCTTCTTTCTTCCTTCCCTGCTGCCCTTCTTTCTTCCTTCCTCTGCTGCCCTTCTTTCTTCCTTCCTCTGCTGCCCTTCTTTCTTCCTTCCTCTGCTGCCCTTCTTTCTTCCTTCCTCTGCTGCCCTTCTTTCTTCCTTCCTCTGCTGCCCTTCTTTTCTTCCTTCCTCTGCTGCCCTTCTTTCTTCTTCCTTTGCTGCCCTTCTTTCTTCCTTCCTCCTGCCCTTCTTTCTTCCTTCCTCTGCTGCCCTTCTTTCTTCCTTCCTCTGCTGCCCTTCTTTCTTCCTTCCTCTGCTGCCCTTCTTTCTTCCTTCCTTCCTTTGCTGCGTCTCCTCAGCAGATGTGGAGACTCATTCCTTAGACTGATTTAAGCAAGCAGTGGTGGTCATGTTTAGCTGCACAGTGAGCTGACTTTGATATGCATTTAATGTTCTGGCTCTTGTTGAATTCTGGCAGAAGTGAAGGAGTTTTGAGTTTAAAACCCCAACCCCCCCTAAAAAGTGCAAGCAGACACTTCACTAAGTGATGTAAGATGTGTTTGAAAATCATCACCTTATGGGAGCTTGTTGGAGAAGATAATTGGTGTGATCTGTGCTGTTCAGTGAGAGACCCCAGTAGCATGGGGCTGTGCTTTCTCTTTGGGGCAATACTGAGGGAGGTGTGGGTGATCCTGCTCTGGTGGGGGGGGTTGGACTAGGTGATCTTTTGAGGCCCCTGAAATTCTGTGATTCTGGAGTGGGGAGATGTGTTCAGTGGAGGTTGAAGAGTTGGGGGTGGCTGATTTGTTTTCTCACAGGGGGGTGAGGACTTCCACCCTACAGTGTTTGGTAACCAGACAGAAAGAATGACTCTATCCAGTCCTAGTTGTATTTAGCTCCAAGTATTTTGCATCCCTGGTGTATTCTTCACCTGCCTTTGGTCCATCAAGCCTGCTGACTTCTGAAGGCAAGGTTGGAGATCAGAAAACTCCAACTTTTGCCACGATGACACATCAAACACTGCAGCCTCAGTGCTGGCTTGCAAGCAGGGACTGAGGTGGAGCATGCAAGGATGAAAAGGATGCTCAGTTTAGTGGGAGAGTGTCTGGAGCTAAGGGACATTTGGCCTTCTCCTTGCAGGGTTTTTTTTTTGTATTTCAGTGTAATGTTGAGGACTGAAGAGTTGTGCTGCCTGCAGCTGTCCCTCCTTTCCATCTTGGCTGTAAGGGGACATAAATATCTCTGCCTGGAGAACAATTCAGATTAGATCAGCACTCAGAAAACAACTGCTGTGCTCCTGCAAAAGCCAGTTGTGTAGGAACTGGCTTAAGTGTCTCCTCCTCAGTGCCAGTGCAGTTTGGTGAGGATGTGAAAATCCACCACAGGCTGCCACTTGTGTCATCAGCCTCATCATTTCTTGGCTGCTGAGAGCACTTTTATCCCTGGCACCAAACCTTTTGCAGCCTGTGATTTGGAAAAGGAGGCTGTTGAAAGCAAGCTGATGTGACCCAGAAGCCATCTGACTTCATGTGCAGCTCCTTGGAGTTCAGGTTGAAGGTTGATCTCTGCTTGTGCCTCACCACCACGTTGGCAAAGGGTTTGGGGTAGTCCTGGAAGGACCACGGTTTAGTCCTGCTCACAGAGTGGCTCTGGGGCCAGCTCTGAGATCCAAGGAGCTGCTTCTGCATTAAGAAATAGCTCCAGGAGAAGTGCAACCATTAATCCTTGTTATTTAGGGCTTCAAAGGTAGAAAGTCTTGGCTAAACCCGACGAGCCTGAGTGGATAATGAATTCTCCAGCTAGAGAGGGCTGCCCCAGAGACCCTCTTCTGCCACCAGCTTGTCAGGGTGGCTGCTGGCACGGGGGCAGCTGTGCCTGCTCTGAATCCCAGTGATAAAGCAGCATACAATGGAAACCCACGGAGGGAAAACACCCAAGTTTTGATTGCAAAGGGGGGGGGGAAGAGAAGAGTTGTACTCCGGGACAGGCTTGTTTTGGTTTGCTTTTCTCCCCTCCCTCCCTCTCCTGCCCTCCCTGGATAGCTTCAGCAAACAAACAGAGTGTGAACCTTGTGCTGTGCTCGTGTTCTCTGTTTGTTTGTAAACTCCCCGGGGGAGCTGCTGGGCTCTTTTGGGCTGCTCTGAAAGCTTCTTACTCTTATCTCCGAGGTTCAGCCAGACTGGGAGAAAAAGGTGTTTACTCCAAGTCAGCAGGGTTGGGCTTGGGGTTTCGTAAAGGCTTTCTTGCAAAGGCGTGGCCCTTACTCTGAGCTGCCTTTTGGGGTCGATAGGACAAAGAGGAGTGAACTCAGCAGGATATATCTGGTGGCTCCTGTTCAGCCTTGATAGGAGTGAGATTCTGCAGGAAATGCCCTCTTTTTGGGGAGGGGGAGGTGGGGCTTTTGGGCAAAAGCTAACATTTAGAGGGTGGAAGGGCTCTGCAGAGGGATCTTGACCAGCTGGACAGATGGGCAGAGTCCAACAGGATGGCATTCAACAAATCCAAGTGCCAGGTGCTGCACTTTGGTCACAACAACCCCAGGCAGAGCTACAGGCTGGGGTCAGAGTGGCTGAGAGATGCCAAACAGAAAGGGACCTGGGGGTGCTGGTTGACAGCTGCCTGAACATGAGCCAGCAGTGTGCCCAGGTGGCCAAGAAGGCCAACGGCATCCTGGCCTGCAGCAGGACCAGTGTGGCCAGCAGGAGCAGGGAGGTCATTCTGCCCCTGTGCTCAGCACTGGTTAGGCTACACCTTGAGTCCTGTGTCCAGTTCTGGGCTCCTCAGTTTAAGAAGGACATTGAGAGACTTGAAGGTGTCCAGAGAAGGGCAACGAGGCTAGGGAGGGGTCTGGAGCACAGCCCTGGGAGGAGAGGCTGAGGGAGCTGGGGTTGCTTAGCCTGGAGAAGAGGAGGCTCAGGGGAGACCTCATTGCTCTCTCCAACTCCCTGAAGGGAGGTTGTAGCCAGGTGGGGGTTGGTCTCTTCTCCCAGGCAAGCAGCACCAGAACAAGAGGACACAGTCTCAAGCTGTGCCAGGGGAGGTTTAGACTCGAGGTGAGGAGAAAGGTCTTCATAGAGAGAATTGTTAGCTGTTGGAATGTGCTGCCCAGGGAGGTGGTGGAGTCCCCATCCCTGGAGGTGTTCCAGAGGGGATTGGATGTGGCCCTTGGTGCCATGGTTTAGTTGTCAGGAGGTGTTGGGTGCCAGGTTGGACTCCATGAGCTTTGAGGCCTTTTCCAGCCTTACTGATTCTATGATTTCCAGGGCAGCACCAACATCAACGGAGACACCAGTAGTTGGTTTGGGGTGAGAATGCTTCCCTTCCCTTACTTGCTGCCTCTGCTGAGGTTGTAACTAGCTCCAAAGGAGTTTGCTTTCACTGCCGTGGATCTGCAGGGCTGTTTATGTATGTATACATGAGTTTGTTTGGTTTGGGGTTGGGTTTGGGTTTTTTTTGCCCCCTCTTCTGGTTTGATTCCTGTGAAGTTATTTTGGTTTTCAGGGACTGGGTTTGGGCATGTGCCTCAAAGCTTTATTTTTAGATGAAAGGGTGAAATGGAAAACAGATGTTGCTTGCTCTGAGTCGTGGCTTCTGCAGTGTGGCACAGGGTAAGGCAACACCGCTCCGCTGCCTGGCAGCCCGGAGCAGCCAGCAGGAAAGGGGAGCAACTGCTGTTGTAGTAAGAAACAGTGGGCAGTGACTGGCTGGGGAGCAGCCCAGAGGAGAGAGACTTGGGGGTGCTGGGGGAGGAGAAGCTCCCCAGGAGCTCTCAGGGTGCACTTGCAGCCCGGAAAGCCAAGCAGAGCCTGGGCTGCAGCAGGAGAAGTGTGGCCAGCAGGGCAAGGGAGGGGATTCTCCCCCTCTGCTCAGCCCTGCTGAGACCCCACCTGCAGTACTGCCTCCAGGTCTGGAGCCCCTATGACAAGAGGGATCTGGAGGTGCTGGAACGTGTCCAGAGCAGGGCCAGGAGGATGAGCAGAGGGCTGGAGCACCTCTGCTGTGAGGACAGACTGAAGGAGTTGGGGCTGTTCAGGCTGGAGAAGAGAAGGCTCTGAGGTGACCTCATTGTGGCCTTCCAGGATCTGAAGGGGGCCTACAAGAAGCTGGGGAGGGACTTTTCAGACTATCAGGGAGTGATAGGACTAGGGGGAATGGGATGAAGCTGGAGGTGGGGAGATTCAGGCTGGACATGAGGAGGAAGTTCTTCACCGTGAGGGTGGTGAAGGCCTGGAATGGGTTGTCCAGGGGGGGTGGTTGAGGCCCTGTCCCTTGAGGTGTTTAAGACCAGGCTGGACGAGGCTCTGTCCAGCCTGATCTAGGGTAGAGTGTCCCTGCCCATGGCAGGGGGGTTGGAACTAGATGATCCTTGTGGTCCCTTCCAACCCTGACTGAAACTATGAAACTAAACTATGAAACTGAACTCCAGGGCTTGAGTGTTGGCTGGACGGCACGCATGAGGAGCTGGAAAGGTTCGGGAGTGCTTTCCTCACCTGCCACGCCTTCGTTTCAGATGTAAATGCTTGAACAGATGGCAGGCACAGGCAGCGCTTACAGGCTACTGTCTGCTAAGTTGGAGGGAGAGAGCTTCCTGATTGTTCAGAGCTTCCAAGCCCATCTAAGGGAGCTGTGCCTCTGTTGTGATTTCAGAGGGAGTTGGGGTTCTGGTGGCATTTTCCACTTCAGAGAAAAACCCATCCCTTCTCCTTCAGCTGGGCGTGGGTTCTCTTGTCTTGCACTGTCATCCTCTCGCTCCTCGTTCAGCTTGGCTGCGCCACCTTGATGTGGGAGAGGGACTTTGTATAAGGGCCTGTGGTGACAGGACAAGGGGCAGTGGTCTGAAACTAGAGCAGGGGAGGTTTGGATTAGATGCCAGGAAGTAGCTCTTTACTCTGAGGTGGTGAGACACTGGAACAGGTTGCCCAGGGAGGCTGTGGACACCTCGTTCCTGGAAGACGGGATGAGGCTGTGAGGAACTAGTGGCAGGTGTCCCTGGCAATGGCAGGGGCTTAGAACCAGATGATCTTTAAGATCCTTTCCAGCTGGAACAGGTTGCCCAGGGAGGCTGTGGACACCTCATTCCTGGAAGACTGGATGAGGCTGTGAGGAACTAGTGGCAGGTGTCCCTGGCCATGGCAGGGGGCTAGAACCAGATGATCTTTAGTCCTTTCTAGTGGAACATTGCCCAGGGAGGCTGTGGACACCTCATTCCTGGAAGACTGGATGAGGCTCTGAGGAACTAGTGGCAGGTGTCCCTGGCCATGGCAGGGGGCTAGAACCAGATGATCTTTAAGATCCTTTCCAGCTGGAACAGGTTGCCCAGGGAGGCTGTGGACACCTCATTCCTGGAAGACTGGATGAGGCTGTGAGGAACTAGTGGCAGGTGTCCCTGGCAATGGCAGGGGGTTAGAACTGGATGATCTTTAAGGTCCTTTCCAACTCCAGCCATCCCATGTCCTGCTGTCACCTTTTGTCATCCTTTGCCCTCTTGCCTTTGCAGCGTCCCTGACCCTTGGCTGTTGTGTTGCATGTTTCAGACAGGTGCAAGCTGCATCTGTCCTGGGTTGTGTTTGCTGCACCCACGATGAAAGCTAAACATAGCTGTTGCCCTGGCTGTTTGCTGACTGTGTGCATACTGCTGGGGCTAGGTATTGTGTCCTTGTGTGAGGGCTTGGCCGCCTGGCCTTTACCCTTTATGGACTTCAAAACACGCCACGTTGGGGTGCCAGGCCTTGCTTCAGTGCTTTGTGGACCCTCTTTTAACCCTGCTTCTCACTGGGAGTTCCTTTAGATCCAGCATCTTGTGTTGCTCCCAGAAGAAATGCAAAGCTCAGTGGTGTTGCTGGGGTTTGGGTTGTGTGGTGTTGGTTTTAGTCCAGGTCTGTGCTTTAAAAGACAACTAAAGCTTTTGTGGTTTGTTTTGTTTAATTAGTATTACTGGTTTTCCCACCTGTAGGTTTCTAGCAACAAGCTGGCCATGAAGGATCACCCCCTGGCTGGAAGTCAGGTGAAAGTGGAGCAGTTGTTTGAGGACTCTGGCAACAGGAGGAGCAGCGCTCTCCAGCCTGCAGGAATTACTGCTTCAGAAAGAGCTCTTCCTTCCCTGACCAAGGATAAGAACACAGAGAGCATAAGCACTTGTAAAGGGGGGGGTGGTTCCTCCAGAGCACACAAAGCCATTTCCCAAGCTCCAGAGCAAGCTGTCAAGCAGTACAAGCACCAGTTGTCTGCTTATGAGCAGCAGGAGATCTTCAGCTTCTCGGAGATTTACTTCGTGGGGCCGGCTGCGAAGAAGAGGCAGGGAGTGATCGGCGGGCCCAACAACGGGGGCTACGACGATGACCAAGGCAGCTACATCCACGTGCCCCACGACCACCTGGCCTACAGGTATGAAGTGCTCAAAATCATCGGCAAGGGCAGCTTCGGGCAGGTTGCTAAGGTCTACGACCACAAACTCCACCAGCACTTGGCCTTGAAGATGGTTCGCAACGAGAAGCGATTCCATCGGCAGGCGGCCGAAGAGATCCGGATCCTGGAGCACCTGAAGAAGCAGGATAAGACAGGCAGTCAGTATGAATGTCATCCACATGCTGGAAAGCTTCACCTTCAGGAACCACATCTGTATGACCTTTGAACTCTTGAGCATGAACCTGTATGAGCTGATCAAAAGGAACAAGTTTCAGGGTTTCAGCATCCAGCTGGTGCGGAAGTTTGCTCACTCCATCCTGCAGTGCTTGGATGCCCTGTACAGAAACAAAATCATCCACTGTGACTTGAAACCAGAGAACATCCTCCTGAAGCAGCAGGGGAGGAGTGGGATCAAGGTGATAGATTTTGGGTCCAGCTGCTTTGAGCACCAAAGAGTCTACACGTACATTCAGTCTCGCTTTTATCGGGCGCCGGAGGTCATCCTGGGGAGCCGCTACGGGATGCCCATAGACATGTGGAGCTTTGTGCATCCTGGTGGAGCTACTGACTGGGTACCCTCTTTTCCCTGGGGAGGACGAGGCAGACCAGCTGGCCTGCATGATGGAGCTTCTTGGCATGCCACCCAAAAGCTTTGGATCAGTCCAAGCGGGCCAAGAACTTCATCAACTCCAAGGGGCACCCTCGCTACTGCACGGCCACCACGCAGGCGGACGGCAGGGTGACCCTCACCGGCAGCCGCTCGCGCCGCGGCAAGGTGCGAGGCGCCCGGGGAACAAGGACTGGGGACGGCTCTGAAGGGCTGTGACGACCCTTTGTTCATAGAGTTCTTAAAGGAGTGTCTCAGCTGGGACCCTGCCACCCGCCTGACTCCCAGCCAAGCCTTGAGGCACCCTTGGATTTGCAGACGGACTCCCAAGCCCCCCGGCGGCGCCGACAAACCCTCCGCCAAACGCGTGTCCGGCTACACCGGCTCCTTCCCAGGGCTGGGCTCCAAGCTGCCTCCTGTGGTCGGGGTGGCCAGCAAGCTGAGGGCAAACCTGGCCTCTGACTCCAACAGCAGCATCCCTCTCTGTACTGTGCTACCAAACTGGTCAGCTAGTGAAGGGCTCCGCGCGCCAGGACGCGCAGCTGGGGTTTAAACCGTGGAGCGCCGCGGGGAGAGAGGAGAGGCCAAAAGCTTGTTTTTTTTAAAGGGGTGACTTTTTATGAGAGGGCTAAATGTTGACTGTGAAAAGAGGTTTGGTCACAAAAGGTTCACGTTCCAAGGGCCGCCTTGGAGCCAGTTGTCTCAGCCTGGATGCCGCCGAGGAAGGCTCGGCTCGGCTCGGCTCGGCTGGGCTCAGCGCCGGGGCGAGGCGGCAGGGTGGGAGATGTGCTGGTCTAGAAACCGAAAGTGGTCCCTGTCGGGGTGGTTTCACAGATCCCTTTGCCTAAGGCAGCAAGGAAATGGCTTTTAAACCCCTCCCCCCACCCACCCCCCGGTTTTTCAGTTGCCTCCACCTGGACTCTTTGTTTTTATTATCCTGGGGAGAGAGCTTTCCCAAAAGCACAAAGGGCTTCATGGGATGCTTTAGGAGCCTGCAAGTGTCTGAAGGCTTCTCTTTCCTCTGTGCTGCTCTTCTGCCCCTTCACTATCCTGACAGAGGTCTTTTACAAGTACCCTGGGGTTGGAGGCACCAAAGGAGTTTGGTGTGGAAATTTTATCAGCCTGAGCAGTTGTTTTTAAACACCATCCCCCCCCCCGCCGCCAAAGGAGCACAGAAATGCCTTGAAACCCAGAATGGCAGAGCCAATAAAACCTCTGAGCACTTGCTGGAGCCCCTAAAACAAGCCTACAGAAAGCTGGGGAGAGAATTGAGGCTCAGGGCTTGGCCCATCACAAGTTTGTGGAGAGCCTAATGAATCGAGCTGATGGTTTCTTTGGAGCTCAGATTCTTCCAGGGGGGTGGGGGAGGGGGGGTGTTTGTTGGTTTTGGTGGTGTTCCCCAGGAAAAAGCATTGGGCTCCAAGAGTTGCTTCTCTAGATGTTGTTGAGATTCTGTTATGGGCATGAGTGAGGTTCTGGTCAGTTGGAAAATCCTCTGTGGTGTGTAGAGAGGAGTCCCAGTGGGGAGCTCTTGACTGAAAAGCAGAGATGTGGCTCCCCTGTCAGACAAGTCCAAGGTTTAGGTCCAGGGTTGTAGCTGGAACATCAGGAGGGGGAGACACAGGTCAAAGTGTTTAAGGTCCAGGGGTGTAACTGGACCATGAGGAGGGGGAGACACAGATCAAAGTGTTTAATGTCCAGGGGTGCAGCTGGACCATGAGGAAGGGGAAACACAGACAGGTCAAAGTGTTTAATGTCCAGGGGTGCAGCTGGACCATGAGGAAGGGGAAACACAGACAGGTCAAAGTGTTTAATGTCCAGGGGTGCAGCTGGACCATGAGGAAGGGGAAACACAGACAGGTCAAAGTGTTTAAGGTCCAGGGGTGTAGCTGGACCATGAGGAGGGGGAAACACAGACAGGTCAAGGTGTTTAAGGTCCAGGGGTGCAGCTGGCCCATGAGGAGGGGGAGACACAGACAGGTCAAAGTGTTTAATGTCCAGGAGTGCAACTGGACCATGAGGAGGGGAAACACAGACAGGTCAAGGTGTTTAAGGTCCAGGGGTGCAGCTGGCCCATGAGGAGGGGGACACAGACAGTCAAAGTGTTTAATGTCCAGGAGTGCAACTGGACCATGAGAAGGGAAACACAGACAGGTCAAGGTGTTTAAGGTCAGGGGTGCAGCTGACCATGAGGAGGGGGAGACGCCACACATCTGATAAGGGGGCAGGGAAGATTGTGGAGGTGCAGAATTGGGTGGATCCAAAGCCCAGCAGGCTGGTGGAAGATTGCTTCGTTTTTCTCCTGGTGGCTCCTCCAGGTCCTGGCGAGAGCCATGCCTGGGTTTTCTCCTTCTTGCAGTAGATGAGTCTGCATTTCCTCCTCCTTTCTCTCCAAGAGCACGAGAAGGTGGTGTGGCCTGCAGTGACAGCAGCGCGACTCCTCCTGCTTGCTGCTTTTCGCAGCCACATGGCTCCAGTCCCTGTGCAGCAACATCTGATCCCCTGCCAGGGGCCTGAGCACCGTTTCTCCAGACAATTGAAGAGCTTTTCTGACCGGGAGGGTGTTCAGCGCAGTGAGTTCTCTCCCTTGCAGGCTGAGCATGTTGAACACAAGGAGGCTTTCAGTACACAAACAAAGGAATGAGCAGGGCGATTCTTTCAGTCCGGGACCCTCCTCTGAAGGGGATGGGGCTGCTGTTTTCTCTCTGTGATTCCAGCCCTGCTGGGGGGAGGAGGCTTGTGGAGGAAGTCAAAAGAGACAAGAGTCAGAGCTCCAAACTTCCCAGGATTTGTTTGGGCTGAGGTTCTCCTGCGTGGAGCTTTGCTGAGCTCTTTTGTTGTCCAAGTGTAAATTCGGTGAGCTCAGTAATGCCATCAAAATAGCAGCCAAGCCCTTATCCCTGCAGCTCCGATTCGCAGCAGCCTGTGTGGGATGATCCTGGCTCACTTCAGAGCAACACGTGGCTGGAGTGGTTTATTTTGCTGGGCTGAGTCAAGTTGTCGTTGAATGGAGACTCAGGGAAGTGGATTTAAGGGGGGGTGGGGGGGAAGTGGCAGAAGATAGCATTGATTTGAGTGGAGGGCAGCACTGCTTTTGAGCAGGTAGATGTGGCACGTTTTCAGAAGCCAAAATCATTCTCCTTCCTCCTCTGCCCTCTCCTTTTTTTGCCCCCTCCTCCTTCCCCCTCTCCCGGTGTCTTTTCCCCCTCCTCCTTCCCCCTCTCCCGGTGTCTTTTCCCCCTCCTCCTTCCCCTCTCCCGTTCTTTCCTTCCCCCTCCTCCTTCCCCCTCTCCGGTGTCTTTTCCCCCCTCCTTCCCCCTCTCCCGGGTCTTTTTTTTCTTTTCTTCCCCCTCCTCATTCTCTCCTCTTCTTCTTTCCCCCCCTCTCCCGGTGTCTTTTCCCCCTCCTCCTTCCCCCTCTCCGGTGTCTTTTCCCCCTCCTCCTCGCCCCTCTCCCGTGTCTTGCCCCCTCCTCCTCGCCCTCTCCCGGTGTCTTTGCCCCCTCCTCCTCGCCCCTCTCCCGGTGTCTTTGCCCCCTCCTCCTCGCCCCTCTCCCGGTGTCTTTGCCCCCTCCTCCTCGCCCCTCCCGGTGTCTTTGCCCCCTCCTCCTTCCCCCTCTCCCGTTTCTTTGCCCCCCTCCTTCCCCCTCCCTCTCCCGGTTCTTTGCCCCCTCCTCCTTCCCCTCTCCCGGTGTCTTTGCCCCCTCCCCTTCCCCCTCTCCTCCCGGTGTCTTTGCCCCCTCCTCCTTCCCCCTCTCCCGGTGTCTTGCCCCCTCCTCCTTCCCCCTCTCCCGTGTCTTTGCCTTGCCCCCCTCCTCCTTCCCCCTCTCCTCCCGGTGTCTTTCCCCTCCTCCTTCCCCCCTCCCGGTGTCTTTGCCCCCTCCTCCTCCCCTCCTCCCGGTGTCTTTGCCCCCTCCTCCTTCCCCCTCTCCCGGTGTCTTTGCCCCCTCCTCCTTCCCCCTCTCCCGGTGTCTTTGCCCCCTCCTCCTTCCCCCTCTCCCGGTGTCTTTGCCCCCTCCTCCTTCCCCCTCTCCCGGTGTCTTTGCCCCCTCCTCCTTCCCCCTCCTCCCGGTGTCTTTGCCCCCTCCTCCTTCCCCCTCTCCCGGTGTCTTTGCCCCTCCTCCTTCCCCCTCTCCCGGTGTCTTTCCCCCTCTATGCCTTTACTCTATGCTGTCTACCAACTACCCTGGTGAGTGAGGAGAAGGGAACATCTCAGGGGCAATGTCTTGTTAGGAAAGATGCATAGAAAGCACTTTAGGAAGAGAGACCACCCAGTGGTGATGGTGTCTGGACCCCAGAGTGTGGTGGTGTGCTTGGAGCTGTACTTTGTAAGTCTCAGGAGCACAGAGGCAGTGTCTTGGTTCTGATCCATTTTCATCTACCAAAGGTAGGGAAATGATTCTCCTGTGGCTTCTGGGGAGTGGTTAGAGTCAGGCAGCTTCTCAGGTGGCTTCTGGTGGACACAGGAATCGAGTCTCATTTAAGGCTGGGGCTGTGAAGCTGCAGGTAAAGTCATTAGCTGGCCAGAAGGATGCTTTTGATCCAGAGAAAGGTGTGCAGCATGGCCTGGCCTGCACAAGGCCCCTGTTGGTGAGTTGTGACTCTTTAAGTGTGTTCTAAAATCCAGTCACTTGTCTTGCTAATGTGAGGCTCTCACCTCTCTAGCCCCATAGGTGAGAACCCAGGGAATGCAGCTGGGAATGTTTTGGTCTTGTTTGCAGCTGCCAAGCCCCTTTGTCCTTACAAACCCCTGGCTTTTGGGGAGTGGTGTGAGCCACTCTTGCCAGCCTGGGAGAGCCCTCCAGGTGAGCTAAGAGGTCGATGTCACAGAACCACAGAGTGGTCTGGGTTGGAAGGGGCCTCCAAAGGTCATCCAGTCCAACCCCCTCTGCAGCAAGCAGGAGCACCCTCAGCTGGCTCAGGCTGCCCAGAGCCCTCCCAGAGAGCTGAAGAATTGTCCCTGCAAGCACTTGGCTGGTGAGGCCCCTGTTGAGCTGCAGGAGCTGCCCACAGCCCCACGCGGAGGGCAGGCCCCTGGGCTTGGAGTCCTGTCTGAAGGTCAGGCTCACTGTGGCTGGGTTTTCACTGAGGGTTGGTCAGACCTCCAATTCTCACTTCTTTGGAAAGCTGACCACTGGGGAGGTCTGAGATGCCCCCCAAGTCCCTTGCTGAGAGCAGTCTAAGCCTAAACCTGTCCACAGAGCTTAGCCGGGAGAGCTTTCTTCTTCCCCTGGTGAGACTGCTGCGTGGGTTGGTTAAGCTGCCAGCACTTGCAGGGTTCCACCGGGCTCAGTCACGTTCTTCTAGGGAGGGGAGCACAACAACAACTGCAAATGACTTGAGTTTGCAGCAAACCAGCTGGGATGTTTACAAAAGGCACCTAAATTTGTTTGGAAACGTTCCCTTGCGAGGCTGCCTCTGGTCTCTGGCGCTGTTTGTGTTGTAAACGGCCTCCCGCTGGCTCTGCTTGCAGCTGTGGGCCTCAGAAAGCTTTCAGATCCATGGGTGACGAGGGCTGAGCATCACATCATCACCTTGCTCTTGCACTGGGCTCCAAGCCTCCCCTGCCTGTCCAAGCTGCAGGGAGGGACTTGTCTTCCTTTGCTCTTGATGAGACTCCGAGTTCCTCTTCCTCTTTGCGAAGTGTGGTGCTACAGGCAGCCTGCCCTCAGCTCCCTGCAAGTGTGAGCTTCCTGAGGCCAGCTGCTCAATTTCAAGCTCCTTTCACAGCACTCACCTCCTTCTAGAGGTCTTCTGCATGCCACAGAAACTCCTCATTAGAGGGTTTGGGGTTTTTTTTTCTCCCCCTCCTTCCCATCCAGCTTGAACAGGGATCTGTAGTTGTGAGCTGAGGACCCCAACAGACTGACTGAAAGCATTAAGGTGACTGCTGTGGGAGAATGCCAGGTTGGCAGGGACCCCAGGATCACCTGGGCCAAGCTTTCTAGGTGATGGTGGAGTTGAAATGAGCTGGCCCAGCACCCTGTCAAGCTCAGTCTGCAGGCTGTCCAGTGTGGAGGATTCCACTGCTTTCCCTTGGGAGACAATTCCAACCTCTGACTGCCCTCACAGGGAGGGCTGGAGTCCAACTGGCATCTCCCCAGGCGTGACTTGGCCCCATCAGCCCTGTCTTTTCCATGTGAAGGTGACTGTTGTGGAAGGGTGAGTGTGGTGTTGCCTCTGAAACCCTTAGACTCTGAGAAGGATTCTACCTTGAGACCTGTTGGGCTTCCCTGCAGCTGAAGACCTTCCCAGCAGCGAGTCTGAGTCGAGGTCCTCTGCAGCAGCCACTCTCTTTAAAACTACCTCCAAACTCAAGCCAGGGCTCCTTTCTAAAGGGATACTCCCTGCAGACTGCAGCTCTTCTCTCTTGGTTTTCTTCCCCCCCCCACCCCTCTTGTTGAATAGCTGCTTTGGCTGTGAAATGTTCACAATGATCTCAGCAATGTCTTCCTAATCCTGGCCAGACAAGCGAAAGGCTGATTCTGCACCCAGAGACCTCTGCTGGAACCACTGCTACAAATCCCCTGCCTGCCAAAGTTTGATGCTGCTGGGAGAAGTGGAGAGCCCAGATGACATGGGAAGGTCTGCAGCACCCAGCTGAGAGTCCAACCAAGCTCTGCTGAAAGACTTCACTGAAGGGGGCTGAGGGCTTTGGGCTGCGCTGAGCACTCGGAGCTTTCAGTCTGGACTTTGTGGATGTGTGCCTGGAGCTCTGCACAGGCCCCACTTGATTAACTCCTGGTGTTGATCTGAGAAGAGTTTGGGGAGCTGCTGGAGAGGGTCCAGAGGAGCCACCAAGATGCTCAGAGGGCTGGAGAAGCTCCCCTATGGGGACAGGCTGAGAGAGTTGGTGATGTTCAGCCTGGAGAAGAGAAGGCTCCAGGGAGACCTCAGAGCAGCCTTCCAGTACCTGAAGGGAGCCACAGGAGAGCTGGGGAGGGACTTTGGACAAGGGCTGGGAGTGACAGGACGGGACAATGGCTTTGAGCTGAGGAGGGGAGGCTGAGGTGGAGATTAGGAAGAAATTCTTTCCAGTGAGGGTGGGGAGACAGTGCACAGGCTGCCCAGGGAGGCTGTGGATGCTCCCTCCCTGGAGGTGTTCCAGGCCAGGTTGGATGACCTGAGCAACCTGGGCTGGGGGAGTGTCCCTGCCCATGGCAGGGGGCTGGAACTGGTTATCTTCAGGTCCCTTCCAGCCCAAACCATTCCATGCCAACATCACAGTGCCCATGCAGCACACTGTGTGTCTCCAGCACTGCCAGCAGCGGAGCCTGGGAACTTCCCCCCCGAGGTGTCAACTCTTTGGGTCACCAGAACAGTGCTGAGGGTGACCAAGCATTGCCCTTTGCTCTCCCACCTTGGAGACCCTCAAAACCTTGCCTGGAGATGGTTCTGGACAATTGGTCCTAGGTGACTGCTGGAGCCCACCAGGTGACCTCCAGAGGACCCTTCCAACCTCAGCCATTCTGTGGCTGGGTGAAGGCTGTCCTGGGTGCAGTGACTTCACTCCAGGCAGGGGCTGGAGGAGGTCAGTGAGGCTCTGTTGCTACCACTCCAATCCCTCTTGTCCCCTATGCCTGGGACTGTGCCTTATGATTTTTACCAGCATCTGTCTTGGTGCAACCAACTCACTCTTCAGGGCTCCTTGCCACTGCAGCTGCCCACACTAAGTGTCAGCCTTGGGAGCCTTTTTCTTTGTGTGCTAAACACTGTGCTGAGGGGTCAGATGGTGGGGAGTGGTGCAGATCTAAGGTGCATGTGGCTCTAAGCCTGTGAAGGGACCACTCTGGCAGTCAGTCAGTCTCCCAGGGTGTCTCTCAGTGTGCTGAACAGAGCTTTCCCTCCAGCTGTATTTTGGTTGTTTTTAAAAGGAAATAACACAGATTTCTTCTTGTTTTTTCTTTAGCATCAGCTCTGCAAGGTCCTGCAAGTCCTTAACCTTCTTCTCCAAAAGCCACTTTGAATCCTTTCCAGGTGCTGCAGCTTCACATCCTGCTGCCAGGCCTCAAGGGAGATCCTCCTTGCTCTTCACAGCCACCTGGAAAAGGAGGAGGGAGGTGGCTGTCCATGGGTCCATGTCCCAGGGGAGGCCAGGGACAAGCAGAGTCCCTCAGGATCAGTCCTGGGACCAGGCTTGGTCAACATCTCTGTGGGTGCCAGGGACAGTGGCACTGAGTGCACCCTGCACCAGGTTTGCTGATGGCACCAAGCTGTGTGGTGCAGCAGACAGCTGGAGGGAAGGGATCCAGCCAGAGGGACCTGGACAGGCTGCAGAGGTGGGCACAAGCCAACTCAGGAGCTTCAACAAGACCAAGGGCAGGGTCCTGCAGCGGGTGGAGGCACCCCCAGGCACAAATCCAGGCTGGGCAGGGACTGGCTGGAGAGCAGCCCTGAGGAGAGAGACTTGGGGGCGGGGGAGGAGAAGCTCCCAGGAGCTCTCAGGGCACTTGCAGCCCGGAAAGCCAGCAGAGCCTGGGCTGCAGCAGGAGAAGTGTGGCCAGCAGGGCAAGGGAGGGGATTCTCCCCCTGCTGAGACCCCACCTGGAGTACTGCCTCCAGTTCTGGAGCCCCTATTCCAGAGGGATCTGGAGGGCTGGAAGGTGTCCCAGCAGGGCCAGGAGGAGGAGCAGAGGGCTGGAGCACCTCTGCTGTGAGGACAGACTGAAGGAGTTGGGGCTGTTCAGGCTGGAGAAGAGAAGGCTCCCAGGTGACCTCATTGTGCCTTCCAGGATCTGCAGGGGGCTACAGGAGGCTGGGGAGGGCTGCTCAGGAGATCAGCAGTGCAGTGCTAGGACTAGGGGAATGGACTGAAGCTGGAGGTGGGAGATTCAGGCTGGAGGTGAGGAGGAAGTTCTTCCCCATGAGAGTGGGGAAGCCCTGGACGGGTTGTGCAGGGAGGTGGTTGAGGCCCCATCCCTGGAGTGTTGAAGCCCAGGCTGGCTGAGCTCTGGCCAGGCTGATCTAGTGTGGGGTGTCCCTGCCCATGGCAGGGGGGTGGACTGGCTGATCCTCGTGGTCCCTTCCACCCTGACTGATCCTATGAATGTTGGGTGGATGATCTCAGAGGGCTTTTCCAGCCAAAGCCATTCCATGGCTCTCCCAGCTGGGAGGAGAGCAGAACCTTAGGCTGGCTGGGAGCAGATGGTTGCAGTGTGGCTGTGCCCAGTGCTCCGCTCTGCGAACCTTCTCCTTACTGCTGCTGGGATTGGAACACAGCAAAGCTTTGCCCTGACATCCTCCAGTTGTCACTTTCCAACTCAGCCCACTGGAGATCTTTTTAAAGCCCGAATCCTGCTTAGGCTTGGCTGACAGGAGACAATCCCAGTAATAGCCACTTAAGGGAGATTTGCTTTTATTAGAAACCTCTAAATGGGTAACCTACTGTACATGAGGGGACAGTGGAATGGTTGGGAGGTGAAATCATGCTGCAGCAAAGAGGCCTCTGGCCAGGAGCTGGCTGATCAGACAGGACATGATGGCAAATTTGCAGATGGCACCTAGCTGGGAGCAGATGTTGGTCAGTGAGAGGCCGGAAGGGCTCTGCAGAGGGACCTTGCCAGGCTGGGCAGATGGGCAGAGTCCAGCAGGATGGCATTCAACAAGTCCAAGTGCCAGGGGCTGCACTTTGGCCACAGCAACCCCAGGCAGGGCTACAGGCTGGGGGCAGAGTGGCTGAGAGCTCCCAAACAGAGAGGGACCTGGGGGTGCTGGTTGACAGCTGCCTGAACATGAGCCATCAGTGTGCCCAGGTGGCCAAGAAGGCCAAGGGCATCCTGGCCTGCAGCAGGAAGAGTGTGGCCAGCAGGAGCAGGGAGGTCATTGTGCCCTGTGCTCAGCACTGCTTAGGCCACACCTTGAGTCCTGTGTCCAGTTCTGGGCTCCTCAGGTTAGGAAAGAGGTTGAGATGCTGGAAGGTGTCCAGAGAAGGGCAACAAGGCTGGGGAGGGGTCTGGAGCACAGCCCTGGGAGGAGAGGCTGAGGGAGCTGGGGTTGCTTAGCCTGGAGAAGAGGAGGCTCAGGGGAGACCTTCTTGCTCTCCAACTCCCTGCAGGGAGGTTGTAGCCAGGTGGGGGTTGGTCTCTTCTCCCAGGCAAGCAGCACCAGAACAAGAGGACACAGTCTCCAGCTGTGCCAGGGAGGTTTAGGCTGGAGGGGGAGAAAGTTCTTCCCAGAAAGAAAGATTGGCCCTTGGATGTGCTGCCCAGGGAGGTGATGGAGTCCCCATCCCTGGAGGTGTTTCAGAGGGGCTTGGATGTGGCACCTGGAGCCATGGTTACTTAGTCAGGAGGTGTTGGGTGCCAGGTTGGACTTGATGATCTCTGAGGTCCCTTCCCACCTTTTTTGATTGCAGGATTCTTTGAGCTGTGTGCTGGAGCAGTGGGCTGCAAGGAATCATTGGCCTGGGGCAGTCATCCTGAGCCCTGCTCTCGGTGCTTAGGCACAGGCTGTGCTCCCAGCCGTGGGTTCGTGTGGCTCAGGGCTGTGCAGACCAGAAAGGTGGAGTTTATTCCCCCCAGTTAGGCTCTCTTCGAGCAGTGCCAGCCTTCCTGTGACTCACTGAGTCATTTTTAGTAACTCATTTGCATTGAATCCTTTTCAGAGGCTCGGGTTTGTGTTTTCCTTCGCTGCACAGATGATGACTGAATGGGAGGCAGCGTTGGCTTTGTTTTCCTTCCTCCTGTCAAATTAGCCTCACAGGCTTCCCAAATGCCTCTCAGGAGCTCAGGCACTCACACATCTCTTCCCCTCTGCAGACTTTCTGCTCTCCACACCAATCCTTGGAGCAAAGCCCTGGACCTGTGCCCCTGTGCTCAGCACTGGTTAGGCCCCACTGTGTCCTGTTCTGGGCTCCTCAGTTTAAGAAGGAAATTGAGAGACTTGAAGGGTCCAGAGAAGGCAACAAGGCTGGGGAGGGGTCTGGAGCACAGCCCTGGGAGGAGAGGCTGAGGGAGCTGGGGTTGCTAATGTGGCCTTCCAGGATCTGCAGGGGCTCCAGGAAGGCTGGGGAGGGACAGCTCAGGATCTCAGGGAGTGATAGGACTAGGGGGGATGGAATGAAGCTGGAGGTGAGGAGGAAGTTCTTCCCCAGGAGAGTGGTGAAGCCCGAATGGGTTGTGCAGGGAGGTGGTTAGGCCCTGTCCCTGGAGTGTTTAAGCCCAGGCTGGCTGAGGCTCTGGCCTGCTGCTCTTGGTGGGGTGTCCCTGCCCATGGCAGGGGGGTGGAACAGCTGATCCTTGTGGTCCCTTCTAACCCTGACTGCTACTATTATACTATGCTTAGCCTGCAGAAGAGGAGGCTCAGGGGAGACCTTCTTGCTCTCTCCAACTCCCTGAAGGGAGGTTGTAGCCAGCTGGGGGTTGGTCTCTTCTGCCAGGCAACCGGCACCAGAACAAGAGGACACAGTCTCCAGCTGTGCCAGGGGAAGTTTAGGCTGGAGGTGAGGAGAAAGCTCTTCCCAGAGAGAATTGTTAGCCATTGGAATGTGCGCCCAGGAGGTGGTGGAGTCCCATCCTGGAGGGGTTCAAGAGGGGATTGGATGTGGCATTTGGAGCCATGGTTTAGCCATGGGGGCTGTGGTGCCAGGTTGGACTCGATGATCTCTGAGGTCTCTTCTGACCTTGGTGATTCTGTGATTCTATGCCAGCAGCTTTGGCATACAGGGAGTGTTCTCCTGTGGCCCCACCTCTGGCTCACCCCAGGGTGTTTCTGCAGGCACAAGAAACGTGCAGGGAAGTGCTTGACAGGCTCTGCAGCGGCAGACATCTGTGCCCCAAGGCTTCTGTGCAGTCTGAACTTATAAGGAGTTGAAGGAGGGGTTGGGATGAGAGCAGGATTGCCGGAGCAGGGCCTCAGCATCTGCAGCACTCCACAGCTCGGCCCTCGGCGGTCCCTGAAGTGTGCTCCCAGCTGCTTGCTTTGTCTGCGGGCTGAAATCGTTGCCTGAATTGAGCCTGCCCATTCCTCAGTGCTGAGAGGAGCCCTTCTAAGATGCCAGGGAGGCCGCCCCACCTCAGCCATGCAAGGGGCTGCATTCCTCCTGCCAGCTCAGGAGCTGTGGTATTTGGCTGTGCAAGCAGAGGGGAGGCTGTCAGGGAGAACTTCTGCTGGGCAAGGGTCTGTAGTAGGATGGCAGAGACCTGGTTGTTGGGCCACAACCACCTCATAGAATCACAGAATCACCAAGGTTAGAAGAGACCTCAGAGATCATCGAGTCCAAGCTGGCACCACAGACCCCATGGCTAAACCATGCCTCCAAGTGCCACATCCAATCCCCTCTTGAACCCCTCCAGGGATGGGGACTCCACCACCTCCCTGGGCAGCACAGCCCAATGGCTAACAACTCTCTCTGGGAAGAACTTTCTCCTCCCCTCCAGCCTAAACCTCCCCTGGCACAGCTGGAGACTGTGTCCTCTTGTTCTGGTGCTGCTGCTGGCCTGGAGAAGAGACCAACCCCAGCTGGCTCCAACCTCCCTTCAGGGAGTTGGAGAGAGCAAGAAGGTCTCCCCTGATGCAGCACTACAGGCTCGGGGAAGAGTGGCCGCAGGGTGGAGAAGGGCCTGGGGGGTGTGGACTGGCAGCCAGGTGAAGAGCAGCCAGTGTGTGCCCAAGTGGGCAAGAAGGGGCCTGGCTCAGGAAGAGTGTGGCCAGCAGGACAGGGATGTGCTTGTCCCCTCCTGCTTGGCACACGTTGAGTCACACCTGGAAGACTGGGCTCGGTTTTTGGCCCCTCACTGCAAGAGGGACATGGAGGGGCTGGAGCAGGTCCCAAGAAGAGCATCCAGGCTGGTGAAGGGCCTCCAGCACAGGGCTTGTGAGGAATGCCTGAGGGAGCTGTGGTTGTTTAGCCTCCTGAAGAGGAGGCTGAGGGAAGAGCTCCTCACCCTCTACAGCTACCTGACAGGAGGCTGGGCTGAGGTGGGGGTCGGTCTCTTCTCACATGCACCAAGGGACAGGACAAAAGGAAATGGTCTCAAGTTGAGGCAGGGGAGGTTCAGATTGGGCATTAGGAACAACTTCTTCCCAGAAAGGCTTGCCAAGCACTGTCCCAGGCTGCCCAGGGAGGTGCTGCAGCCTCCAGCCCCGGAGGTGTTGAAAAGCCACATGGATGTGGTGCTGTGGGTTAGTGGTGATGGCTTGGCAGCAGCGGTGGCATTGTGAGCTCTGGGTTGGACTTGATGATCTCCAAGGCCGCCTCCTGGTTCACATCCTGCACCACACAGGCTGTGATGCACTGCCACCTTCCCAGCCTGCCTGTGTGCCCATCCTCTGCCCAGCCACTGCCACCTTCCCAGCCTGCCTGTGTGCCCATCCTCTGCCCAGCCACTGCCACCACGCTGGGTGCCAGTAATGTTAATGGCCCTGGCTGGCAGGCTCCCCAGCAGGTGCTGATGATGGATGGCATAATGAGATGACTCTGGAGGTGTGGGCAGCAGCCAGGAAAGGTCAGGCAAGTAATTTACACCCCAGAGGCCTCTGCTGTGAGAGCCACCAGCACGGCAGGGCTGTGGGCAGGCCGCAGAGAGGGATTTTTGTGTCCCAGGCTGCACCTCGGAGCCACGAGCTGTAGATCCCCTCTAGATCCCCCTGCACAATTCCCTTCATTGCTCTTGCCCTGTCTGCAGCTCAGGCAGTAATAGCCTTTGGCAGGGTTTGGGCTTTGATGCTGCCAGCTCTTGTCTCAGATGGGATAGAAGGAGGCTGGAGATGGGCAGCTCCAGGGCTCGTGCAGCTCCTGGGCTGCTGCCTCCGGGCTTGCCTTCTGGGGTGCCTGCAGAGCTGTGCGCTCACTGCTGCACTGAGGTGAGGAGAAAGTTCTTCCCAGAGAGAGCTGTTAGCCACTGGAATGTGCTGCCCAGGAGGTGGTGGAGTCCCCATCCCTGGAGGTGTTCAAGAGGGGCCATGGTTTAGTTAGTCAGGAGGTGTTGGGTGCCAGTTGGACTCGATGATCTTGAGGTCTCCTCCAACCTTATTGATTCTATGCTTCTGTGATGTCCAGGTTGAAAGACCTCTTAGATCATTGAGTCCAACCTTCTACCCAACACCCCATCACCACTAGACCATGTCCCCAAGCTCCACATCTGCTCCTTTTCTGAACCCCCTCCAGGGGGGGGACTCCCTGGCAGCCTGTGCCAATCCCTGACCACTCTTGCAGCAAAGGATCTCCTCCTGATGCCCAACCTAAACCTCCCCTGGTGCAACTTGAGGCTTGTCTCCTCTTGTCCTATCATGATTTACTTGGAGAAAGATGCCAACCCCAGCCTCACCCCAGCCTCCTTTCAGGTAGCTGTAGAGTTTTCTCCCTGCTGATAGGATCTAGGTGCTTCAGCTCTTCTTTAGATGGAGCTCAGAGTGGGAATGATGGGATGGAATGAAGGGGAGATTCAGATTGGATGTTAGGAAGGAGTTCTTCCCCTTGATGGTGGTAAGAGCCTGGCACAGGTTTGCCCAGGGAGGTGTGGAAAGCCTCATCCCTGGAGCTTTTAAGGCCAGCTGGATGTGGCTGTGAGCATCCTGCTGTGGTGTGAGGTGCTGGAAGGTGTCCAGAGAAGGGCCTCCAGGCTGAGCAGAGGGCGGAGCTCCTCTGCTATGAGGACAGACTGCAGAAGTTGGGCTGTTTCAGTCTGGAGAAGGCTCTCAGGAGACCTCATTGAGGCCTTCCAGTATCTGAAGGGGGCTAGAGAAATCTGGGAGGGACTTCTTAGGGTGTCAGGGAGTGATGGGACTGGGGGGGAGTGGAAGAACTGATTCAGACTGGGATGTTAGGAAGAAGTTGTTCCCCTTGAGGGTGGTGAGAGCCTGGCACAGGTTGCCCAGGGAGGTGGTGAAGCCTCATGCCTGGAGGCTTTTAAGGCCAGGCTGGATGTGGCTGTGAGCAACCTGCTGTGGGTGAGTGTCCCTGCCCATGGCAGGGGTTTGGAGCTGGCTGAGCCTTGAGGTCCCTTCCATCCCTAACAGTTCTATGATTCTAATGCTAGATTTTCTGCTGAGGTGTCCCCCAGCCCCTCACAGCCTCTGCCTGGGATTCTGGGCGCTGGGAGTGGGCAACCACTGTTCCCAGCACTCCCCAGATGCCCCCGCTGGAGAGGCCCAGGGTTCGCTCCTCGGGGCGCGGCGGGCAGCGGGCTGGCTGCGGCGCCTGCGGCCTCGCCGGGGAGCTGGGAGGCTGTGTGCTTGAGGGGGAGCATGGGGAAGCACTGGCTGTTTTGGGAGGGGCAGAGGAGCACACAGCCCCTTGCATTTCCCAGCCAGCTGCTGCTGATTCAGGAGGTGGTTCTGTGGTTTTGCAGCGCCGGTGGCGTGGAGCTGAGCCCCCGAGGGCTCGGGGGCTGCTGCAGCCACAAGCTGCAGCACTGCTCCGCTCCCCCTCACCATCCCATGCCCTCCTGCCTGGGACACACGCTGGTGCCTTTTAGGAGCAGGAGGGTAAGAGAAACCCCAAAGCTTCCAGGCTGGGTTTGCTGCTTCTTTCCCCCTGGCCAAGGGATCACATGCTCCGCTCTAACTGTTTCCAGCCCCCCTCTCTGCAGCGCTTGCAGGCCTCAGCATGATCCTTTGACACATCCTCATGTGATGGGAGGGGCAGAGAATGGCACAAACCTCTGCCCATGCCTTTGATGGTTTGCTTTTGTTTTCCTGTCAGACTAAAAGCAGAGCTCCGGGCCCCCGTTCCCCCCCTCGGGTCTAGCTGCAGGCACAGCAGGGCAGATGTGACCCAGGAGAAGCTTCCTCAGGTCCTGGCCTCACTCCATGTAGGAAAAAATGCTTTTCCTTCCCCACAGGGCCACAATTGCAGCTCTTAGTATCATCATAGTATCATCAGTCAGGGTGGGAGGGCAGGACACCCCACACTAGATCAGCCTGGCAGAGCCTCAGCCAGCCTGGGCTTAAACACCTCCAGGGCTGGGGCCTCAACCCCCTCCCCTGCACAACCCATTCCAGGGCTTCACCACTCTCATGGGGAAGAACTTCCTCCTCCCCTCCAGCCTCAATCTCCCCACCTCCAGCTTCATTCCATTCCCCCTAGTCCTAGCACTGCCTGAGACCCTGAGCAGTCCCTCCCCAGCCTTCCTGTAGCCCCCTTCAGATCCTGGAAGGCCACAATGAGGTCACCTGGAGCCTTCTCTTCTCCAGACTGAACAGCCCCAACTCTTCCTTCAGTCGGTCCTCACAGAGAGCTGCTCCAGCCCTCTATCATCCTCCTGGCCTCTGCTCTGGACACCTTCCAGCCCCTCCAGATCCCTCTTGTCATAGGGCTCCAGACCTGGAGGCAGTACTGCAGGTGGGGTCTCAGCAGATCGGTGAGCAGAGGGGAGAATCCCCTCCCTTGCCCTGCTGGCACCCTTCACTTCTCCTGCTGCAGCCCAGGCTCTGCTTGCTTTCGGGCTGCAATGCACCCTGAGAGCTCCTGGGAGCTTCTCCTCCCCCAGCACCCCCAAGGCTCTTCCTCAGGGCTGCTCCCCGCCAGTCCCTGCTCAGCCTGGATTTGTGCAGGACCCCGCCCTTGGTCTTGTTGAAGCTCTGAGTTGCTTGTGCCCACCTCTGCAAGCCTGTCCAGGTCCCTCTGGATGGATCCCTTCCCTCCAGCTGTCCTGCTGCTCTTGTTCTGGTGCTGCTTGCCTTGGGAGAAGAGACCAACCCCCTCCTGGCTACAACCTCCCTGCAGGTAATTGTAATACAAGAAGGTCTCCCCTGAGCCTCCTCTTCTCCAGGCTAACCCCCAGCTCCCTCAGCTTCTCCTCCCAGGGCTGTGCTCCAGACCCCTCCCCAGCTTTGTTGCCCTTCTCTGGACACCTCCAAGTCTCTCAATGTCCTTCCTAACCTGAGGAGCCCAGAGCTGGAACAGGACTCAAGTGTGCCTCAGCAGTGCTGAGCACAGGGCACATGACCTCCCTGCTCCTGCTGGCCACACTCTTCCTGCTGCAGGCCAGGCCAGACTGGATGAGGCTTTGAGCATCCTGGGCTAGGTGGAGGTGTCCCCTACCCACGGCAGGGGTTGAACTGGATGATCTTTAAGCTCCCTCCCAGCTCAAAGCTGTTCTATCATCCTGTGAGATCAATGA
>JAAWVA010000041.1:4789036-4809720 GCA_015227895.2 Colaptes auratus | reverse complement strand
CCTTCCCTCCTCTCCTCCTTTCCTTCCCCAGCCCCCAGCATGTCTTTGACACTCTGTAGAAGGCATGGCTTATGCAATTACCATGATGCTGCTGATTAAAAAAAGGCCCAAACCTTCCCCTCCAGAGGGCAGGGCTGTTCCTTTTGGGGTTTAATTCCTTGCCTGGGGGGTTTATTTCTTGCTTGGTTTTCTTTTTCCACACCTGGGGCAGCTAAGAGAATCAGTAAAATCATCAGAGAATTGATTGTTAGGGTTGGAAGGGACCTCAAGGGACCCCCCCCCAGCCTCTGGATGTGTTCCTTGGTGGCCTGAGCTGGATTGTATGGTCCTGCTGTGGCAGGGGGGGTTGGACTTGATGATCTCTTTGGGACCCTTCTACCCCCTGACATCCTCTGATCAAGGATCAGCCAGTTCCAACCCCCCTGCCATGGGCAGGGCCACCTCACCCCACAGCAGGTTGCTCACAGCCACTTCCAGCCTGGCTGCAAACACCTCCAGGGATGAGGCTTCCACCACCTCCCTGGGCAGCCTGTGCCAGGCTCTCACCACCCTCCTGGGGAACAACTTCTTCCTAACATTCAGTCTAAATCTTTCCCTCTCTAGCTTGGATCCATCCCCCAAGTCCTATCCCTCCCTGACACCCCCAAAAGTCCCTGCCCAGCTTTCTTGTAGCCCCCTGCAGACACTGGATGGCCACAGTTAGGTCTCCTGGGAGCCTTCTCCTCTCCAGACTGCACAACCCCAACTCCCTCATGGCAGAGCAGCTCCAGCCCTCTGCTCATCCTGGTGGCCCTTCTCTGGGCACCTTCCAGCACCTCAAAGGATTTGCCCCTGCTCCCTGAAGTGCAAAGCCCTGGGGGTGGGTGGGTGGGGGGGGCAGTGCCTTTTGGTTTGTGTGGTGGCTTTGCCCTAGCTGCTGTGAATCTTGGTTTCTTCCTTCCTTTCTTTCCAGGTCTGTTTGTAAACCCTCTGAACTCTGACTGTGTGTGGACTGGGACAGCAAAGCTGCTCTGGCAGGAGCTGAGCTGCATTTTCTTGGTGTGCAATGCTGTCATTTAGGGGGGAGGTGGTTTGTAGTTAAAAACCTGCCTCCTTGCCAGCTTCTGGGGGGTTGGGGGGGGTGGGGGGGGTTGGGGTGTGCATCCCCCTCGTTGGGATGCAGGCAGTGTAAAAGACGACCAGAATAAAACTGTCAGGAATTCGAGGAAGCTTTTCCACCCTCCTTGGGGGTTTGGTTGGTTTTTTCCCCCTCCCCCCCCCCGGCGCCCTCCTGTGGCACTTTCCAGTACTGAGGCTAAAAAATCTCAGCACCGGGAGGGTTGGAAGGGACCTCTGGAGAACTGAGTGGCCCAGAACTGGACCCAAGATCCCAGGTACGGCCTCAGCAGGGCAGAGCAGAGCAGGAGGAGAACCTCTCTGGACCCCAGGATGTCCTTAGCCTTGCCCACAATGGCTCTGCGCTGGACTCCTTCAAGCAGGTGTTGGAAGGGATTTTGCTCACACTGCAGGGGAGGTTCCAGCACCTGCTACAAAAAGATGCCAACAGAACTGTTCAACCAGGCCAAAGCTCCTGCAGCCCCAAACCCAGAGCAGAAGAGATGGAGAAGGCCAACACTGGGAGTTGATTCAGCTTTTTATTTGTATGAAAAATGGACCAGCTGGAGCAAGAGTAGTGTCGGTTGGTGGTGGTGCTGTTGTTACTTGGGTGACTCTGAGAGCTGTAAACATCCAGGAGCCTGTTTGGAATGCCCAGGGCCTGTCCATGAGCTCTGAGTCATTCTGCCAGGAGGTTTTCCCCCTCCTCTTACTTCTTCCTGCCAAGCTTTGGAGCCTTCTCCAGGCCCTGAATGTATTTCCGAGGTAGTTGATATTCTTCTGCAAGAAGGACCAAAGAGCTCCCTTCAGGTCAACAGCCAGCACTCAGAGAATGAAAGCCTGCTGGAAGCACTCCCAGAAGTGACTTACCCAGCAGCATCTTGGCCAGGTGATGGATTTGGTTGCCTTGGATCTGGACCTGAACCCTGTCTTTCGTCCCCGGGACCGGGGCGACTGTGGCGCTGGCTTGGACCTTCTGCTGCAGAACGTTGGCCACACCCTGGGGGTCTAAGCCATACAGCTCCAGGTTCTTGATGATTGTCACCTGCAGGATGAAGTAACCACTGCTGCACTCAGTTGTGCCTCCCTGAGCCCAGGCAGCTGCCACAGCTGCTCCCACAAGCTGGGGGTCAGCTCAGCTCCCCCCCCGCCCCCCAACCCCGGGGCTTCAGTTCTCTGTCATGTTTTACCTTCTTGTTTGATGACCTCTGTGCTATGCTGATGTCAATGGGCTCAATGTTGCCTTTCCTCACAAGAGGTTCTTGGCCATAAAATGTCACCTGGTGTAAGGGCTGGAGCCTTTCCAGGCACCTGAGCAAAGTGCAGACATCTCATGAGTGCAGAGAGCACAGCAAGGCTGATGGGAACTCTGCTGCTGCTTGTGGGGAGAGGCTGAGGGCAGCTGGGGGTAGTTCAGCCTGGAGAAGACTCCAGAAAGGATCCTACAGGAAGGGTTCAGAGGGACTTCTCATGAGGGTGTCTAGAGGCAGGCCAAGGGGGAATGGTTTGAAGCTGAGGGGGAGCAGGGTTAGGCTGGAGCTGAGGAAGGAGGGTGGTGAGACTCTGGAACAGGCTGCCCAGGGAGGCTGTGTATTCAAAGCCAGCTTGAATGAGAGACCTTGAGCAGCTGAGTCCAGCTGAGAGGTGTCCCTGCCCATGGTGGGGAGGTTGGAGGAGATGATCTCTGAGGTCCCTTCCCACCTAAGCCACGCTATGAAGGTCTCTGATAGCTTTTGTTACCAGCAGGAGGTTCCAACTTGAGTAGCTCCCCTGCCCCAGGGCTGTGAGCTGCATGCAGTGGCTGTGTGAACGTGGGAGGAGAGTCACCTGCTCAAGAGCTCATCCCACTTAAGGTTGGAGACTTCCTCTTGCTCTGATTTATCCAGCAGGCAGTCACAGAGGATGGCATTGACCTTTACAAAGCTGCAGAACAAAGCCATGCCTCAGAAGCACACCAAGTCACTGTCTTCCCCCTCCCACCCCCTCTGATTTCAGCAGCCCCAGGGGAAGCAGGGGAGGACAGCCTCCAGGTCTTACTTCTTGTTTGTTTCATCCACCAGCTCGTTGGCCTTCACATAGTTGATGATGATGTTCCTCACCTCACTGCTTGAGAGGATGCTGCCTTTCCTGAAGAGAGAGAAAACCAATGAGCTCCTTGCTTTTAGCCAGGTGCTGGGGGCTGTCACTAAGCCAGAAGACAGCAACTACCCTGACCACACTCAGTGCTGCAATCCACCTGCTAGGGAGGGGAGTGAGCTCTTGTCACAGCTCAGCTGCTGGATGCCAGATCAAAGGCTCACAGCAGTGATTAGAGACTCCAGACCCTTGCTTCTGGGAGCCTAGTTCAGGAGGATGACCCCAGTGCCATCCCTAACTCCTGATGACTGTGGCTGGCTTGTTCAAGAGTGCTCAGCTGAGGAACAGCTGCCACTGAGAGCTGTCTAAGCTGCACCCAAGCAGACAAGCTTAGGGCACAAAGTGAGCTCTTTACACTGTCTGGGCAGTAAAGCAGAGTCTGGGTGGGCAGAATGTGCCTCATCCAGTGGCAAAAGCACACAACCCAAGCAAGGGTTGTGAGGTGTTTAAGCCCAGGCTGGCTGAGGCTCTGGCCAGCCTGATCTAGTGTGGGGTGTCCCTGCCCATGGCAGGGGGGGTGGAACTAGCTAATCCTTGTGGTCCCTTCCAACCCTGACTGAAACTATGAAATATGAAAATGCCTCAAGCTTGATCCTTCAGCTACCAGCTCCTCAGCCTGAGGAGAAGCCAGCTGGGTGCTTGCTGCAGGCAGCTGGCACAGCCTCTTCTCTTTCTCCCCTTTGGGAAGCAACCACCACATCCTTGATTCCCACCACCTTGGCTGCCAGCATCCCAGGGGCCCTCCCTGTGCTAGCAGCCAAGGCTGGGGACTCTCTCTCCAGGGACCAATGGTTTGGGGTGGTCTTTCCTGGAGCTTACTTGTGCCCAGACTCCTGGAAGAGGGGGATCAGTTTTGTTGAGACCCCATAGAGTGGGATGATTTCAGGAGCATGGTAGGCTTGTTCTCTGGCCTCACTCCTGCTCTCCTGGGCAGCAGAGGCTGAAGCAAATCCTTCAGGTACTGTAAATGCTCTGACCCTGGAATGAGAATCAGTTGGTGGTGAGTGGGAAGGGATTGGAACTTTGCATTTCTATGTCACACCCTCCCTGCCCCCTCCCCTCCCAACTCAAATCTGTTAACAGAGTCATGCAAAAAGCTTTCTGGTGTGTGAGGCAGCACAGTGGAGGCCCTCCAAATGCAATCCTCTGTGGGTGAAAGGCCATGATGACAGAAGAGCATTTTTGAAGCACTGGCTGCCAGCACTGAACTGTCCTTGGCTGCATTGCAAAGGTGCAGGTAAGAAGAACCTCAACTCAGGTGACATCAAGCCCTTGTCACCCTCAGCAAAGGCCTCTGGGATGGGAGGAAGGTCAATTCTCAGCTATTCCATGAATATTTGACTCCTTTAATTAGAGAGCCTGGAGGCCCCAGCCCTGGAGGTGTTCAGGAGGGGACTGGAGGTGGCACTTCACAGCAGCACCAAGGTTGGAAGAGACCTCAAAGCTCACCAAGTCCAACCTGGCACCACAGACCTCCTGACTAACCCATGGTTCCCAGGTGCCACATCCAATCCCCTCTGGAACACCTCCAGGGATGGGGACTCCACCACCTCCCTGGGCAGCACATTCCAAGGGCTAACAACTCTCTCTGGGAACAACTTTCTCCTCCCCTCCAGCCTAAACCTCCCCTGGCACAGCTGGAGACTGTGTCCTCTTGTTCTGGGGCTGGTTGCTAGAGAGAAGAGACCAACCCCCTCCTGGCTACAACCTCCCTGCAGGGAGTTGCAGAGAGCAAGAAGGTCTCCCCTGAGCCTCCTCTTCTCCAGGCTAAGCAACCCCAGCTCCCTCAGCCTCTCCTCCCAGGGCTGTGCTCCAGACCCCTCCCCAGCTTTGTTGCCCTTCTCTGGACACCTTCAAGTCTCTCATCCTTCCTAAACTGAGGAGCCCAGAACTGGACACAGGACTCAAGGTGTGGCCTAACCAATGCAGAGTACAGGGCACAATGACTTCCCTGCTCCTGCTGGCCACACTGGTCCTGCTGCAGGCCAGGATGCCATTGGCCTTCTTGGCCACCTGGGCACACTGCTGGCTCATGTTCAGGCGGCTGTCAACCAGCACCCCCAGGTCCCTCTCTGCCTGGCTGCTCTCAGCCACTCTGCCCCCAGCCTGTAGCTCTGTCTGGGGTTGCTGTGGCCAAAGTGCAGCCCCTGGCACTTGGACTTGCTGAATGCCATCCTGCTGGCACTGCCCGTCTGTCCAGCCTGCCAAGGTCCCTCTGCATGGCACCTGGTGCCATGGTTTAGCCATGAGGTCTGTGGTGCCAGGTTGGACTTGATGAGCTTTGAGGCCTCTTCCAACCTTGGTGATTCTGTGACACTGCCCCACTGCAGAGGAGCAGCAGGATGAAATTGAACCCACCCCAAACATGCAGAGGTTTAAAAGCTGCAGTGATCCTTCAGTGCTCACTGGTAAAAGACAGTTCCAGTAGAGAGGAGGAAGAACTGGATCAGTGCAGGAGCTGTTGGAGGCCAGAGGAGGCCACCAAGGTGATCCAAGGGCTGCAGCAGCTCTGCTATGAGGATAGGCTGAGGGAGCTGGGGGTGTTGAGCCTGGAGAAGAGAAGGCTCCTGGGGGACCTTAGAGCTGCCTGCCAGTACCTGAAGAGACTCTGCAGGAAGGCTGCAGAGGGACTTGATGATCAGAGGGCTGGAGCACCTCTCCTATGAGGACAGACTGAAGGAGTTGGGGCTGTTCAGTCTGGAGAAGAGAAGGCTCCCAGGTGACCTCATTGTGGCCTTCCAGGATCTGAAGGGGGCTACAAGAAGGCTGGGGAGGGACTTTTCAGACTATCAGGGAGTGATAGGACTAGGGGGAATGGGATGAAGCTGGAGGTGGGGGAGATTCAGGCTGGACATGAGGAGGAAGTTCTTCACCGTGAGGGTGGTGAAGCCCTGGAATGGGTTGTGCAGGGAGGTGGTTGAGGCCCTGTCCCTGGAGGTGTTTAAGCCCAGGCTGGATGAGGCTCTGTCCAGCCTGATCTAGGGTAGAGTGTCCCTGCCCATGGCAGGGGGGTTGGAACTAGAAGACCCTTGTGGTCCCTTCCAACCCTAACTGAAACTATGAAACTATGACTTTCCCTGAGGGTGTCTGGAGCCAGGACAAGGAGGAAAGGTTTGGAGCTGAGGCAGAGCAGGGTTAGAGTGGAGCTGAGGAAGAAGTTCTGCAGTAGGAGGGTGGTAAGGCTCTGGCACAGGCTGCCCAGGGAGGTTGTGGCTGCCTCCTGCTTGGGGGTGTTCAAGGCCAGGTGGGATGAGGCCTTGAGCAGCTGAGTCTAGTTGAGAGGTGTCCCAGCCTGTGGCAGGGAGGTTGGAGCAGATAATCTCTGAGGTCCCCTTCAGCCTAAGCTGTTCTGTGATTTCACTGAGCAGAGCTGCAGGTTGTGTGCTGGCAGGGAAGAGCAGGGATGAGCTGTGAGTGTGCCTGGCTCCTGCTGCTAAGGCCAAGTTCAGTGAGAGAAAAAGCAAATGCAGAGAGTCAGAGCAATTCTGCTGCTTTTCCAAGTGCAGAAGGCCTGATCTGCTTCTATCTACAGCAATATTCTCCACTCCATTAGTTGCCAGGGAGATGTTACATAAGAGAAGGCCTCAGGCCCAGTGGGAAACTCCAAGTGAGAGCTAATGTGCCAATCTGCAGGAGGAAGGAGCAGGATGGTCTTGATGTAACTCCTAATCCTCAGCAAGACAGAGACACCAGGAGAGGAATCAGGTAGTAAGTAACTGAAAGGTGCAAAGAGTCTTTGTGCAAGTCCATGTGGAATGCAGAACACAGCTTCTGGTTTTGTACAGGGCTTGGCTGGATCCTGTGTGCCACTGAGACTCTGGTTTCAGGAGGAGCCAGCCAGCAGCAGCAGCTTTTTGTGGCACTTACTGTTGAGTTCACTTCCAATTGGGCCAGGAGTTGTTCCAGCACACAGATCATAGACTCAAAGGATGTTAGGGCTTGGAAGGGACCTCTGAAGAGCATTGAGTCCAACTTGCCCAGCAGAGCAGGGTCAGCTAGAATAGGTCACACAGGAATGCATCCAGATGGGGCTTGAAAGTCTCCAGAGCAGGAGACTCCAGCACCTCTCTGGGCAGCCTGCTCCAGGGCTCCAGCAGCCTCACACCGAAGTGGTTTCTCCTCCTGTTCAGATGGAACCTCCTGGGTTCCAGGCTGAGCCCTTTGTCCCTGGACACCACTGAGAAGAGTCTGACCTCATCCTCTTGCCACCTATCCTTTAGCTCTTGCTGAGCAGTGATCAGATCCCCTCTGGGCTGCTCCTCTCCAGCAGCTGCTCTCAACCTGCTCTGCACCCAGCCTGGATTTGTTCCAGGGGTTGACTCAACCCAGATGCAGGACCCTCAGCATTGACTTGTTGACCCTCATGCCCTGGCCCTGGCCCACTCCCCAAGCCTGTCAGGATGCCTCTGGAGGGGATTCCTGCCCTCAAATGAGTCCACTCCCTTCTGGCAGAGCTTACCAACCCCTTTGGACTACAACATTCTACATACTCTGGATGCTTCCAGTCCACTTCCACGATGCTCTCCACACCTTTGCTCAGCTCCTTCACTTGCAAGATCTTCTGCTGCTGCATACATTGCAGGAACTTAGAGAACTGGAGGAAGGAACAATCAGAGATGGGCCCTTGAGCAGTTCATACTCCTGGCCTCCTGTTCCTGACTCATCCAGTCAGAAAAACTGATCTCAAATAACCCCCACCCCCCCCCTCTGCTTCTCTCAACACAACAACTGCTAAGGAGCAATTGGAGGAGTGACTGCCTCTGGCTCTACCATTCCCCTCTGCAGCTCTGCCACTGCTTGCTCTGTGGTGCACATCTCTCAGGGATCACTGCAAGATCTTGGCCTCTGCACATTGTCTTTGCTCCTCAGGGATGACTTTTGTCTCCTTTCTCTCTACTCCAACCTCCCCACCATGGGCAGGGACACCTCTCGACTAGACTCAGCTGCTCAAGGCCTCATCTAGCCTGGCCTTGAGCACCCCCAGGGAGAAGGCAGCCACAGCCTCCCTGGGCAGCCTATTCCAGAGTCTCATCATGCTTGTACTGCAGAAATTCCTCCTCAGCTCCAGCCTAACCCTGCTCTGCCTCAGCTTCAAACCATCCCCCCTTGGCTTGTCTCCAGACACCCTTCTGAGAAGCCTCTCTGCAGCCTTCCTGCAGGATCCCTTCAGGTATGAAATCAACCCCCCCCCCCGCCCCAGGCAAATCTCACCTTCTTGTAGCTGGATTTCTTTATGTCCAGTTGCTGTCCAGCAGGGCTGCAAAGGGATGTTTGAAAAGGTCTTTAGTTAGCAGTCACCCTTCATCCCTTCTTACATCTTGCTCCTTATGCTACAAGTCTCTTAACAGCAGGAATACGAATCACACAGAGAAGGAATCACTTCAAACAAGCCAAGAGATAGGACATGAGGAGTGAAGCTGCTGCTGCTGCTGTGGGGTGGCAAAGAGCTCTTTAAGTGACTGAACAAAGCTGAAACAAATGGCAGTCAGCTAAGTCAGCTGCTAAGGGCATGTCCTGGTCTGGATAATCCTTACACAGAAGGGTTTGGGTTGGAGAGGACCTCCGAAGCTCATCCAGTCCAACCCCTCTGCAGTCAGCAGGGGCATGTTCCACTGGATCAGGTTGCTCAGAGCCCTGTTGAGCTCCACCTTGAAGATCTCCAGGGGTTGTGCTTCAACCACCTCCCTGGGCAGCCTGTTGCAGTGTTCCAGCAGCCTCCTGGCGCAGAACTTGCTCCTCACATCCAACCTAAAACTCTTCTCTCATTTCAAACCACTTCCCTTCATCCTGCCACTGCAGGCCTCTGGAAAGAGTCCCTCTGCAGCCCCTCCAGGCACTGGAAGGCTGCATCAAAGTGTCTGACGTCAGAAGTGAGCACGGATTCAGGTAACCTGAGGTGAGGGCTGAATTTTGCCTTTGAGTCAAAACCTCCACCCTAAAGCTCAGACAATCTTCCAAGCACTTCCAAAGGCAGTGAGGCCAGCACGCAGCAGCCAGCCCGGCAAGCAGCCCCCAGCCCGGCGGGGTGCAGCCCCCAGCCCGGCGCGCAGCCCCCTAGCCAGGCAAGCAGCCCCCAGCCCGGCGGCATGCAGCCCCCCAGCCCGGCAAGCAGCCCCCCAGCCCGGCAAGCAGCCCCCCAGCCCGGCAAGCAGCCCCCAGCCCGCGGCAAGCAGCCCCCCAGCCCGGCGGCAAGCAGCCCCCCAGCCCGGCGGCAAGCAGCCCCCCAGCCCGGCGGCAAGCAGCCCCCTAGCCAGGCAAGCAGCCCCCCAGCCCGCCGGCGCGCAGCCCCCCAGCCCGGCGGCCCGCAGCCCCCCAGCCCGGCAAGCAGCAGCCCCCCATCCCGGCAAGCAGCCCCCCAGCCCGGCAAGCAGCCCCCAGCCCGGCGGCGCGCAGCAGCCCCCCAGCCCGGCGGCGCGCAGCAGCCCCCAGCCCGGCGGCGCGCAGCAGCCCCCCCAGCCCGCTGGCACTCAGCAGCCCCCCAGCCCGCCGGCGCGCAGCAGCCCCCCAGCCCGGCAAGCAGCAGCCCCCCAGCCCGGCAAGCAGCAGCCCCCCCAGCCCGGCAAGCAGCAGCCCCCCAGCCCGGCAAGCAGCAGCCCCCCCAGCCCGCTGGCACTCAGCAGCCCCCCCAGCCCGCTGGCACTCAGCAGCCCCCCCAGCCCGCCGGCGCGCAGCAGCCCCCCCAGCCCGGCGCGCAGCCCCCCAGCCCGGCACCGCGCAGCCCCCCAGCCCGGCGGCCCGCAGCCTCCAGCCCGCCGGCGCGCAGCCCCCCAGCCCGGCACCGCGCAGCCCCCCAGCCCGGCGGCGCGCAGCAGCCCCCAGCCCGCCGGCGCGTATCCCCCCAGCCCGGCGCGCAGCAGCCCCCCCAGCCCGGCAAGCAGCAGCCCCCCAGCCCGGCAAGCAGCAGCCCCCCAGCCCAGCAAGCAGCAGCCCCCAGCCCGGCGGCCCGCAGCCCCCCAGCCCGGCAAGCAGCAGCCCCCCAGCCCGGCACGCAGCCCCCCAACCCGGCACGCAGCCCCCCAGCCCGGCGGCGCGCAGCAGCCCCCCAGCCCGGCAAGCAGCAGCCCCCCCAGCCCGGCGTGCAGCAGCCCCCCAGCCCGGCGTGCAGCAGCCCCCCAGCCCGGCGTGCAGCAGCCCCCCAGCCCGGCGTGCAGCAGCCCCCCAGCCCGGCGTGCAGCAGCCCCCAGCCCAGCAAGCAGCAGCCCCCCAGCCCGGCGTGCAGCAGCCCCCCAGCCCACCTTCTGCCCACATACCAGCAGGAGAACATGTGGCTGCGGAGAAAGGTGCTGGTGAGCAGAGGGAGCTCTGACTTCCTCACTTTGCATTTTAAGGCGTGGAAGAAGCACTGATTCAACAGGGCATCCATTTGCTCTGCAGGGAGAGGCAAGGACAAGCCAGCTGTCAGCAGCTGCTCCCTCAGGACAGAGCTCTCAGGCATAGAATCACAGAGTCAGTAAGGTTGGAAGAGGCCTCAGAGATCATCAAGTCCAGCCTGGCACCCAACACCTCCTGACAACTAAACCATGGCTCCAAGGGCCACATCCAATCCCCTCCTCAACACCTCCAGGGATGGGGACTCCACCACCTCCCTGGGCAGCACATCCCAAGGGCCAATCTCTCCTGCTGGGAAGAACTTTCTCCTCACCTCCAGCCTAAACCTCCCCTGGTGCAGCTTGAGACTGTGTCCTCTTGTTCTGGTGCTGCCTGCCTGGCAGAAGGGACCAACCCCCACCTGGCTACAACCTCCCTGCAGGGAGTTGCAGAGAGCAAGAAGGTCTCCCCTGAGCCTCCTCTGCTCCAGGCTAAGCAACCCCAGCTCCCTCAGCCTCTCCTCCCAGGGCTGTGCTCCAAACCCCTTCCCAGCCTTGTTGCCCTTCTCTGGACACCTTCAAGTCTCTCAATGTCCTTCTTAAACTGAGGAGCCCAGAACTGGACACAGGACTCAAGGTGTGGCCTAACCAGTGCTGAGCACAGGGCAGAATGACCTCCCTGCTCCTGCTGGCCACACTGTTCCTGATGCAGGCCAGGATGCCATTGGCCCTCTTGGCCACCTGGGCACACTGCAGCCTCATGTTCAGACAGCTGTCAACCAGTCCCCCCAGGTCCCTCTCTGCCTGGCTGATCTCAACCACCCTGCCCCCAGCCTGTAGCTCTGCCTGGGGTTGCTGTGGCCAAAGTGCAGCCCCTGGCACTTGGACTTGCTGAATGCCATCCTGTTGGCCTCTGCCCATCTGCCCAGCCTGGCAAGGTCCCTCTGCAGAGCTCTCCCACCCTCTAACAGATCAACTCCTGCCCCCAGCTTGGTGTCATCTGCAAATTTACTGCTGATGAACTCAATCTCCTCATCCAGATCATCAATGAAGATATTGAACAGGATGGGGCCCAGCACTGATCCCTGGGGCACACCACTGGTGCCTGGCTGCCAGCTGGCTGTGGCACCATTCACCACCACTCTCTGGGCTCAGCCCTGCAGCCACTTCCTAACCCAGCACCTTTCAGACCACACAGAACTGTCCTCACCCCCACTCTGGCAGTGATTTAGCTCACAGGGACAGGCTTGGGGCACCCAGAGGGGCTCAGGTTGGTTCTGTTTGTAGGCAAAAATACCTTGTGGTGTCCTGCTGTCTTCAGCCTCCTGCTGAACCTCTGTGCTGGCATCCTGAGCTGCTTCTGCAGCTCTGTTCTCACTGAGTTCCTCCTTTCCCACCAGTGTTTCCTTCAGGCTCAGATCAGCAATGTCCAGGTGCTGCAGTGGGTCAGTGGAGCTGCTGCCAGGCTCTGGCCCCTCTGGCTCTTTCTCACCTCCAGTGCTCTCCTCCTCAGCAGAGTCTGTAACCAAGGGAGCCAAGGTAGGAGGATAAGATTTGTCACCATATTCCCTATAAAAGGAAGAAAAGGCAGAATATGGCTTTCTGCTTGCTGCTTTGAAACCCATGGAATGAACAAATGTCAGCCTGAGGAGTGGCCCTGGCAGCTCCTTGGATATCTCTCTGCAATTTCTAAGTGCTCTTCCTCCACACCCTCTGCTTCCCCCATCCATCTCATAGTTTAGTTTCATAGTTTCATAGTTTCAGTTAGGGTTGGAAGGGACCACAAGGATCATCTAGTTCCAACCCCCCTGCCATGGGCAGGGACACTCTACCCTAGATCAGGCTGGACAGAGCCTCGTCCAGCCTGGTCTTAAACACCGCAAGGGACAGGGCCTCAACCACCTCCCTGCACAACCCATTCCAGGCCTTCACCACTCTCACGGTGAAGAACTTCCTCCTCACATCTAGCCTGAATCTCCCCACCTCCAGCTTCATCCCATTCCCCCTAGTCCTATCACTCCTTGATAGTCTGAAAAGTCCCTCCCCAGCCTTCTTGTAGGCCCCCTTCAGATACTGGAAGGCCACAATGAGGTCACCTCGGAGCCTTCTCTTCTCCAGGCTGAACAGCCCCAACTCCTTCAGTCTGTCCTCATAGGAGAGGTGCTCCAGCCCTCTGCTCATCCTCCTGGCCCTGCTCTGGACACGCTCCAGCACCTCCAGATCCCTCTTGTAATAGGGGCTCCAGAACTGGACGCAGTACTCCAGGTGGGGTCTCACCAGAGCTGAGTAGAGGGGGAGAATCCCCTCCCTTGACCTGCTGGCCACACTTCTCCTGATGCAGCCCAGGCTCTGCTTGGCTTTCCGGGCTGCAAGTGCACATTGAGAGCTCCTGGTGAGCTTCTCGTCCACCAGCACCCCCAAGTCTCTCTCCTCTGGGCTGCTCCCCAGCCAGTCACTGCCCAGCCTGGATTTGTGCCTGGGATTGCCTCGACCCAGATGCAGGACCCTGCACTTGGTCTTGTTGAAGCTCATGAGGTTGGCCTGTGCCCACCTCTCCAGCCTGTCAAGGTCCCTCTGGATGGCATCCCTTCCCTCCAGCATGTCTGCTGCACCACACAGCTTGGTGTCATCAGCAAACTTGCTGAGGGTGCACTCAATGCCACTGTCCATGTCACCACAAAGATGTTGAACAAGACTGGTCCCAGGACTGATCCCTGAGGGACTCCGCTTGTCACTGGCCTCCCCTGGGACATGGACCCATTGACAGCCACTCTTTGGGTGCGGCCATCAAGCCAGTTCTGTATCCATCTGGTGGTCCACCCATCAAACCCGTGTGTCACGAGCTTGGAGACCAGGATGTGGTGTGGGACAGTGTCAAAGGCTTTGCTCAGGTCCAGGTAAACGACATCTCCATTTCAGACTGGGCAGGCTATGAGTCCAGATGCAGACCACCTCCTGTGTTTGGTTGAGACTTGCCACAGCTGACCAGTTTTCTTCTTGCAGAGCAAGAGTGCCTGAAACCAGAGCAGCAGGGCTCTTCCAGCTGCATCTCTGGGATAAATACCCTCAGGTTGCAGGGTCTGAACCAAGTCAACAATGTGATCTGTTTCCAGTCTGTGGAGGGGTGTCAGGAGAGCAATCTGCTGCTGCCAGAACACTCTGGGCATCAAAACCATGTAGATGGAACCCTAATAATCATAGGATGATAGAATGGGACCTCAGAGATCATCTCCTCCAACCTCCCCACCATGGGCAGGGACACCTCTCAGCTAGACTCAGCTGCTCATGGCTTCATCCAACCTGGCCTTGAACCCCCCCAGGGAGGAGACAGCCACAACCTCCTCCTACTGCAGGACTTCTTCCTAAGATTCCATCTAAATTTCTTCTCCCTCAGCTTCAAACCATTCTGCCTTGTCCTTCCCCTAGAGACCCTGAGGAAAAGTCCCTCTGCAGCCTTCCTGGAGGATCCCTTCAGGTATTGGAAGGCAGCTCTAAGCTCCCCCTGGAGTCTTCTCTTCTCCAGGCCACATGTAAGCTGCACCCAAACTGCTCAATGTCTTGAGCTGACAGACTAAGCCCAGTGGGGCTGAGACCTTGCTTTCAGAAAGCACAGGATCCTGGTGACACCCAGTGCCTGGCAATGTACCCACCAGAGGTGATCCAGGTAAGTATGCAGCACAGCAAAACCCTTCCCCTTCATCCCAGCAGCCAGCATCTCTGCAGTGGACATAGTGGCAACTCCAACAGCTACTGGAGCTCTGGGAAAAGAAGGGAGGTGTCAGAGCAGGAGAGCACAAGTGCAGCCTCTCATGTGGGCTGTGCCATGGTGCTGTGCTGAGTTCTTCTGCAGTGTCCTTGGTACAGAATCACAGAAGTGATAGGGTTGGAAGAGCTGTTAGAGCTCTCTGCATCCAGACCTGCTCTTGCCTGTCCTGCTCCAACCCCATCCACCCCTGGGAGGGAGAGGGAGAGGGAGAGGGAGAGGGAGAGGGAGAGGGAGAGGGAGAGGGAGAGGGGAGAGGGAGAGGGAGAGGGAGGGGAGAGGGAGAGGGAGAGGGAGAGGAGCCTCTCCAGAAGGAGCCCCCAGGCACAGGTCACACACACAGCCCCCGTGCCAGCCCCAGCTGCACACAGACCTTGTGCCACCATCCCACAGCCAGGAGAGGGGAAGGTCACCCAGGCAGGGGATGGCCCCCACTGAACCTGGGGGGCACATGGGGCTCAGGGGAGTTCAGAACTCAGTGCAAATGTTGCCACCAGAGAACACAGAATCATAGATCCACAGAAGTGTCAGGGCTGGAAGGGACCTCAAGGCTCAGCCAGGTCCAAGCCCCCTGCCATGGGCAGGGACACCTCACACCACAGCAGGTTGCTCACAGCCACCTCCAGCCTGGCTGCAAACACCTCCAGGGCTGAGGCTTCCACCACCTCCCTGGGCAACCTGTGCCAGGCTCTCACCACCCTCCTGGGGACCAACTTCTTCCTCACATCCAATCTGAATCTCCCCACTTCTAGTTTTGTTCCATTCCCCCCAGTCCTGTCCCTCCCTGACACCCTCAAAAGACCCTCCCCAGCTTTCCTGTAGCCTCCTGAAGCTACTGGAAGGCCACAATTAGGTCTCTTCATAACCTGTGGGTTTTTTTTAAAGCACCCAGTTATCTCCTGCCCCTGTCCCATCTTTCTCATAAAACTTGCAAAGAATCCCAAGGGAATGCAGCTGTGGTTCTGAAGGCTGTGCATGGACACAGTCTTCACTTTTATTACAAGCAGAAGCACTGCCAAGAGACTGCTGGTGAGGGGGGAAAAAAACCACACAGCTTGAGAACTGCTAATGCACAGCAGAGCTGGAAGGGACCTCAGAGATCATCTCCTCCAACCTCCCCACCATGGGCACCTCTCAGCTAGACTCAGCTACTCAAGGCCTCATCCCACCTGGCCTTCAAGACCCCCAGGCAGGAGGCAGCCACAGCCTCCCTGGGCAGCCTGTGCCAGAGTCTCACCACCCTCCTACTGAAGAGCTTCTTCCTCAGCTCCGGTCTCACCCTGCTCTGCCTCAGCTTCAAACCATTCCCCTTTGTCCTGTCCCTGGACACCCTCATGGAAAGTCCCTCTGCAGCCTTCCTGTAGGAGCCTTTCAGCCATTGGAAGGCAGCTCTAAGCTGCCCCCAGAGTCTTCTCTTCTCCAGGCTCAACACCCCCAGCTCCCTCAGCCTGTCCTCATAGCAGAGCTGCTGCAGCCCTTGAAGCATCTTTGTGGCCCTCCTCAGGCCTCACTCCAGCAGCTCTGTGTCCTTCAGAACAGCTCTGCTTTGACTTCCTCAAAATCCCCAGAGTCTCCCTTTACAAACCCAGCTTCATTTCATGATCAGTTTCCAAGAGAAGAGATGAATAGGAGACTCCTCCACACCTGTTTCCCAGGAGGGTGACAGCACAGAGTGTGCCCTGCTCCACTTGAGGAAAGCCAGAAGATGGCACCACAACCTGGCAGCATCAGATCTGAAGACAGAATCAAGCACATCCATTTCTCAATGAAAGGCTCAGCCACTGCCTCCCTCCACCCCCACCCCTCCTGTTACTCAGCAGAACCAGAAGCCTGTGAACAGCTGAGCACATGCCAGAGAAAACATGACTCTCTGTTTCTCCCAGTCAGGCAGCACTGCTTGCTTCCACCACCCTGTGGAGTCAGGGATCCAGCTCACAAGGGTGCTGGGAACCCCCCACAACCTGCAGAAGAGCTGAGTGTGCCCAAGGTCCTCACCCTGCCAGCCCCAGGGGGAGTTTTGTGTTTAAGAGGAGAGGCTTTGAGCTTGTTACTCTTCATAACGACATGGAAAAGAGAAAGGAGCAAGGCCATCTGTCTGGGACTGCCCATTGCTCTCCCTGTCCCCAGGGCAGCTTATCCCAGCAGCTGAGCAGAGAATGGGCTGAAATCTGCCACTGCTGACCCTTGATGTGACACAGCAGCTGCCTCAGCTGTGACCTCTCCTCAGCTTGAGGAGCAGCCTGCTCCCTCTCCTTGCTCATGTGGCCAGAACACAGTGTCCTGGTGTGTGCTTCCTTCTGCTTTCACGCGCGGGATGGCCAGGCGGGCACGCGAGGCCAGGGCACTTTCCACACTGCACGGACAGCATCAAGGCATCACCAGCTGATGTGCAGGGCATCTGCTCTCCCTCACAGCAGCTGCAGCTGCCCAGAGCCTGCAGCCTCATGGGCTGAACCATGCTCCACTTCTGAGGGCATCTCACTCTTTCCCTCAGCACAGATTCACAGAATGCTTGGGTTGGAAGGGACCTTAAAGCTCAGCCAGCTCCAGCCCCCTGCCATGGGCAGGGACACCTCCAGCAGCCCAGCTTGCTCCAGGCTCATCCAGCCTGGCCTTGAACACCTCCAGGGCTGGAGACTCCAAAGCCTGCTCCAGTGCAGTGGATTTCATGTGCATGCTGAAGAAGGCAGCACCACTCTTCCTCTCATTCTCTGGCACAACTGCTTTCAGCAAACCTAGAGTGAGCTCTGCAACTGCAGCCAGGGCTGCACATCCCTGAGGACAGCAAGCACAGGCAGACCTTAGCATGGCAAGGCAGCATGACAAGCTGGATTCATGGGACAGGCAGCACCACCAGCACTGCCTTGCTTCTCCTTCTTGTAACTGAATGCTGCATAAGCCTGCTCCCTCCCTCCCTCCCTCCACATCTGCAGCCCTGGCTAATCTCATGGCTTTTCCTCTTATTTAGGAGATGTGGCTCATACCTCTCCCTGCCTTTGTTGGCCATTGTCTCAGGGGCCAGCTTCTTATCTTTGCATCATACCCAGAGGTAGCCTGGTTGCCATGGGAGATGAATGACCTGCAGCCCTCTTTCAGCAAGGTCCTTCCCCTGTTAGCAACATTTATTTCTTCCCCCCAGAAACTAGGTCACTGCAAGTCAGCAGCAAGGCCTCCCTCAGATGTCCAGCAAGCACCTTCTTGCCCCAAAAGCAAACCAAGGGAACAGAGGGATCTGAGGGCTCCTTTAGCCAATGTGTGATGGGAAAGAGATGTGCACTTCTCTTTACAGACTAAGGCTGCAGTGGCTGCAATTTAATCTCCTCCGTGATTGAGCAGCTCAGCAATTTCAAGTTTACAAAGCCCTGGCTCTCAGGAGTCTGAGCTGCATCCAAAGCAGGCTCCAGAATAATAAGACTCCTCCCTTGTTAGGCTTGATCCATAATTAGGTGGCAGAGCCAGTAAACCAGGAATTCAACTCCAACCTCACCTGCAGAAGCCCCAATTTACTGACAGGGACTGAAACTGCAGGTTCCATTAAAAACTCACTTCTTATCCCCAGGATAAGGCAGCTGACCTCTGGATGGGCAGGAACAAGAGGATGAGCTAGCAAAGGAAGTGGCTGCTCCAGGCAAGTTACACCAAAGACAGAGCAAATGACACAGGGAGTTGGGTCCCAGTCCAGAGCTGCTGATCACCTTGAGATGGGAAAACCCAAACCTGAGGCTCCCACAGAGGACAGGTTACTGCATTTACAGAGTTAACCTACTTTGGTCCATCCACAACTTGTTCACAACTCATTTTCCTTCTCAGGACAGGGCCATGAGGAACTGTTGACTATTTCTCTATTCTTTATACCTTTGTTGAGCTCACATTTTTGCCAGGACAGGACACAACCACCCAGAAAGCCCCAAAGGCAACTCCTTCGTGCAGTGCAAGGGGTACAAACTCTCATCCTCTACCTGCTCCTCCTGCCAGCTTCTGAAGCACTGGGGGCCATGTTGAAAAAGCAGGCAGAAGATCTGGGTAGACCCACAGAGTGTACACTGTCCCAAACCAGAACCAAATGGAAAGAGGCATCATTAGAAACCCCTCAAGCTCTTGCTTCTTCCCACTTGTAAGACTAAGCAGTACAATGCCAACCAGAGCTAAACATTCTCCTGTTACCTATGGGGCTGAGAGAGTTTGGGGCTGTTCAGAGAGAAGGTTCCAGGGAGACCTTAAAGCAGCCTTCCAGGACCTGACCAGGTTCCAGGAGAGCTGGGGAGGGACTTGGACAAGGGCTGGGAGTGATAGGGGAGGGGTGGGAGGAGAGAATGGAGCTAGAGCTGGAGCAGGGAGATTAGGGGGAGGAGATTGACAGTGAGGGTGGTGAGACACTGGAACAGCTTGCCCAGGGAGGCTGTGGATGCCTCCTCCCTGGAAGTGCTCAAGGACAGCAATCTCCGTGACCAGCATCCCTCCACTGGACAGTGGCACCCAGCCAGGCTGCTGCCAGGCACAGGGCAGGAGCTGCCTCTCAGCCCTCTCATGCACCAAGTGAAAAGGTCCAGAAGCAACTTAAAATCCCTTACTCCCTTCTGGGGAGGAAACCAGGAGGATGAAATTGTGTACTGATGCCCAGTAAGTAAAGAGGGATTGCTATTATGATGACTCTTTCTATGATGATGATTCTTTATTACTGATGTTATTAGTAGCAGTAGTTAAACTATTAGTAGTATTATTAACTATTACTATTCTCCACCATACCTGTTGGATAGAGAGCTCTCTCAATTTCAAACAGGATTGGGTTCTTGCTGTTGGTGTAAACAGTGACAGCCTCCCCTTTGTGTGAGTAGATTTTGATGACATTAAGCTCTTCCTTGTTTGGAATAAACTCAGTCAGTTGCTCAGCACTGAGGTTAGGAAAAGCTGCTGCAACATCAGCTCGTAGCTTTCTCCTGTAATGAAGGGGAAGAAAAAGCACAGCTGTGGTACAAAGCTATCTGGAACAGCCCTAGAGTCATAGAATCAGCAAGGCTGGAAAAGACCTCAAGGATCATCAAGTCCAACCTGGCACCCAGCACCTCCTGACTACTAACCCATGGCTCCAAGGGCCACATCCAATCCCCTCCTCAACACCCAGGGATGGGGACTCCACCACCTCCCTGGGCAGCACATCCCAAGGCCCAACAACTCTCTCTGGGAAGAACTTTCTCCTCACCTCGTGTCTAAACCTCCCCTGGCACAGCTTGAGACTGTGTCCTCTTGTTCTGCTGCTGCTTGCCTGGGAGAAGAGACCAACCCCCACCTGGCTACAAACTCCCTCAGGGAGTTGGAGAGAGCAAGAGGCCCCTGAGCCTCCTGCTCCAGGCTAAGCACAACCCAGCTCCCTCAGCCTCTCCTCCCAGGGCTGTGCTCCAGACCCCTCCCCAGCTTTGTGCCCTTCTCTGGACACCTTCAAGTCTCTCAATGTCCTTAAACTGAGGAGCCCAGAACTGGACACAGGACTCAAGGTGTGGCCTAACCAGTGCTGAGCACAGGGCACAATGACCTCCCTGTTCCTGCTGGCCACACTGTTCCTGCTGCAGGTCAGGATGCCGTTGGCCTTCTTGGCCAGCTGGGAAATCCCTCCAAAGAAATCCCAGAGCAGTGGATCCTGGCTTGTTGGCTGTTCAGGAGATTCCCACTTTTTTTCCACAGAGGATAATTTGAAGCATTTGTGTGCAGGTTTACAAATGAGGCAGCTGTGTGTTAGGTGAATGCCAGGAAAGGGCCAAACATGCTTGCCCTGCTTGTCTTAGGGCTTTTCCAACCTGGTTAATTCCATTCCATTCCATTCCATTCCATTCCATTCCATTCATTCCATCCATTCATTCCACTCCATCCTCATCCTTAAACATCTGTCTGCAGTTCTTTTGTCTTTGCCTTTGTTCTCACTGATTGTGCTTCACAATCACAAGGAAGCTGGTGAGGGGTTGGGAGATCTTATGAGAGGCTGAGGGAGCTGAGGTTGTTCAGCCTGAAGAGGAGGCTGAGAGGAGATCTCATTGCTCTCCACAGCTACCTGAAAGGAGGCTGGACTGAGGTGGTGTTGGTCTATTCTCCCAGGCAACTAAGGAACAGAACAAGAGGCAATGGCCTCAAGCTGCACCAGGGGATGTTTAGGTTGGACATTAGGAACAATTCTTTGCTGCAGGAGTGGTCAGGGCTTGGCACAGAGGCTGCCCAGGGAGGAGGTGAGTCCCCATCCCTGGAGGTGTTCAAGAAACCTGTGGCCATGGCACTGGGGTCATGGTTAGTGGCCACGGTGGTGTTGGGCTGAGGTTGGACCTGGTCTTAGAGCTCTCTGTAGAGCTCTTTAATGATTCTAGATTTCATTCTGCTCCGAGCTCTGGAGCACGAAC
>JAAWVA010000041.1:4756554-4788536 GCA_015227895.2 Colaptes auratus | reverse complement strand
GGGCTGCTGCTGCTGCTGGGGCTGGTGGGGCTGCTGCCTGGGGTGGTGGTGGGGCTGCTGCTGTGGGGTGGTGGGGCTGCTGCTGCTGGTGGGGTGGTGGTGGGGGCTGCTGCCTGGGGTGGTGGTGGGGCTGCTGCTGCTGGTGGGGGGGGCTGCTGCTTTCTAGAGCTGTGGCTCTTCAACAGAGCCAGGCCCCTTCTCAGCACCTCCCCCTCTGGTCCCTGTGCTTTGGATGAGCTTTGGTCCCACTGTGTTTCCAGCAGCACAGCTCTGCTCTGCTTCTAACCTGGGGCTCCTTGCAGCTGTGTTCGCTGGGGGGGCTCACAGGAGGTGCTCAGAGCAGCCCCCCCTGCCCTGCTTCCTGCTCTGTCCTCTTGCTGGGGAGCAGAGGGGCTCAGGGGAGGGAGTGCTTGCCCTCCAAGCCTCCGGGCGCTCCTTGACGCTGCTCTCCCGGCTGCGGTTCGGAGATCCATGGGGAGGCAAAGCTCCAAAGGAATAAGAGGAAAGAAGAATTGAGGCTTGGAGATTTGCCTTCTGATGGTGGTAAAGAAGAAAAAAAACACCCAACTGCCATCAAATCCCAGGCTGCAGAGTGTTTGATGTGAAGTGAAAAACCCACGCTGAGTTTGGCTGCCAGCCTTGCAGCAATCAAGGAGGGAAGAGAATTATCAGCTCTCTGAAGGGGTCTCTGCCTGAGCTGTGACCTACTTTCCAGCTGCAGTGGCTCTTCCTCTCTCCTTGCTGCATTGGGACCCAAAAGCTGGAGCTGCAGCCTGCACAGCAGAATAGAACAGAGTAGAACTAGCCAGCTTGGAAAAGGCCTTGGAGATCATCAAGTCAGTGGAGTCCCCGTCCCTGGAGGTGTTCCAGAGGGGATTGGATGTGGCCCTTGGAGCCATGGTTTAGTAGTCAGGAGGTGTTGGGTGCCAGGTTGGACTTGATGATCTCTGAGGTCTCTTCCAACCTTACTGATTCTATGATTCTAAGTCCAACCTATCACCCAGCACCATATAATCAATTAACCCTGGCACCAAGTGCCTCATCCAGGCTCTTCCTAAACACCTCCAGGGATGGGGACTCCACCACCTCCCTGGGCAGCACATCCCAAGGGCCAATTCCTCTCTCTATGAAGGATTTCTTCCTCACCTTCAGCCTAAACCTCCCCTGGCACAGCTTGAGAAGGGACCTCTGGAGATCACCCCCCCTGCTCCAGCAGGGCACCCACAGCAGCTTGCCCAGGAGCACAATGGCCAGGGGGGTTGGAAGCTTCCCAGAGAAGGAGACTCCACAACCTCTCTGGGCAGCCTGCTCCAGGGCTCTGCACCCTCACACCAAGCAAGTTTCTCCTCATCTTCAGACAGAGCCTCCTGGCTCCCGTTGGTGCCCATTGCTCTGGTGTCTGTCAGCTGCTCTCTTTACTCAAGTATCACAGAACCATTTTGGTTGGCAAAACCCTTGAAGATGGCACAGACTAGACTAGACTTAACCAGGTTGGAAAAGACCTCAGAGATCATCAAGTCCAACCTATCACCCAGCACCATCTAGTCAACTCAACCATGGCACCAAGCAGCCCATCCAGGCTCTTCCTAAACACCTCCAGGGATGGGGACTCCACCACCTCCCTGGGCAGCACACCCCAAGGGTCAATCTCTCTTGCTGGGAAGAATTTCTTCCTCACCTCCAGCCTAAACTTCCCCTGGCACAGCTTGAGGCTGTGTCCTCTTGTTCTGGTGCTGCTTGCCTGGGAGAAGAGACCAACCCCCACCTGGCTCCAACCTCCCTTCAGGGAGTTGCAGAGAGCAATGAGGTCTCCCCTGAGCCTCCTCTTCTCCAGGCTAAGCAACCCCAGCTGGGCTGGATGATCTTGGAGGGCTTTTCCAGTAGAAGGAATCCTGTGGGGGGGAAAAGAGGCTGGAAGCAGGGCTCCTGGGTTGTTGAGGAGCATCCCTGAGCTCAGTAGGGGTGGCAGTGGTGTGCCATGGTCTGGTGTGGCAGTGGCTGCTCAGGGCACAGCCTTGTGCTGCACTGGGGAGAATTCCTTGCCAGTGACATAGTGGTGAAACAAATCAGTGCTGAAATGGTGGAGGGAAGGGAGAGAATAGAACTGGGCTCTAAATGGGGCTGGCCAAGGCATAATGGAGCATTAAGCTGGAAAGTGATGAGCTAGCACCCAAAATATGCCTGTGTCTTGGAGGACAGATTTCTGTGCTCTGGGCTTTTCCTTTACCTTCTGGAGAGTTGGAGGCTTTGGAGTTTCGAGCTTGTAGGGGTTTGAAGCTTCAGAGGAAGGCTGAACAGGATTCCTGTTCTGCAGGAGCATCTGATAATGGCCAAGCAGAGGAGAAAGCAGAGGGAGAAGCCTGGCTACAGCTTGCAGAGGCTTCAGGCAGGGCAGCACTGGGAGGACTTCCATGGGGGGTGTGAGGCACATCCATCACAAATGGGGTTGACTGGGCAGTGATCCCCAGTGCTGCCTTGCTGGTGCTGAGCTGACACCAACAGCTTTGGTCCCCCAGAGATGATCCCCAGTGCTGCCTTGCTGGTGCTGAGCTTGCACCAACAGCATTGGTAGCCCAGAGGTGATCCCCAGTGCTGCCTTGCTGGTGCTGAGCTGACACCAACAGCATGGTCCCCCAGAGATGATCCCCAGTGCTGCCTTGCTGGTGCTGAGCTGACACCAACAGCATTGGTAGCCAGAGATGATCCCCAGGCTGCCTTGCTGGTGCTGAGCTGACACAACAGCATTGGTAGCCCAGAGATGATCCCCAGTGCTGCCTTGCTGGTGCTGAGCTGACACCAACAGCATTGGTAGCCCAGAGGTGATCCCCAGTGCTGCCTTGCTGGTGCTGAGCTTGCACCAACAGCATTGGTAGCCCAGAGATGATCCCCAGTGCTGCCTTGCTGGTGCTGAGCTGACACCAACAGCATTGGTCCCCCAGAGGTGATCCCCAGTGCTGCCTTGCTGGTGCTGAGCTGACACCAACAGCATTGGTAGCCCAGAGATGATCCCCAGTGCTGCCTTGCTGGTGCTGAGCTGCACACACAGCATTGGTAGCCCAGAGATGATCCCCAGTGCTGCCTTGCTGGTGCTGAGCTGACACCAACAGCATTGGTAGCCCAGCAGGGATCCCCAGTGCTGCCTTGCTGGTGCTGAGCTGACACCAACAGCATTGGGTCCCCAGAGATGATCTCCAGTGCTGCCTTGCTGGTGCTGAGCTGACACCAACAGCTTTGGTCCCCAGAGGTGATCCCCAGTGCTGCCTTGCTGGTGCTGAGCTGACACCAACAGCATGGTAGCCCAGCAGGGATCCCCAGTGCTGCCTTGGTGCTGAGCTGACACCAACAGCTTTGGTCCCTCAGAGGTGATCCCCAGTGCTGCCTTGCTGGTGCTGAGCTGACACCAACAGCATTGGTAGCCCAGAGGTGATCCCCAGTGCTGCCTTGCTGGTGCTGAGCTGACACCAACAGCATTGGTAGCCCAGCAGGGATCCCCAGTGCTGCCTTGCTGGTGCTGAGCTGACACCAACAGCATTGGTCCCCCAGAGATGATCCCCAGTGCTGCCTTGCTGGTGCTGAGCTGACACCAACAGCATTGGTAGCCCAGAGGTGATCCCAGTGCTGCCTTGCTGGTGCTGAGCTGACACCAACAGCATTGGTAGCCCAGCAGGGATCCCCAGTGCTGCCTTGCTGGTGCTGAGCTGACACCAACAGCATTGGTCCCCAGAGGTGATCCCCAGTGCTGCCTTGCTGGTGCTGAGCTGACACACACAGCATTGGTAGCCCAGAGGTGATCCCCAGTGCTGCCTGCTGGTGCTGAGCTGACACCAACAGCATTGGTCCCCCAGAGATGATCCCCAGTGCTGCCTTGCTGGTGCTGAGCTGACACCAACAGCATTGGTAGCCCAGAGGTGATCCCCAGTGCTGCCTTGCTGGTGCTGAGCTGACACCAACAGCATTGGTCCCCCAGAGGTGATCCCCAGTGCTGCCTTGCTGGTGCTGAGCTGACACCAACAGCATTGGTAGCCCAGAGATGATCCCCAGTGCTGCCTTGCTGGTGCTGAGCTGACACCAACAGCATTGGTAGCCCAGAGGTGATCCCCAGTGCTGCCTTGCTGGTGCTGAGCTGACACCAACAGCATTGGTAGCCCAGAGGTGATCCCCAGTGCTGCCTTGCTGGTGCTGAGCTGGCACCAACAGCATTGGTCCCCAGAGATGGTCCCCAGTGCTGCCTTGCTGGTGCTGAGCTGACACCAACAGCATTGGTCCCCCAGAGGTGATCCCCAGTGCTGCCTTGCTGGTGCTGAGCTGACACCAACAGCATTGGTAGCCCAGAGATGATCCCCAGTGCTGCCTTGCTGGTGCTGAGCTGACACCAACAGCTTTGGTAGCCCAGAGATGATCCCCAGTGCTGCCTTGCTGGTGCTGAGCTGACACCAACAGCATTGGTAGCCCAGCAGGGATCCCCAGTGCTGCCTTGCTGGTGCTGAGCTGACACCAACAGCATTGGTAGCCCAGAGGTGATCCCCAGTGCTGCCTTGCTGGTGCTGAGCTGACACCAACAGCTTTGGTCCCCCAGAGGTGATCCCCAGTGCTGCCTTGCTGGTGCTGAGCTGACACCAACAGCATTGGTAGCCCAGAGGTGATCCCCAGTGCTGCCTTGCTGGTGCTGAGCTGACACCAACAGCATTGGTAGCCCAGCAGGGATCCCCAGTGCTGCCTTGCTGGTGCTGAGCTGACACCAACAGCATTGGTCCCCCAGAGATGATCCCCAGTGCTGCCTTGCTGGTGCTGAGCTGACACCAACAGCATTGGTAGCCCAGAGATGATCCCCAGTGCTGCCTTGCTGGTGCTGAGCTGACACCAACAGCATTGGTCCCCCAGAGATGATCCCCAGTGCTGCCTTGCTGGTGCTGAGCTGACACCAACAGCATTGGTAGCCCAGGGGTGATCCCCAGTGCTGCCTTGCTGGTGCTGAGCTTGCACCAACAGCTTTGGTCCCCCAGAGGTGATCCCCAGTGCTGCCTTGCTGGTGCTGAGCTGACACCAACAGCATTGGTCCCCCAGAGGTGATCCCCAGTGCTGCCTTGCTGGTGCTGAGCTGACACCAACAGCATTGGTCCCCCAGAGATGATCCCCAGTGCTGCCTTGCTGGTGCTGAGCTGACACCAACAGCATTGGTAGCCCAGAGGTGATCCCCAGTGCTGCCTTGCTGGTGCTGAGCTGACACCAACAGCTTGGTCCCCAGAGGTGATCCCCAGTGCTGCCTTGCTGGTGTGAGCTGACACCAACAGCATTGGTAGCCCAGCAGGGATCCCCAGTGCTGCCTTGCTGGTGCTGAGCTGACACCAACAGCTTTGGTCCCTCAGAGGTGATCCCAGTGCTGCCTTGCTGGTGCTGAGCTGACACCAACAGCATTGGTAGCCCAGAGGTGATCCCAGTGCTGCCTTGCTGTGCTGAGCTTGCACCAACAGCATTGGTAGCCCAGCAGGGATCCCCAGTGCTGCCTTGCTGGTGCTGAGCTGACACCAACAGCATTGGTCCCCAGAGGTGATCCCCAGTGCTGCCTTGCTGCTGCTGAGCTGACACCAACAGCATTGGTCCCCAGAGGTGATCCCCAGTGCTGCCTTGCTGGTGCTGAGCTGACACCAACAGCATTGGTAGCCCAGAGGTGATCCCCAGTGCTGCCTTGCTGGTGCTGAGCTGACACCAACAGCATTGGTAGCCCAGCAGGGATCCCCAGTGCTGCCTTGCTGGTGCTGAGCTGACACCAACAGCATTGGTCCCCCAGAGATGATCCCCAGTGCTGCCTTGCTGGTGCTGAGCTGACACCAACAGCATTGGTAGCCCAGCAGGGATCCCCAGTGCTGCCTTGCTGGTGCTGAGCTGGCCCCAAGAGCATCTCCTGCACTTCACACTGCGTTTGTTTTGAGGCCCTGCCACCTCCCCAGCAGATTTGGAGGGATGTTGCCACCAAGGCCTTGGGGTGCAGGGGCACAAAATGTTGACAGCATTCCTTTAGCTCGCAGATTTATTATCCCCCCCGCCCCCCCTCAAATATTTGGGAGCTGAGGTCGCTAATGGTTGGTGGAATGCGGAACAGCCCAGCCCGGGGCTGCCCTGCATCCCAAAGAACATCTTGATTGCATTAGAGGGGAGGTGGAGGGCTGCAGGGCTGGAACAAAGAGGCTGTTGAGAGGCTGGCACCAGCCTGCTGGGAATGTATGTTCCAGGCAAGGGGTGGCAGCAACCTCCAGCTCTGCACATGGTGCCTGTGTCCTGCCTGCTGGAACAAAGGGCTGTGTGTGCCCCTGCACGTGGAGGGCAGCTCCCTTGCCTTGGCTGGGCTGGGGGAAAGGCTTGAGAGAAGCAGCTTGGAGAAGGCAGTTTGGCCTTCTGGCACCTGAAGGACCAGAATAGAATTCAAAGCCCCACCTGGAGCTGTTCCTGGGTGATCTGCTCTGGGTGACCCTGCCTTAGCAGCAGGGTTGGACTGGATGAGCTTTCGAGGTCCCCTCCAAGAATAGAATAGAATTAACCAGGTTGGAAGAGGCCTTTGAGATCACCAAGTCCAGCCTGGCACCCAGCACCATCTGAGCAACTCAACCATGGCACCAAGGGCCTCAGCCAGGCTCTTCTTAAACACCTCCAGGGATGGGGACTCCACCACCTCCCTGGGCAGCACATTCCCAGGGCCAATCTCTCTTGCTGGGAAGAACTTCTTCCTAACATCCAGCCTGAACCTCCCCTGGCACAGCTGCAGACTGTGTCCTCTTGTTCTGGTGCTGCTTGCTTAAGAGAAGAGACCAACCCCCACCTGGCTCCAACCTCCCTGCAGGGAGTTGCAGAGAGCAAGAAGGTCTCCCCTGAGCCTCCTCTTCTCCAGGCTAAGCAACCCCAGCTCCCTCAGCCTCTCCTCCCAGGGCTGTGCTCCAGACCCCTCCCCAGCCTTGTTGCCCTTCTCTGGACAGCATCTCAACATCTTTCCTAAACTGAGGGGTCCAGAAGGAGCTGCAAGAAGGCTGGGGAGGGACTGTGTGCAAGGGCTTGTAGGGGTAGGACAAGGGGCAGTGATTTGCAGCTAGAGCAGGGGAGATTGAGGTTGGACATCAGGAAGAAGTTTGTTACTAGGAGGGTGGTGGAGCTGAGGAAGAAGTTCTTCAGTAGAAGGGTGGTGAAGGCTGGAACAGGCTGCCCAGGCTGCCTGGGGGTGTTCAAGGCCAGGCTGACTGAAGCCTTGAGCAGCTGGGTCTAGTTGAGAGGTGTCCCTGCCCATGGCAGGAGGGTTGGAGGAGAAGATCATAGAATCAGTCAGGGTTGGAAGGCACCACAAGGATCAGCCAGTTCCACCCTCCCTGCCATGGGCAGGGACACTCCACACTAGATCAGGCTGGCCAGAGCCTCATCCAGCCTGGGCTTAAACACCTCCAGGGACAGGGCCTCAACCCCCTCCCTGCACAACCCATTCCAGGGCTTCCCCACTCTCCTGGGGAAGAACTTCCTCCTCCCCTCCAGCCTGAATCTCCCCACCTCCAGCTTCATTCCATTCCTCCTAGTCCTATCACTGCCTTATCTTTGAGGTCCCTTCCAATCTGAATCCCTCTCTGCTTTTCATTTCTCAGGGTCAGCAAGCTCAGCTCTTTTCTCTCAACCTTTTCCCCCTCCTCTTGGAGGAATCAGTCCAAGGAGCAGCATGAATTGAACAGGGTTGCTTGCACAGCTCGTGTTCTCATGACACCTGTGATCTAGCTCTGCCTTCATCTTCATGTAAGGCTTTTTCCCAGTCCAGCAGCCTGGCACTTGGCTTTCTGGAGAGCCCACTGGAGAGCACCAAGAGTGTGGTGTGGTGACCATTTGGCACTTGCCCTCCTTCCTTTTCTTTCTCCTCCCAACCTGAAATGTGCATTAAAAAAACACTCCTGTTAATCTCCCTGGCATAATTGATGCTTCAGCAGTTTGTGCAGTCAGTGAGCAATCTGATGCAAGGAAATAGCCAAATGGCTTGAAAAGAGCTTGGCTGAGAGGCAGCTGATTGGGCCAGGCCAGGCAGTTGGAGCAGCACAGTGAAGCGTGCTGCTGAAGAGCTCCTTCTGTGTGAAGAGTTCAGTGCTTAGGGCGCTTAGAGCAGACCCAGGCAGTCACTTCCACTCATCATCAGTGCTGAGAAAAGGCAGGCAGAAAATCTTTGCCCCCCCCCCCCCCATCACTGCAGCTGTCTCAGCTTTTGTTCTGGTGGGGGGGGGGAAAAATAGAGAGGTTTTGGTTCTGTGAACTCCTGGAGATTGGGAATCGCCAGTCCAGGCCATGCCCAAATGCTGGCTTCAGCTTTGGGCCTCTCGCTCCAGGGAGGATGTTGAGGGGCTGGAGTGTGTCCAGAGAAGGGAGCCAGGCTGGAGACAGGGCTGGAGAGGAGGAGCTGGGGGTGTTGAGGCTGGGGAGAGGAGGGGAAGAGGAACCTCTAGACTTAAAGACATAAAGGTTGGAAAAGACCTCAGGGATCATCAAATCCAATCTATCACCTCCTGACTACCTAAACCTCCAGCATCTGAAGGGGGCCTACAAGAAGGCTGGGGAGGGACTTTTTCAGGCTATCAGGGAGTGCTAGGACTAGGGGAATGGAATGAAGCTGGAGGTGGGGAGATTCAGGTGGAGGGGAGGAGGAAGTTCTTCCCCATGAGGGTGTGAAGCCCTGGACTGGGTTGTGCAGGGAGGTGGTTGAGGCCCTGTCCCTGGAGGGTGTTAAGCCCAGGCTGGATGAGGCTCTGGCCAGGCTGATCTAGTGTGGGGTGTCCCTGCCCATGGCAGGGGGGTTGGAACTAGCTGATCCTTGTGGTCCCTTCAACCCTGACTGAAACTATGAAACTAAACCGTGGCTTCCAGTGCCACATCCAACCATTGCTCTCTAAGGCTCCTGAAAGGAGGTTGGAAAGGCCTCAGCAGTCACTTGCATTCATCATCAGTGCTGAGGAAAGGCAGGCAGAAAATCTTTCCCACCCCCCCCCCCCCCCCCACATCACTGCAGCTGTTTCAGCTTTTATTCTGGGGGAAAAAAATAGAGAGGTTTTGGTTCTGTGAACTCCTGGGATTGGGAATCACCAGAATCACGAGGCTGGGAGAGACTCAAAGCTCATCCAGTCCAACCTGGCACCACAGAGCTCCTGACTAAACCATGGCACCAAGTGCCACATCCAATCCCCTCTTGAACACCTCCAGGGATGGGACTCCACCACCTCCTGGGCAGCACATTTCAAATGCCATCTCTCTCTCTCTATGAAGGATTTCTTCCTAAACTCCAGCCTAAACTCCCCTGGCACAGCTGAGACTGTGTCCTCTTGTTCTGGGGCTGCTTGCTTGAGAGAAGAGACCAACCCCCACCTGGCTACAACCTCCAGTGTGGCCAGCAGGAGCAGGGAGGTCATTGTGCCCTGTGCTCAGCACTGGCCAGGCCACACCTTGAGTCCTGTGTCCAGTTCTGGGCTCCTCAGTTTAAGAAGGACATTGAGAGACTTGAAGGTGTCCAGAGAAGGGCAACAAAGCTGGGGAGGGGTCTGGAGCACAGCCCTGGGAGGAGAGGCTGAGGGAGCTGGGTTGCTTAGCCTGGGAAGAGGAGGCTCAGGGGAGACCTTTGCTCTCCCAATCCCTGCAGGGAGGTTGTAGCCAGGTGGGGGGTTGGGTCTTCTGCCAGGCAAGCAGCACCAGAACAAGAGGACACAGTCTCAAGCTGTGCCAGGGGAGGTTTAGGCTGGAGGTTAGGAAGAAGTTTACACAGAGAGAGAGAGGATTGGCCCTTGGGATGTGCTGCCCAGGGAGGTGGTGGAGTCCCCATCCCTGGAGGTGCTCAGGAGACACAGAGATGTTGTGCTGAGGGCCATGGTTTAACCCCAAGCTTGGCAGAGTTAGAGGGTGGTTGGACTTGATCTGGAAAGGGCTTTTCCCAGCCTAAATCATTCTCTGATTCTTGGAGTCTTCAGTGAGCAAGAGAGGAAACATCTGGTGGGGTCTCACTGTGCCTTCATAGCTTTTAATCTCCCAGTAAGTGCAGGCTGCAAGATGTCAATGGTCTGGCAGATGCAGAGGGTGTTCCTGGTGCTCTGTGCTCCTGCTCTAGGGAAAGAGGATCTGTGAAGGCTCCTGTGGGTGAGGCTGGAGTGGAGCTGCACCTTTGCTCTCCTTTGGAAGGTGTTCAGCTTTTGATGTCTCTCAGTTCCTCAGCTCTTTCTCATGGAGGCTCTTCAGAATGCAAGCAGTGGCAGCTTGAGCATGAAATGCTGTCTGCAGTGAAGGGGAGGCTGATGGTGCCACTGAGCTCATTAAGGAAGTCTCTTTGCCCTCCTTTGCATAGGAGCTTGGCTGCATGAGAAACAGCTCTTCAAAGAGGGCTTTGCATAGAGAGGTGTTGTCCTTGGGAGTTAGGGATGGGCCTCTTCAGGCCTCCCAGTGCTGTGTGGTAGAAAACCAGAGGCTTATCTCTCCCTGAGTTACAGAATCCCAGCCTGGTGTGGGCTGGAAGGGACCTCTGGAGGTTGTCCAGCCCAGCCCAGCCCAGCCCAGCCCAGCCCCTAGTAAGTTGCCCAGGGTCACAATGGCCAGGGGGGTTGGGAGCTCTGCAGAGCAGGAGACTCCACAACCTCTCTGGGCAGCCTGCTCCAGGGCTCCAGCACCAAAGAAGTTTCTCCTGCTGTTCAGGAGGAGCCTCCTGGGTTCCAGGTTGTGCCCATTGCTCCTGGTCCTGCCTCTGGGCACCACTGACAAGAGCCCTGCCCCATCCTCTTGCCCCCCACCCTTTAAGACCTCTAAGAAGTTCTTCACTGTGAAGGTGGTGGAGGCCTCATCCCTGAAACCATTCCAGGTCAGGTTGATTTGGGCTGTGAGCAACCTGCTCTGGGTGGGGATGTCCCTGCTGACTGCAGGGGGGGGTGGACTGGATGAGCTTTAAAGGGCCCTTCCAACCCAAACCATTGCATGGCTCCAGGACCATCAAGTCCAGCTGTAACACCAAGTTCTAGTGTCCTGCCAGACCTCAGCAGCCTCCTTTCTTCAGGAGCCCTTCTGATGGGCTGGCACTGACAGCCTGGGGAGGGTGGTGGGGGTGGTGGAGGGACACAGGGATTCTCCTCAAGGAATAAGGCTAGGAGGGGCAGGCTGCGAGCGAGATGCAAGGGCCAAGGAAGGAGCAGCAAAGGTGCCTGGGAGAAGGAGCTGGTGGCTGGCCTCCATCACAGCCTCAGGCTGGCTTTGTCAAGGAGGTGCCTGCCTTCAGCAGAAGTGTTGCCTGCTTTGTGATGTGCTCCACAGAGGAGAATCATTCCTCTGGGCTGCTTCACCCTGCGCTCCTTCAGCAGCCACACCAAGCTGTCCTGGACTCACACTCCTGCCTGAGCCTGCTGCAAGGGGCAAATCTCTGTGGTTCCAGGCCTGGAATGTTGCAGATTCCCCTTTCCCTGGAGGCTTCCCTGGCTCCACACCTTCTAACCTTCCAGCTTGTTAAGGTTTTGTGCAGCTGGGCTCTAAGTGGCCCTGGACTTGGGGGTTCCTGGCTTTGCCAGCATGAATTGTGGAGCTTAACTGAGCCTGAGGTCTTGGTGGATGTGGAGCCTGCCTCCCTCCTCCTGCCCTCCCTCTGCCTCCCTGCCTCCTCCTGCCCTCCCTCTGCCTCCTGCCTCTTCCTGCCCTCCCTCTGCCTCCTCCTGCCCTCCCCTGCCTCCCTGCCTCCCTCTCCTGCCCTCCCTCTGCCTCCCTGCCTCTTCCTGCCCTCCCTCTGCCTCCTCCTGCCCTCCCCTGCCTCCTGCCTCCCTCCTCCTGCCCTCCCTCTGCCTCCCTGCCTCCTCCTGCCCTCCCTCTGCTCTCTGCCTCTTCCTGCCCTCCCTCTGCCTCCTCCTGCCCTCCCCTGCCTCCCTGCCTCCTCCTCCTGCCCTCCCTCTGCCTCCCTGCTTCCTCCTGCCCTCCCTCTGCCTCCCTGCTTCCTCCTGCCCTCCCTCTGCCTCCCTCCTCCTGCCCTCCCTCTGCCTCCCTGCCTCTTCCTGCCCTCCCTCTGCCTCCCTGCCTCTTCCTGCCCTCCCTCTGCCTCCTCCTGCCCTCCCCTGCTTCCCTGCCTCCCTCCTCCTGCCCTCCCTCTGCCTCCCTGCTTCCTCCTGCCCTCCCTCTGCCTTCCCCTGCCTCCTCCTGCCCTCCCTCTGCCTTCCCCGCCTCCTTCTTCCTTCCCCACCTAACTCTGCTTTCTCTGTTTCCTTGCAGAGCAAGGAGGTTGGCCTGCAGCTCCAGGAAGACTTGATGAAGGTCTTGAATGAGCTCTACACGGTAAATCAAACTGACTCCTTGGCATCCTTGCCGGCAGGAGGAAGCAGCAGTTGAGTCCTCCCAGCCCTGCTGCCCCAGCAGAGGCTGAGCACCGAGCCTGATGGATGTCTGCAGGCCCTGCAGTGGGAGGCAGCTTGTGTTCTGCAGCCTGGGAAGCACCATAAATATCGTTTATGGTGTTGTTTTCACTCTGTCCTTAGGTTGTTTCAGCTCTCTAAGAGCTGGCTCCCCTTCCCAAAGGTCTCACCTTCATGTGCATCTGCTACTAGCTGCAGTGCTGGCCTTAAAGCAGAAATCAGGGCTGTTTCCACTCGTGCTCAGGGGTCTGCAGGCCTGGTGGGGTGTGGTCTGAGGGCACCAAAGGCATCAACACAGCTCCAGAGAAGAGGGGTGGGGGGAGGGCACCCCACTGTGTTTATGTCTTCCTCAATTCCTTGAAGCAAAACATTTCCCTTCAGAGTGATAGTTTCCCATCTGTGCCTGGGGTTGCCTCCACCCAGCTGCAGGACCCTGCCCTTGGTCTTGTTGAAGCTCCTGAGGTTGGCTTGTGCCCCCCTCTGCAGCCTGTCCAGGTCCCTCTGGCTGGATCCCTTCCCTCCAGCTGTCTGCTGCAGCACACAGCTTGGTGCCATCAGCAGACCTGATGAGGGTGCACTCAGTGCCACTGTCCCTGGCACCCACAGAGATGTTGACCAAGCCTGGGCCCAGGCCTGATCCCTGAGGGACTCTGCTTGTCCCTGGCCTCCACTGGGACATGGACCCATGGACAGCCACTCTCTGGGTGCAGCCATCAAGCCAGTTCTGTATCCATCTGGTGGTCACCCATCAGACCCCTGTGTCACCAGCTTGGGGAGCAGGATGTGGTGTGGGACAGTGTCAAAGGCTTTGCTCAGGTCCAGGCTCTTCCTAAACACCTCCAGGGATGGGGACTCCACCACCTCCCTGGGCAGCACATCCCAAGGGCTAACAACACTGGGAAGAACTTTCTCCTCCCCTCCAGCCTAAACCTCCCCTGGCACAGCTTGAGACTGTGTCCTCTTGTTCTGCTGCTGCTTGCCTGGGAGGAAGAGCCCAACCCCCACCTGGCTTACAACCTCCCTTCAGGGAGTTGTAGACAGCAACAAGACACCCCAATAACATCAGCCCAGCACTCAGGGAGACCCTGTTTGGATTGGATTTATTTCACATGAAGCCCCACCCCCCAGGTCCCTATTTCACCTCAGCTTGAACCAGCCCCATTTTAGGGGGGGGATGGATGCCTGCTCTCTTGTTCTGCAGCCATCAGCAAAGGCTCTCAGCTACAAAGGGATGCTGTGTTGAAACATGAAAAGGGAAACATGGACACAGGCAGTGTTAAAGAGAGACTTGCTGAATAATTCACACCCCCACTTGCAGCTCCTGCATATGCTCAGACTATAAAGCAGGCATTTATTAGCCTGGATGCAAAGTGGTTTTCTTTCCCTCCCTTCCCCTGCCCCCCCATTGCTGAAAGTGGAATTGGCAGAAAAGAGTAAATCAGCAGTTGGATGGTTTGGGTTTCATCCTGCTGGGGGTGCCACCTAGGCTGGCAGCCACCAGCTCTGTCCCATGGGGGGCAAGAGCCCTGCCTGCTGCACAGGGTAGCTCAGGGTAAAAGGCTTCATGGAACCAGGGGATGCATTGGGTGGGAAGGGACCTCTAGAGGCCAGAGAATGGACTGAGTTGGAAGGGACCTCCAAAGCTCATCCAGTTCCACCCCCTCTGCAGGCAGCAGGGACATCCTCCACTAGAGCAGGATGCTCAGAGCCCTGTTGAGCCTCACCTTGGCTGGCTCCAGGGCTGGCTTCCAGCACCTTTCCCGGGAAACTTCCCTGGTGAAACCCAATCCTCAGTACTTCACCTGGGCAGGGGCACCCAGAGAAGAGCCAAGCTTGATGGTTGGGTGGCTGGGAGCTGTTAAGTGAATGCCACTCTGCAGGCCATGCTTTTCTCAGCCCACCCCAGGGACCTGGGGATGCTGATTGATAGCCTGCAGTGTGCCCAGGTGGCCAAGAGGGCCAAGGGCATCCTGGCCTGCAGCAGGAGCAGTGTGGCCAGCAGGAGCAGGGAGGTCATTCTGCCCCTGTACACTGCACTGCTTAGGCCACATCTTCAGTCCTGTGTCCAGTTCTGGGCTCCTCAGTTTAGGAAAGATGTTGAGCTGCTGGAAGGTGTCCAGAGAAGGGCAACAAGGCTGGGGAGGGGGTCTGGAGCACAGCCCTGGGAGGAGAGGCTGAGGGAGCTGGGGTTGCTTAGCCTGCAGAAGAGGAGGCTCAGGGGAGACCTTCTTGCTCTCTGCAACTCCCTGCAGGGAGGTTGTAGCCAGGTGGGGCTTGGTCTCTTCTTCTAGGCAAGCAGCACCAGAACAAGAGGACACAGTCTCAAGCTGTGCCAGGGGAGGTTTAGGCTGGAGGGGAGGAGAAAGTTCTTCCCTGAGAGAGTTGTTGGCCATTGGGCTGTGCTGCCCAGGGAGGTGGTGGAGTCCTCATGCCTGGAGGTGTTCAAGAGGGGATTGGATGTGGCACTTGGTGCCATGGTTCAGTTGATCAGATGGTGCTGGGTGATAGGTTGGATGTGATGATCTCAAAGGTCTCTTCCAACCTGGTTAATTCCCATTCTTCCCCCTTTTCCTCCCTTTTCCCCCCTTTCCCCCCTTTTCCCCCTTTCCCATTCTGTTCCAGAGCAGGCTGCAGGTCTGCTGGAGCAAAAGGCCCCAAACTCTTTCCTCAGTGCTTTTACTCTGCGAGGGGCACAGCAGCCATTTCTTTATTTCTTTCCTCCTCCCTTCCTTTATTTGTCCCCTCCTTTATTTTTTGCATCCCAGCTCTGACTGAAGGCAGCCCCAGCCAGGCTGCTTTTTGCAGCCATTCTGGTCAGACTTGATGCTTTGCATCCAGGCTCCTCCAGACCTGTGATGTCTGAAGGACTTGATTCATCCAGATGAAAGGCTGCCAGGGCATCCCTGCTGCAGCCCTACCTGCTGGTGGCAAGCTCTCCTGGTCCAGCCCTTGGCATCTAATTGCCTTTGAGTAGGCTGCATGCAGCCTGTGCCTTTCTGTTGTTGTTTGGGAGGGGGGGGATGGTGGTTTGTGACTCCTTTATTGGGTTGTACAGGAAGGCACATGCCAGGGTGGAAACAAAGCAGCAGCTGCACAAATCATCCACTTTGATTTCAGATCTGTGTGAAGAGCCTCACTTCCCACTCCTGCCTCTTCTGCTGGGCTTGCTGGGGAGATGTGGCATTTCCTGGAGTGTTTTGCTGGCTGGAATGTTTGCAGCCAGCAAGCAGATCTGACTGGTTTGCACCATCCCAGCGTGCTGAGGGGTTGGGAAGGGGCTCTGGAGACCAGCCAGGCCATCCCCCCCCAGAGCAGGGGCACCCACAGCAGCTTGCCCAGGGTCCAGGTGAGGCTGGAAGCTCTGCAGAGGAGGAGACTCCACAACCTCTCTGGGCAGCCTGCTCCAAGCCTCCAGCAGCCTCACAGCAAAGAGGTTTTTCATGGTAGAACCTCCTGAGTTCCAGTTGGTGCCTGTTGCTCCTTGTCCTGTTGCTGGGCACCTCTGCCAAGTGCCTGGCTCCATCCTCTTGCCCCCCCCCACCCTTTAAGCTCTTGCTGAGCAGTGCTCAGATCCCCTCTGGGGCTACTCCTCCCCGGGCTGAGCAGTCCATTATTTTACATTCAAGATAACCATGCTGGGCAGCTGCTCTGGAATGGTTCTGTCACAGGAACTGAGAGTCTGGGGCAGTCTGTTGACCAAATTAAATCCCCCCCCCAACCCCAAAAAGAGTCTCAGGGTGTGATTGCTTTCTTAGGATGCTTTCTGGTTTTCCTAAGCCAAGGATTTTGTAAGGTTTCATCTAAGGGTTTTTTTTTCCCCCTCCCTCCTAGCCTGTGAGCTCTGCAGGCTCAGGTGTTCCTCTTCTCAAGCACAAGCCCTGGGAGGAGAGGCTGAGGGAGCTGGGGTTGCTTAGCCTGGAGAAGAGGAGGCTCAAGGGAGACCTCCTTGCTCTCTCCAACTCCCTGAAGGGAGGTTGTAGCCAGGTGGGGGTTGGTCTCTTCTCCCAGGCAAGCAGCAGCAGAACAAGAGGACACAGTCTCAAGCTGTGCCAGGGGAGGTTTAGGCTGGAGGGGAGGAGAAAGCTCTTCCCAGAGAGTTGTTAGCCATTGGGATGTGCTGCCCAGGGAGGTGGTGGAGTCCCCATCCCCGGAGGTGTTCAAGAGGGGATTGGATGTGGCACTTAGAGCCATGGTTTACTTAGTCAGGAGGTGCTGGGTGCCAGGTTGGACTTGGTGGTCTCTGAGGCCTTTTCCAGCCTTACTGCTTCTATGTTTCTGCCTCAGATACAGCCATGCAGCTGAAGCAGGGAAAACCTCTGTGTGCCTCTCTGCTGGTTGTGTCAACCCATCCCTGCCTCAGCAGCTCGAGCTGTGATCCTCTCTGACTCCTGGCTGTCCTTTTGTTCTTTCCCCCTGCAGGTGATGAAAACCTACCACATGTACAATGCAGACAGCATCAGTGCCCAGAGCAAGCTGAAAGAGGCCGAGAAGCAGGAGGAGAAGCAGATTGGGAAGTCAGTGAAGCAGGAGGACAAGCAGACCCCACGCTCCCCTGACTCCGCTGCCAACGTCAAGTTCGAAGAGAAGCACGTCCGGAGGAGCTCGGTGAAGAAAATAGAGAAGATGAAGGAGAAGGTACAGCCTCAGCTCTGCCCTCTGCTCAGCACTGCTCAGGCCACACCTGGAGTCCTCTGTCCAGTCCTGGGCCCCTCAGCTTAGGAAAGATGTTGAGATGCTGGAAGGTGTCCAGAGAAGGGCAACAAAGCTGGGGAGGGGTCTGGAGCACAGCCCTGGGAGGAGAGGCTGAGGGAGCTGGGGTTGCTTAGCCTGGGGAAGAGGAGGCTCAGGGGAGACCTTCTTGCTCTCTCCAACTCCCTGCAGGGAGGTTGTAGCCAGCTGGGGGTTGGTCTCTTCTCCCAGGCACCCAGCAGCAGAACAAGAGGACACAGTCTCAAGCTGTGCCAGGGGAAGTTTAGGCTGGATGTTAGGAAGAAGTTCTTCATAGAAAGAGAGATTGGCCATGGGAATGTGCTGCCCAGGGAGGTGGTGGAGTCCCCACCCCTGGAGGTGTTTAGGAAGAGCCTGGATGGGCTGCTTGGTGCCATGGTTGGGTTGATTAGTTGGTGTTGGGTGATAGGTTGGATGCAGTGATCTCAAAGATCTTTTCCATCCTGGTCTGGTCTATTCTTTCCTGTTCTCTCCTATTCATAGTATCATAGTTTCAGTCAGGGTTGGAAGGGACCACAAGGATCAGCTAGTTCCAACCCCCCTGCCAGGGGCAGGGACACCCCACACTAGAGCAGCCTGGCCAGAGCCTCAGCCAGCCTGGGCTTAAACACCTCCAGGGACAGGGCCTCAACCACCTCCCTGCACAACCCATTCCAGGGCTTCACCACTCTCCTGGGGAAGAACTTCCTCCTCCCCTCCAGCCTGAATCTCCCCACCTCCAGCTTCATTCCATTCCCCCTAGTCCTATCACTACCTGAGATCCTGATGTTCTCTCCTCTTCTCTCCTGTTCTCTCTCTCTGTGCACTGCTGGAGGGATGGGGACTTGGCAGCAGCTCAGCCAGGAGCTGCTGAGTTCCCTCCTTGGTGGCATTCACCATTCAAAGTTTTAAGTGTTCAGGCAAGGGGAGCAGTAATAAGACAAGGAGCACCAGGTACAAGCTGGAGCATAGAAGGTTCCACCTCAACATGAGGAGAAACTTCTTTGCAGTGAGGGTGACAGAGGCCTGGGGCAGGCTGCCCAGAGAGGTTGTGGAGTCTCCTTCTCTGGGGACTTTCAAAACCTGCCTGGATGCATTCCTGTGTGCACACCCCTGGGTTGCTCCTGCTTTGGCAGGGGGGTTGGACTGGATGATCTCTGGTGGTCCCTTCCAACCTCTGACATGCTGTGATTCAAGCTGGCACCAGGTTTCTTCCAGGACAGGCAGATTTTGTCTTGTCTCAGGGCTAGAGGCATGGTCAAGGGGCTAGGAGGAGGCTGGAGTGTGAAGGTAGCATCTGGCACCTTGGAAGTCCTGGCTCATGTTTTCCTCACGCAGAGGAGGAGGTTTTTTGTCTCATTTCCCACCAGGCTAGGATCTGAGCTGTGCTACAGGGAGACCAGCAGCCTCAGCCTGGCTTGGTGGGCAGAACCAGTTGCAGTCAGTCAGGCAGTTAAGGAGTTCAGCACTAAGACTCCAGCCTGTGGGAAGCAAGGAGTTACCTTTTGAATCTATTTAGGCTCCGAAAGGACCCAGTTTCAGCCCTAGCTTCTGTTGGAACAGGTGGAGTGCAGCCCTTGGCCTACTCATGGGCTTCTAGCAGTCAGTTCAGTGTTGGAGCTGGGCCAGGACCTCTTAAACCAACACTTTGATCCTTACTTCTTCCCCAACCCACAGCCTGTTTTAAGAGAAGCCTTGAAATGCAGAGCTGTGTGGCGTAGCAGTGCTTACAGTCCTTGTCCCTAACTGATCTAAACCCCAAGCCTTTGAGTCTGGCCCAAGCTGGAATCCACATGAGCAAAACCCAAGTGAGCAAGGGGCAGAGGGGTTCAGTGCTCTCTGGTGTCCCTGGGAAGGTTGCTACTGCCTGCTGCACCTCATTTTAACATCTCCTCTGCTTTTGGTTCTCTTTCAGCGCCAAGCAAAGTACACAGAGAACAGACTGAAGGCTATCAAGGCAAGGAATGAGTATCTGCTAGCTCTGGAAGCCACCAATGCATCTGTGTTCAAGTATTACATTCATGACCTGTCTGATCTCATTGATGTAAGTGCTGCTGCCTGGCTGCCTGCGGTGGCCCAGGATGCCTGGGGCGGCTCTGGGTGCCTGCGGTGGCTCGGGGTGCCTGCGGCGGCCCTGGCTGCCTGCGGTGGCCCTGGGTGCCTGCGGCGGCTCGGGGTGCCTGCGGCGGCCCTGGCTGCCTGCGGTGGCCCGGGGTGCCTGTGGTGGCTCTGGCTGCCTGCGGCGGCCCTGGCTGCCTGCGGCGGCCCGGGGTGCCTGCGGCGGCCCGGGGTGCCTGCGGCGGCTCGGGGTGCCTGCGGCGGCCCTGGCTGCCTGCGGTGGCTCTGGCTGCCTGCGGTGGCTCTGGCTGCCTGCGGTGGCTCTGGGTGCCTGTGGCGGCCCTGGGTGCCTGGGGCGGCTCTGGGTGCCTGCGGTGGCCCTGGCTGCCTGCGGTGGCCCGGGCTGCCTGCGGCGGCCTTGGGTGCCTGCGGTGGCTCTGGCTGCCTGCGGCGATCCGGGGTGCCTGCGGTGGCCCGGGGTGCCTGTGGTGACCCTGGCTGCCTGCGGTGGCTCTGGGTGCCTGTGGTGGCCCAGGCTGCCTGCGGTGACCCTGGCTGCCTGCGGTGGCTCTGGCTGCCTGCGGCGATCCAGGGTGCCTGCGGTGGCCCGGGGTGCTTGTGGTGACCCTGGCTGCCTGCGGCGGCTCTGGGTGCCTGCGGCGGCCCTGGGTGCCTGCGGCGGCTCGGGCTGCCTGCGGTGATCCGGGGTGCCTGCGGTGGCCCGGGGTGCCTGTGGTGACCCTGGCTGCCTGCGGTGGCTCTGGCTGCCTGCGGCGGCTCGGGGTGCCTGCGGCGGCTCTGGGTGCCTGCGGCGGCTCTGGGTGCCTGCGGCGGCCCGGGGTGCCTGCGGTGGCCCTGGGTGCCTGGGGTGGCTCTGGGTGCCTGCGGTGACCCTGGCTGCCTGCGGTGGCCCTGGGTGCCTGCGGTGGCCCTGGGTGCCTGCGGCGGCCCTGGGTGCCTGCGGTGGCTCTGCTGCCTGCGGTGGCTCTGGGTGCCTGGGGCGGCCCTGGGTGCCTGCGGTGGCTCTGGGTGCCTGCGGTGGCTCTGGGTGCCTGGGGCGGCTCTGGGTGCCTGCGGTGGCTCTGGCTGCCTGCGGTGGCTCTGGGTGCCTGGGGCGGCTCTGGGTGCCTGCGGTGGCTCTGGCTGCCTGCGGTGGCTCTGGGTGCCTGGGGCGGCTCTGGGTGCCTGCGGTGGCCTTGGGTGCCTGCCGTGGCTCGGGGTGCCTGCGGCGGCCCTGGCTGCCTGCGGTGGCTCGGGGTGCCTGCAGTGGCCCGGGGTGCCTGCGGTGACCCTGGCTGCCTGCGGTGGCCCTGGCTGCCTGCGGTGGCTCTGGCTGCCTGCGGTGGCCCGGGGTGCCTGCGGTGACCCTGGCTGCCTGCAGTGGCCCGGGGTGCCTGCGGTGGCCCTGGCTGCCTGCGGTGGCCCTGGCTGCCTGCGGTGGCCCTGGCTGCCTGCGGCGGCCCGGGGTGCCTGCAGTGGCTCTCGCTGCCCTTAACCCTCACGTCTGCCTCTCCTCCTGCAGCAGCTTAGATGCCAGCACAGCTGGGAGCCTCTGTAGAGCTGTGCAGTGATGGTCTTGGGTGGGCAGCTGGAAGGTGCCATCTTTGTGACCAGAGGAGGGCTGTGAAGGTGATCAGAGGGCTGGAGCACCTCCCCGTGGGGACAGGCTGGCAGAGCTGGAGAAGAGAAGGTTCCAGGGAGACCTTCGAGCAGCCTTCCAGTACCTGAAGGGGGGTACAGGAGAGCTGGGGAGGGACTTTTTTTACAAGGGCTTGTAGTGATAGGATAAGAGGAAATGGTTTGAGGCTGGAGGAGGACAGATTGAGCCTGGAGATTAGGAAGAAAGCCTTTGCAGTGAGGGTGGTGAGACTCTGGCACAGGTTGCCCAGGGAGGCTGTGGATGTCCCCTGCCTGGAGGTGTTCAAGGCCAGGCTGGATGAAGCCTTGAGCAAGCTGGGCTGGTGGGAGGTGTCCCTGCCCATGGCAGGGGGTTGGAACTGGATGATTTTCAAGGTCCTTCCAAGCCACCCATTCTGTGGGTCCCTGCAGAGGTGTGGGGGTTGCTCACGAAGCTGCTCGCTGAGCCCTGCTTGGCTTCCTGGCTCAAGGCTTTGTGGCCCAGACAGAAGCCTGAGCAGAAACCTGGCCCTGTGCAGGGGGAGGAGCTGCTTAGTTCAAATGAAACAGCTTCAGCATCACTCTGTTGCTTGACATTTTCTGTTCCCTATTTTAAGGCAATCTCAAGATTGTAGCTCAGAAGCACACTGAGAAGGGAACATTGGCTGTGGAGGCAGTGCAGGAGCTGGGAAGGGGAACTGAGGACAGAAGCATTTCCTAAAGCTGCTTTTAGCTCATTTTGAAGAGTGCCATCTAGTTCAAGGTTAATGCTTTCCCTAGCTCATCCCACAAAGAGGGAGGTGAATCCCTCTGCTTTGGGGACTTTCCATTTGTTGACCCCCATTTTCTGAGACCCCAGCTCCACAGCACCTGGATGCCTCTCTTCTGCCACTGGAACTGCAGAGCAATCTCAGCTCTGAAAGGTGTCAGGAGGAAGTGTCAGCAGGGATGGAGGTTCACTGCTTGCCTCCTCCACAGTCTCTCTCTACACAAAGCAGCAAAGAAACGATGTGGCTGTAGAAACCAGTTCCCCCTTTCCTTAGGATGCTCTCTGCAGAAGCTGGAAGTAGAAGGTGGAGGGAAGCTCTTCCTGCAGGCTCTCTGCTCTGCAGCAGGGTGATGCATCACAGATGCCATTTGGTTGGGAGGGAACCTCAAAGGTCCTCTTCTCCAAGCCCCCTGCACTCAGCAGGGGCACCTCCAAGTAGCTCAGGGCTGCCCAGGGACCCCCATCAGGTCTGGTCTTGAATGTCAGTCAGGGAGCATCAGTTCTGGGGTTACTGAAATGGCCTCAAGTTGTGGCAGGGGAGGTTCAGATTGGATATTAGGGAAAAAATTCTTCCCAGCAAGGGTTCTCAGGCCCTGGAAGAGGCTGCTCAGGGAGGTGGTGGGGTCACCATCCCTGGAGGTGTTTAGAAGCTGTGTGGATGTGGTGCTGAGGGATTTGGTGTAGTGGCAGTGGCTTGGCAGCAGTGGTAGGATTGTGAGCTCTGGGTGAGTGCCAGGGGCTTGACAACCTCCAAGGTCTCTTCCAACCTCAGCATTCCTATGAGTCCATGCTGCCCAGCAGAAGACCACATTAGTCTCCTCTGAAAGCTTAGAAAAGCCCTTCAGGAGCCCTGGGACTTGCCCCAGGTGCATAGCTGCCCCTCCAGCCTGCAGCGTTGGGGAGCCAAATGCTCAGCCCCGGCGTGTCTGGGTCACCGGGGCCGTGCCTTGACGGCGTCCTGCCTGCAAGGCCAGCCTGCTGCTCTCCCTGCTGGAAGCACTCCCCAGCAAAGCCTCCTTCGTGCCTGGCAGGGGGAGGGAGGGTAATGAAGAGAAGTGTCTCTAGACACAGGCAATAAAGAGCACTCAGCTCACTATTAATTAGCCAGCTCTTAGGATACCTAGCAGCGTTTAGCATTCGTTTGTTCAGCTGATCATCCAGGCCCTCCAAGTGCTCCTCTGCTGGGCCTTTCCTTAGCTCTCCTTTGGAGGCCAGGCTTGGCAGTGCAAGGGCTTGGCAAAACCCAGGGTCACACTCAGGCAAGGGCTGCTGCACCCAGAGGTGGGTTTCACTTCTGGGAGGCTCTCTCCCAAACCTGTCTGCTTCTGGGGCTTTCTACTGCTGCCTGCTGTAATGGGGGGGGGGGGGGGGGTGATTGGCATTTTGATTAGCCCCTTGTTAAGCTGAAGGAACAGAGCTCTCTCTTAATGCCTTTGGTCCTGAGGGACTGAGAACCAGCAGTGGAACCAGTGGTGGTTCCAATATGGTTTAAAATATGGTTTTTCAAGCCAGATTGTTAACTCTTTTCCTTGCTCTGAGCACAGGGTGAGAGTCAATTTTGAAGCACAAACCTCAAATCAGCAGTTAGAACCTGTGCAGATTATCTGAGTTACAGCAAAAATCAATTGAGATTGAACACATCCAAGTGCCAGGGGCTGCACTTTGGCCACAGCAACCCCAGGCAGAGCTACAGGCTGGGGCAGAGTGGCTGAGAGCTGCCAGGCAGAGAGGGACCTGGGGGTGCTGGTTGACAGCTGCCTGAACAGGAGCCAGCAGTGTGCCCAGGTGGCCAAGAGGGCCAATGGCATCCTGGCCTGCAGCAGGACCAGTGTGGCCAGCAGGAGCAGGGAGGTCATTGTGCCCTGTGCTCAGCACTGCTGAGGCCACACCTTGAGTCCTGTGTCCAGTTCTGTGCCCCTCAGTTTAGGAAGGAGGTTGACTTGCTGGAAGGTGTCCAGAGAAGGGCAACAAGGCTGGGGAGGGGTCTGGAACACAGCCCTGGGAGGAGAGGCTGAGGGAGCTGGGGTTGCTTAGCCTGGAGAAGAGGAGGCTCAGGGGAGACCTTCTTGCTGTCTCCAACTCCCTGAAGGGAGGTTGTAGCCAGGTGGGGGTTGGTCTCTTCTCCCAGGCAAGCAGCACCAGAACAAGAGGACACAGTCTCAAGCTGTGCCAGGGGAGGTTTAGGCTGGAGGTGAGGAAGAAATCTTCATAGAGAGATTGGCCACTGGAATGTGCTGCCCAAAGAGGTGGTGGAGTCCCCAGGGAGGCTGTGGATGGCTCTTCCCCTGGGGGTGTTCAAGGCCAGATTGGATGAGGCCTTGAGCAGCTGAGTCTGGTTGAGAGGTGTCCCTGCCCGTGGTGGGGAGGTTGGAGCAGATGATCTCTGAGGTCCCCTCCAGCTGAGCTGTGCTGTGCCCAGTGCCTTCAATGAACATGTGTGTTCTCCAAGCCAGCTCTTCCCTCTTTCCTTGCTCTGAGCATGGGATGATGCTGAATCTGAACCAAAGGTAAACCCCAGCTTCACAGCTCTTGGTCAGTGGATGGTGGTGGGGCAGACAGCACCGACCTGTCACGTCCCTGCAGCGTGTTCTGTTTCCCCTTGCAATGTGAGTGGAAGGAGAGCACTGAGTTAATTCCCCCTCCTGAGTGCAGAGCAATAAATTGCTCCTGACACAGCCCAGTAGTTCTGAATTCCCTGACTTTGGGGACTGAGGCAGCCCTTTGATGCTAATGAAATATTACAGTAATGGGGAAGTTTGCATTGCCTCACATTTAGCAGAGGGTCACTGGGACACAATTTAAAAGCAGATTAAAGACTCCCTGTGTGAGTCCTCAGGCTTGCTCTGCTCTTCCAGGAGCAGCTCTTCCCATCACTCTCTGCTCCAGGATCTCAGCCTTTTCCCTTCCCAATGTGACCTGCATTTTAAAACAGATTCCTGATTTGTTATCATTCCCTTCCTCCTGGAATGGAACCAGAACAGAACAGAATTAGAATAAAGCAGGTTGGAAGAGACCTTCAAGATCATCACATCCAACTATCCCCCAGCACCACCTGATCAACTCACCCATGGCACCAAGCAGCCCATCCAGGCTCCTCCTGAACACCTCCAGGGATGGGGACTCCACCACCTCCTGGGCAGCACATCCCAATGGGCAATCACTCTCTCTGTGTAGAATCTTCCTAACTTCCAGCCTGAACCTCCCCTGGCACAGCTTGAGACTGTGTCCTCTTGTTCTGGTGCTGGGTGCCTGGAAGAAGAGACCAACCCCCTCCTGGCTACACCTCCCTTCAGGGAGTTGCAGAGAGCAAGAAGGTCTCCCCTGAGCCTCCTCTTCTCCAGGCTAAGCAACCCCAGCTCCCTCAGCCTCTCCTCCCAGGGCTGTGCTCCAGACCCCTCCCCAGCCTTGTTGCCCTTCTCTGGACACCTTCCAGCAAGTCAAAATCCTTCCTAACCTGAGGAGCCCAGAACTGGACACAGGAGTCAAGGTGTGGCCTAAGCAGTGCTGAGCACAGGGCAGAATGACCTCCCTGCTCCTTCTGGCCACACTGTTCCTGCTGCAGGCCAGGATGCCCCTGGCACACTGCTGGCTCCTGTTCAGGCAGCTGTCAACCAGCATCCCCAGGTCCCTCTCTGCCTGGCAGCTCTCAGCCACTCTGCCCCCAGCCTGTAGCACTGCCTGGGGTTGCTGTGGCCAAAGTGCAGCCCCTGGCACTTGGATGTGTTCAATCTCCTGCCAAATCTTCTGTTGGGGGCCTGCCTGAAACCTGCTGACTGGCAAAGGGTTAATCAGCTGTGGTGTTGGGCAGTGAATTCGAATGAGTTATCATGAAAGTCTGATAAAAAATTGATTTCCTCAGAGAATGTTTCCATCAAAGATCATAGAGCCCAGCACAGGGATGGAGAGGTGGCTGCCACTTAAGAGGTGGGATGTGCTGGGCTTGCCCAAGTGTTCAAGTGAGGGGGGGGGGAGTGGGCTGCAAAATGGTTTGCATCAGGGAATCAATAAGGTTGGAAAAGCCCTCTGAGATCACCCAGCCCAGCCAGCAACCCAGCACCACCATGGCCACCAAAGCATGGCCACAGCTTCCTGGGACACCTCCGGGGGTGGGGACTCCACCACCTCCCTGGGCAGCCTGTGCCAAGCCCTGACCACACTTGCAGGGAAGAATTTGTCCTGATCTCCCACCCCACCCTCCCTGGCACAGTTTCAGGCCATTTCTTCCTGGCCTATCACTAGTTCCTCGGGATCAGAGACCAACCCCACCTCGCTCCAGCCTCCTTTCTTGCCTGCTGCTGAGTGTTGCTTGGTGTCTCTGGGCAGACCTTGGCTCCAACCTCCTTTCAGGAGCCAGGTGGTCTCCCTCAGCCTCCTCTTCTCCAGGCCAAACCACCCCAGCTCCCACAGCTGCTCCTCAGCAGCCCTGTTCTGCAGACCCTTGAGTCAGTAACACAAAGGGTCAGTAACACAAAGCCAAATTACTCTTCACTTCACTGTCCTGAGGTGGGGGGTGAGAGATTAGGCTCTGTTTGCCTTCCCAGCCCCACCAGTAAGCTCCTCTTGTGCTTTCACAACCTTTCCCTCCCAGTCTGGGTGTGCTGGATCTTAGGAACCATTCTGTACTGCAGGGCACTGGCACAGGCTGCCCAGGGAGGTGCTGAGGTCACCATCCCTGGCGGTGGCCAAGGAACCTGCGGCCAAGGCACTTGGGGACGTGGCTTAGTGGCCATGGTGGTGCTGGGTTGAGGGTTGGGCTGGATGCTCTTAGAGGACTTCTGCAACTCAAACAGCTCTCTGGTTCTGTGTGCTGGGAGGAGGGGGAGTGCAGGGAGGGCAAGCTGGTCAGCCTGGATGGGTGTGCAGCCCCCCTGGTCCTGCAGCAGGAGGGGAACAGCAGCGACTGCTCCTGGCTGGAATCTCGGCCCAGCTTCTGCCCAGGCTGCCTGCAGAGGATGGCTCTGCACCAGATGTGGAGAAGGGCAGCAGCTTGGAGGGCTGCTGATCCAGGGCAGCCTCCCCACCTGCAGACTCTCAATCAAGCCTCTTTTGTGAGATGGTGGGTTTTTTTTTTTGGGGCTACTTTTTGTTCTTTCTGATTGGGTTTAATGTCCTTTAATTGGCTGCCTCCAGCCTAAGCAGCAACTGCAGCTTCTTGCTGCCACAAGGCTCCACACCTGCCCTGCTCATTGGCACAGCAGCACATGGTGACAGAAATCCTCTGCAAGCAGGGGATGGTCCAGCACTTGCTCTGCTTTCTCTCCCTCCTCTCCTCCTTTTATTTCTCCCTTCCCCCCTTTTTTCCCTTTTTGCCTGCCTTGCTCCCCTCTTTTTGCTGCCCTGCTCCCCTTTTTTGCCTGCCCTTGCTCACCCTCTTTTTCCTGCCCTTGCTCCCCCTTTTTCCTGCCCTTGCTCCCCCCTTTTTTCCTGCCCTTGCTCCCCTTTTTCCTGCCCTTGCTCCCCCCTTTTTTCCTGCCCTTCCTGCCCCCTTTTTTCCTGCCCTTGCTCCCCCTTTTTTCCTTCTGCCCCTTTTTCCTGCCTTGCTGCCCCCCTTTTTTCCTGCCCTTGCTGCCCCCCTTTTTTCCTGCCCTTGCTGCCCCCTTTTTTCCTTCCCCCCTTTTTTCCTGCCCTTCCTGCCCCCCTTTTTTCCTGCCCTTCCTGCCCACTTTTTTTCCTGCCCCCCCCTTTTTATGCCCTTCCTCCCCCCTTTTGGCCTGCCCCTTCCTCCCCCCCTTTTGCCTGCCCTTGCTCCCCCTTTCCCCCTCCTTTCCCCCCCCATTTGCACACAATGGCTGTGATGAGCCCCAACTGCTGGCTGGGGAGGAGCCTTCCTGTGCATTTGCTTACAGAGCAGCCCAGCAATCAGGCAGATGGCCTCTTTCTCTTTGGATATTCTCCCTGCCTGTGTAATCCACTTGTCATCCAAGGAGGTGGCTTCCCTTCCCCACATGCTTTATTAGCTGGCTGAGAATGGGAGGCTGTTTCTGCTCAGCTAATGCAACTGCCTCTCTCCCGCTGGAAACGTGAAGCCTTGGCCGCAGTGGAGATGAAGCTGCTTAATGTCTTCCAGTGACATCATCCTGGTGGCAGCACTGGCCAGGAAATTCTTGACCATGATCACTGGCTGCCTGCAGGTTGTGCTCCTCTCTTTCACCCAGCAGTGAAGTCATCCCAGCTGAGTGCTGCTTTGGGGGGGGTTATTTTGGGTGAGTCTGGGGCTGGTGCCTGCGCCGCGCAGGTCCTGTTCCTGCTTTCCTGAAACACCCAAGAGCGAAGCGGTCTGCCGAGTCTTGGGTGGGACACTCGGCTTTGCAGCCCATCCACATCCTCTCATGTTTCCCTGGGTGGTGCTTGAGCTCACTGTGTTCTTCTCACTCTGAAGTATTCAAGGATTCATTATCTAAGGAATTCTTTTCCTTTTGCTGGGGAGTGCTTTCAGTTCTGGAACTAAAGTCAGAATCACAGAGTCATGGAATGGAATGGGTTGGAAGAGACCTAAAGATCATCTGGTTCAACCTCCTGCCATGGGCAGGGACACTCCCACCAGCCCAGCTTGCTCAAAGCTCATCCAGCCTGGCTTGAACACCCCAGGGAGGAGGCAGCCACAACCTCCCTGGACAACCTGCTCCAGGGTCTCCCCACCCTCCCTGTCAAGAACTCCATCCTCATGGCCAGTATAACCTACCCAGCTCTAGTTTCAAACCATTGCCCCTTTCAAGAGAGACCCTGAGCTCACTCAGGTTTGAGGCTGCCTTTTGGGGTTTCAGCAGCATGAGACAAACTCTGAGGCCTCCAGGAAGGGTTGCAATGGTTTCAGCTGTACTTGGAGGTCGATTGTGGCTCACAGGATCGCAGTAACTCGATGGAGCTTGGTGATCTTCAAGGTCCCTCCAACTCAAGCCATTCTGTGACTGCTGACATTTGTATGGGGTAGAGGTTGAAATCCTGTATGGGGTAGAGTTTGAAACTCTGTGCAGGCCTGAGTCAGGATGCCTCTGTGATCAGGGAGAGGGGTGGCACCGCTGCGGTACCCAGGAGGTCACAGAACTCCGCTCCTTAACCCTTTGGCTTCAGAAGCGTTTTCCTTTCCATTTCTTTGCTCATCCTGGACTTGTGTCTTTTTCCAGCAGTGCTGTGACCTGGGCTACCATGCCAGCCTCAACAGAGCTCTCAGGACCTCCTGTCTGCTGAGCTCAACCTGGAGCAGTCCAAGCACGAGGGGCTGGACGCCATCGAGAACGCCGTGGAGAACTGGACGCCAACAGCGACAAGCAGCGCCTGATGGAGATGTACAACAACGTCTTCTGCCCACCCTGAAGTTTGAGTTCCAGCCTCACATGGGTGACATGGTGTTCATGTTCCTCCTCTGAAATGAGGGCCCTCGGGAGGAGGGCATTGAGTCCATCAGCAGTAAGTTTGCAGAGGACACCACGCTGGGGGCAGGAGTTGATCTGCTGGAGGGCAGAGAGGCTCTGCAGAGGGACCTCGACAGGCTGGGCAGAGGGGCAGAGGCCAAGGGCAGGAGATTGAAGACAGCCAAGTGCCAGGTGCTGCACACTGGCACAGCAACCCCAGGCAGTGCTACAGGCTGGGCTCAGAGTGGGAGATGCAGCAGGCAGAGAGGGACCTGGGGGTGCTGGTGGATGGTAGGCTGAACATGAGCCTGCAGTGTGCCCAGGCAGCCAAGAGGGCCAATGGCATCCTGGCCACAACACCCAAAGGGAAGGGAAAGGAAGCTGCCTCATGCTGGGAGCTAAGGCTAACAAAAGGAATTGCGTGGGGGGTGAAGAATGCCTCTAAGAGCATCAAGTCCAACCAGCAACCCAACACCACCAGGTTTCTTGAACCCCTCCAGGGGGGGACTCCACACCTCTCTGCTCAGCCAGCTCCATCCCTGACCACTGTGGCAGCAAAGTCATTGTTCCTAATCTCCAACCTAACCCTCCCTGGCTGAACTTGAGGCATTTCTTCTTGTCCTATCACTAGTTCCTTGGGATGAGAGACAATCCCACTCATTTCAGCCTCCTTTCAGGGAGCTGCAGAGAGCAATGAGGTTCCCCTCAGCCTCCTCTTCTTCAGGCTCAGCACCCCAGCTCCCTCAGCTGCTCCTCCCAGCCCTGTTCTCCAGACCCTTCCCCAGCTTTGCTGCCCTTCTCGGACACACTCCAGCACCTCAGATCCTCAGCAGTCCAGGGAAGCCCACAGTTCTGCCCTGGTTAACAGGTCCCTGCCCTGGCTTTTCATTTCTCTTCCCTCAGTCCATTAAGGAATGAATGGCTGGCAGCTGTAGTGTGCAGGCTGCTCAGCTGAGTGAGCTCAGCCCCCTGCCAGCATCCAGTGACCCAAATTCTTCTTGATGTGCAGCATGCTTTAGCCTCCTCTGTGTGATGAAACACCTTCAGACTTTCAGAACACATGCTGAGCTTACTCTGGGTCTGGTTTCTTTGATGTTGATGTTCTTTCTGTGCTGCCTTTTCAGTCCAGTCAGGAAGGGAGCTGCAGGTTGGTGCCACCTGGACCTTTTCCACTCGAGGAAATCCAGGGCTGCAGAGTTTGAAAGCGAAGCACTTGGGAAGGTGTTTGCTTGTGTGATGATTGACTGAAGTAATTGCAGTGTTCTTGATGATGTCTTTTTTCCTCAGCCCTCTAAAAGTGATGCTGTTTCTCTTCCAGGAGTCACAGATATGTGGCCCAGCAGCCAGTCCAGAGTGAGCTAGTGCAGAGGTGCCAGCAGCTGCAGTCTCGGTTATCCACGCTTAAGATTGAAAATGAAGAGGTGAGGCACTCAAGCAGGAATCAGCACCCCTCTGAGCACTTCCAGGGGGGCTTAGTTAGGAGGAATCTCCTTGCTGTGATCCTTTAGTGGAGGCTTGCAGTAAAATTCAAGAGGAAGCCAGTGGGGCCAGCAGTTCACTGGTGTTTGATCTCCTGTGAAAGCTGGGGGTGTGGAGAGGATCCTTTAAAAACACCTTCAAGAACCTGCTCCCCCCTGCTCTGCCCTGTGAGGCCACATCTGGAGTGGTTGGTCCGGTTCAAGAGAGGACAGGGAACCCACTGGAGAGAGCCCAGGGGAGCTGCAGAGATGCTGAGGGGCCTGGAGCAGCTCTGTGAGGGGGAAAGGCACTTCAGTTGTGCACAGAGGATGTGAACCAGTGATAGCTGTTCATTAGCATAAGGCTCCAGGGTACTTCCTACCTCTGCCTGTTACTTGTGACTACTACCTGCAGTTGTTAAGGGCTCTCATTCATAGAGTCACTGAATCTTTGGGTTGGAAGGGACCTTAATGACCATTAATTCCAACCCCCAGGCATGGGACCTAAAGATGATCTAGTTGCAATCTCACTGCAATGGGACCTTAAAGATGATCTAGTTGCAATCTCCTGCAATGGGACCTTAAGGATAATCCAGATCTAGTTCCAACCCCCTGGTATAGGACCTTAGAGGACCATCTAGTTCCAACCCCCCTGGCATGAGACCTTAAAGATGATCTAGTTGCAATCTCCCTGCAATGGGACCTTAAGGATAATCTAGATCTAGTTCCAGCCCCCTGGCACAGGACCTTAAAGATAATCTAGTTCCAAGCCTCTGCCATGAGACCTTAAAGATGATCTACTTCCCATAAAATCTGCCATGGGACCTTAAAGATGAACTAGTTGCAATCTCCCTGCAATGGGACCTTAAGGGTAATCTAGATCTAGTTCCAGCCCCCTGGCACAGGACCTTAAAGACCATCTAGTTCCAACCCCCTGGCATGAGACTTAAAGATAATCTAGTTCCAATCTCCTGCAATGGGACCTTAAGGATATCTAGATGTAGTTCCAACCCCCTGGCACAGGACCTTAGAGACCATCTAGTTCCAAACCCCTGGTGTGAGTCACTAAAGATCATCTAGTTCCATAAGCCTCTGCCATGAGACCTTAAAGATCTAGCTCCCTCTCCCCTGCCATGGGACCTTAAGATGATCTAATTCCAACTCCCTGGCAGGGACCTTTAAGATCATCTAGTTCCAACCCCTTGGCATGGGGCAGGGACAGGTTGCTCATTCTTGCCATTCTTGCTGGGCAGGTGAAGAAGACAATGGAAGTACACTCCAGACAATCCAGGACATAGTCACAATAGAGGACTTTGATGTCTCTGACTGCTTTCAGTACAGCAACTCCATGGAGTCTGTGAAATCCACTGTCTCAGAAACCTTCATGAGCAAGCCAAGCATTGCCAAGAGAAGAGCCAACCAGCAGGAGACAGAGCAGTTCTTTTAACAGTAAGGAGTTCATTTGCGCACTGTGTGCTGTGCTTAGAGCTGGTGCTCACAGGAGAGGGTGGGGGGGAAAGGCTGCTGTCACCTTACCCTGACACCTCTGGGGTGGATTTTGAGCAGCAGGGGAAGCCTATTGTGCTTGAAGCACAGGTGTCATAGAATCAGAGGACTCTCTGGATTGAAAGGATCTCTAAGGTCATCCAGT
>JAAWVA010000041.1:4724917-4756054 GCA_015227895.2 Colaptes auratus | reverse complement strand
AGAAGGCAGGAGAAAGGAGGAGGGAAGGACAGGTCAGACACTGATCACTGCTCCTGGCACATTCCTGAGCAGCTGAGGCAAACCTTTCTGGCTGAAGAGTCTCCCCTCCTGGACTGAATCCCGTGCAGGTCCAAAGCTGGGTTTCATTCTGAGGCCTCCTGGAAAATCCTTCTCCTCCTGCCCACACTGGCAGCCCAGCTCAGAGCCCTCCAAGGTGCCACCTGATTGGGGTTTTGGAGTCATTAGAGATCCCAGCCCAGCTCAGAGCCCTCCAAGGTGCCACCTGATTGGGGTTTTGGAGTCATTAGAGATCCAGCCAGCTCAGAGCCTCCAAGGTGCCACCTGATTGGGGTTTTGGAGTCATTAGAGATCCCAGCCCAGCTCAGAGCCCTCCAAGGTGCCACCTGTTGGGGTTTTGGAGTCATTAGAGATCCTGTTCCAGCTCAGGCCCTCCAAGGTGCCACCTGATTGGGTTTGGAGTCATTAGAGTCCTGTTCCAGCTCAGAGCCTCCAAGGTGCCACCTGCTTGGGGTTTTGGAGTCATTAGAGATCCTGTTCCAGCTCAGAGCCCTCCAAGGTGCCACCTGATTGGGGTTTTGGAGTCATTAGAGGTCCCAGCCAGTCAGAGCCCTCCAGGTGCCACCTGATTGGGTTTTGGAGTCATTAGAGATCCCTGCCAGCTCAGAGCCCTCCAAGGTGCCACCTGATTGGGGTTTGGAGGATTCATTAGAGATCCTGTTCCAACTCAGAGCCCTCCAAGGTGCCACCTGATTGGGGTTTTGGAGTCATTAGAGATCCGCCCAGCTCAGAGCCCTCCAAGGTGCCACCTGATTGGGGTTTTGGAGTCATTAGAGATCCTGCCCAGCTCAGAGAGCCCTCCAAGGTGCCACCGCTTGGGTTTTGGAGTCATTAGAGATCCCTGCCCAGCTCAGAGCCCTCCAAGGTGCCACCTGCTTGGGGTTTTGGAGTCAGTGGAGGTCCTGGCCACAGGAACATGGTCAGGGGGGGACTTTTCTGCTCTTCCAGCACGAGAGTGTGCAGAAAGCAATGCAAAGCCCAGGAGGCCTTTTGAGCAGATGCTGAGCCCTCCAGCCTGGAGTGCACCCAGGGATGGGTTTGAGCTGCCCCTCCTCTCACCACCTCTTCCCCTCACTGATTTGCTCTCAGGGCTGTTTGGACAACCTGTGGTGGCTGTGGGCAGAGCTGCAGCTGGGGTCTGCTGTCCCTTTCCACTTGGGTGCAGGGAGGTCTGCAGCAGGCAGCACACAAATCCTCACACCCCCCCCCCCCCCATTTGCTGAGCACTGACTGGGAATCTCGGGGCTGGGGGTTTTTTATCCCCTCTAGGAAGGTTTGTGAGATAAAGAAGCACCTGAAGGGGCTCAGCAACCGCATCAGTGCCTGCAGTGTGGAGACCATGGAGTGCCAGGAGTGCCTGCAGAGGGTAGGTGCCCCCAGGGCTCCTGCCTGGGGGTGCTGCTGCTCCCCTCTCCCAGCTTCCAGACACTGGAAATCTTCCCCCTCCCAGCGCCCCCAGCGGGCAGTGGTGCCTGGGCCAAGCAGGGGAACAACAGGGACTTCCTCAAGCATTATTTAGGGCCCCGGGGAGGGTGGGAGGGCTGGAAGCTCTCTGCTGTGAGCACAGGCTGAGGGTTGGGGCTGCTCAGCCTGGAGAAGAGGAGGCTGCAGGGAGACCTTCTGGGGGCCTTGCAGGGCTTCAAGTGGCTGATCAGGAAGCTGGGGAGAGACCTCTGAGCAGAGCCTGTGGTGGCAGGACAAGGGGATGGTGGCTGGGACTACAAGAGGGAGATTCCCCTGTGCCAGGGGAGGTTCAGGCTGGATGTCAGGAAGAAATTCTTCAGAGAGAGAGAGAGAGAGATTGGCCCTTGGGATGTGCTGCCCAGGGAGGTGGTGGAGTCCCCACCCCTGGAGGTGTTTAGGAAGAGCCTGGATGGGGAGCTTGGTGCCATGGTTGAGTTGATCAGATGGTGCTGGGTGAGAGGTTGGACTTGATGATCTCAAAGGTCTCTCCCAACCTGGTCTCTCCCTCCCTCTCCCCTCCCTCCCTCTCCCTCCCTCTCCCCCCCTCCCTCTCCCCTCCCTCTCCCCTCCCTCTCCCCTCCCTCTCCCCTCCCTCTCCTCCCTGGAGATAAGAAATGTTACAGTGAGGGTGCTGAGAGCCTGGCCCAGGCTGCCCAGAGAGCTGGGAGCTGCCCCATCCCTGGCACCACTGCAGGTCAGGTGGTGTGGGGCTCTGAGCAGCCTGCTCTGGGTGTCCCTGCTGACTGCAGAGGAGCTGGACTGGATGAGCTTTGAAGGTCCTTTCCCACCCACAGCCAGGCTGGGATGCCACCAGCAGCCTCCTGCTGTGGGTGATCCCATGGCAGGTCTGGCTCTGCCTCCCTGCAGAGTGGGTAGAGTCCTGGCAGTGCCCCCCCTGGTCCTGAGGACTGCCTGGCACAGGGGGGGGCTGCACCCAGTGACCAACCCCTGCCAAGAGCCCCCTGACTGCTGGGGGCTGCTAAATCTTCCCCATCTCTGCAGGCTCTGGACAGGTTTCTCCAGACAGAGAAGCAGAGTTTGGCCTTGGTTCCTCCTGCCCCTTCCCCCCTCCAGCCACACCAGGAGATGGCTCTGAGGTGAGTCTTTTGGAAGAGGGTTTTGTGCCCACCCCAGCTCCCCAGGGAGAAGTGGGACCCCCCCCCCCCCCCCAAACACACACAGACTGCTCACCCTCTGCATGAGCAACAGGGCTGGGGGGAAGGATCTGGTGAGGCTGGGGCTGATCCTCACTTGGTGACCTGTGGGGTGTCCTGGCCAGCTGAGCCCTTCTGCAGGAGGTGCTCCCAGGGGGAGTGGGGTGAGCAGCAGAGGGGTAAAGGAGCTGCTTGTGTCCTGGCAGGATGCAGGAGCTGCTGGAGCAGATGAGGTCAGTGAGCTGTGACCTCCAGCTGAACAACAGCATCATCGAGAGGTGAGCAGCAGCAGCGCCCAGGCACCGTGCCCCAGGCAGGGGTTCCCGCTGCTGGGGGGGGAGGGGGTGGCTCTGGGTGGGCTCCCTGGGAGCCCACAGCTCAGCTCCAGCGTGGGGAGCACAGCCACAGCTACTCCTGAGGGCTCACCAGCACCAGGGTTACATCATGGTCTGGCAGCAGAAGGGAGTTCCTCTCTCCTGAGCTGAAGCATGGTCTGCTGCAAAGGCTGAGTGATGTCCACAGCCTCTTTCCAGCCTTGGTCCTGGGCTGCTCAGCTGCTGGCTGCCAGGGAGCAGAGGATGCTTTCCACTTCTGGAGGAGGCTCTGTGCAAAATCCAGCACCCTGCTGCTGCTGCTGCTGGCAAACTCCCCCTGGGTTTCTTCCTCTGCAGCTTTGGTTTGAGGATCTTGGTTGCAAAGCAGCCCCTGGAATCTGGGCAGCCAAAGTTCCAGGAGTGTCAGGTCAGGTTTTTCAAAGCAAAGTGGAAATCAGGGACTCCCCAGCTGTGGTAGGAGCACCCAGGGGGTTGCAGTGTGTCCCCTGGGAAGGAGAGGTCTGGTGTGGCTTGATAGGAAGAGTTTGCCCCATGAGACACAGGAATGAGCTTAAAGTCTGGTGAGGAGCAGCTGAGGGAGCTGGGGGTGGTGAGTCTGGAGGAGACTGAGGGGAGACCTCATTGCTCTCTGCAGCTCCCTGAAAGGAGGCTGGAGTGAGGTGGGGGTTGGTCTCCCCACCCTGGTATCCAGGGGAGGAAACAGCCTGGAGCTGTGCCAGGGGAGGCTTGGGCTGGAAATTGGGAAGGATTTCCTGACTGCAGGAGTGGTCAGGGCTTGGCACAGGCTGCCCAGGGCGGGGGTGGAGTCCCCATCCCTGGGGGGTTCAAGAAAGGGGTGGCCCTGGCACCTGGGGCCAGGGTTTGGTGGCCATGGAGGTGTTGGGTGATGTTGGACTGGATGATCCTAGAGCTCTTTTCCAACTTCAGTGATTCAGTAGGTTCAGACTGGATGTCAGGAAGAAGCTGTTCCCCAGGAGGGTGGTGAGAGCCTGGCACAGGCTGCCCAGGGAGGTGCTGAAGGCCACATCCCTGGAGGTGTTTGCAGCCAGGCTGGAGGTGGCTGTGAGCTGCAGTGTGAGGTGTCCCTGGCCATGGCAGGGGGTTGGAACTGGCTGAGCCTTGAGCTCCCTTCCAACCCTGACAGTTCTCTGGTTAGTGCCCAGCCCAGGCTGCAGCCTGGCACTGCATGAGCCCAGCCAATCCCCAAAGCCTTTGCTTTTGCTTCCTGCAGGTTAAGTGGAGCTGCCCCAACGCCTGGGGTTTGAGAGGGGAGGTGGTGAATTTGCAGCTGCTGAAGCCAACACTGCTCTGCACAGCACAGGACACTCCCAGCACTTTGGATCCAGAGGGATGGAGACACTGGATGGCCACGTTGGAGGAGCAGCCTGTGTCCTACCTCTCTGCTGCAGCACTTTTGCACAGTTGATCAGCATTAGCTTCCAGTGGCTTGGCAAGCCTTGAGCCTGGGGCACTCTGACCTCAGGACCTGGGGTTTGCTTGAGTTGGATTTTACCTTTTAAGATGTGCCTGAAGGACCTTTTGTCTTTTCTAGCTTCTCTGTGTCACCATCCCAGATGATGGAGAGGAAGAGGCTAGAGACATAAATGATACCTCTCACTGGTTTGGGGCTTGCTTCCCCTTCTAATGCTCTTCTGACCCTGGAAGCTTCATGGAGCAGGGCAGGAGCCCAGGGCAGGAAGGTTGTGAGGGATTGCTTCCCCTTCTAATGCTCTTCTGACCCTGGAGGCTGCATGGAGCAGGGGAAGGAGCCCAGGGCAGGAGGTTGTGAGGGATTGCTTCCACTTCTAATGCTCTTCTGACCCTAGAGGCTTCATGGAGCAGGCAGGAGATCAGGGCAGGAAGGGTTGTGAGGGAGGATTGCTTCCACTTTTAATGAGTCTTCTGACCCTGGAGGCTTCATGAGCAGGGCAGGAGCCCAGGGCAGGAAGGTTGTGAGGGATTGCTTCCCTTTTAATGTTCTTCTGCCCTGGAGGCTTCATGGAGCAGGGCAGGAGCCCAGGGCAGGAAGGTTGTGAGGGATTGCTTCCCTTCTAATGTCTTCTGACCCTGGAGGCTTCATGGAGCAGGGCAGGAGCCCGGGGAAGGAGATGGTTTTGGACCTAGTTAGCAAGGACACAAAGTGGTTGTGGGGGGTGTCTTATGGAGAACAGGTCTGAGCCCGCCTGGATGAGACAGTGAGGGAGCTGGGGGTCTTTGTGTGAGTGTGGAGAAAAGGAGGCTGAGAGGAGACCTTCTGGCTTTCTACAACTCCCTGAGAGGAGGTTGCAGTGAGGTGGGGGTTTGTGCATCTGGAAGGAGAGGTTGAGCCACCATCTGGGCAAGCAAACACCTCTGACTCAACAGCAGCAGGGATGCTCAGCTTGCCTGCCCAGACCTGTCCCTCAGTAGAAAATAAACCACCCAGCTCTGCCCTTCACCTTTCCCCCAGTTCCCTTTCCAGCTTCCTTGACACCCAAGAGCCTGCAGCCAAGTCTGGGCCTGCTGTGGCTGTTCTGATCGCCCAGAGGTTGTGCCCAGCCCCCAGGAAGCCTTGGGCTCACCTTACCTGACAGTGCCCAGAGGCACAGCTGCTGCAAGGACAGGGCAAGGGTGCCAGCCAGCCGTGGCTGCTGCTGGGATTGACCGTGCAGGAAATATTCCTGACCTCAGCTGGGAGCCCTGTGGGGGTATGAAGCAAAGCAGGAGCTGAAGACCTTCCTGCAGCACCGCCCTGAGCCTCAGCCAGGGAGGCGAATGAGCAAGGAGCAGCAGCCCCAGGTCTGTGCCCAGCTTTGCTTCCTTGTAAGAACAAGCCAGCTGCACCCAGGAGCTCCCTCCCAGCCCGGGAAAGCTTCCTGTCTGGAATCTGGCACCCATTTCCCATTCATTTTAACTGCCAAACCCAACATCCTGGCTGTCAAACCCAGCTCCTTCCTGGGGGAGAGGTGGAACTAAGCCATCACTTCAAAGCTCTTCTCCTGCAGATGACTTTGCAGGCTTCTCCAGGTCTGACCCAGGAACATTCTTCTACAGCCAGCCCACATTCCCTCACAGTCCCTGCAGGGAGCCTGGGCAGAGCCTGCCACAGCTTCCTTGGCTTCAGTGGAGCTGTGCTGGACTTGCAGCAGCTGAGGGCTCGACCTGGCACTTGTTTGGCTGCAGAAGAAAGGGATTTGTTCCCTGGCCAAGGGGAAAGAGAGGAGGTTTGGCTAATGGCCCTCGTCATGCTCCAGCTGCCACCGCACAGCAGCTGCAAAGGGGACTCCTGCAACCCAAACGAAGCAGGAATCTTCCTGCCAATGCTGATGAGGGTTGATTTCCACCCTCCCCACCACCCCCTGAAGATTTTAACCCTCGGCCCCAAGGAGCTTCCTGTGCTGCCAGAGCCAGTTGAGGAGGAGAAGAGCTTCGCCACTTCTCCGGTGCAGCTGTGAGCCAAAGCTGCCTCCAGCGAGGGCAGAGACTTCATTTACTGAGCTTCCCAGGTCAGGAAGGACAGGGAAGAGTCCAGCAGAGGCTATGAAGGTGCTGAGGGGCCTGGAGGATCTCTGTGAGGGGGAAAGGCTGAGAGCTCTGGGGCTGTTGAGCCTGGAGAAGAGCAGCCCCAGAGGGGAGCTGAGCAACGCTCAGCAGGAGCTAAAGGGTGAGGGGGGAAGAGGCTGGGGCTGGGCTCTTGGCAGTGGTGCCCAGGGACAGGGCAAGGGGCAAGTGGGCACAAGTTGGGACCCAGGAGGTTGGGGGGGTGCAATTTACCCAGGAGTGAATCTGCTGCTGTTCTCAGGCTGGAGCAGAGAGCACAGGAAAGTGAATCAGGATCTGGAGTGAGGAAGAGAAAAAACCTTCCCAAAAATTCATCCTGCTGCTGAGCACAAAACACAGCTGGAACTGTCCAGGCTGCCTTGTTGCCCTCTTGGTTTGAAGCTTGAATTAGTGACAGCTTCTGGCACTGCTCTTCTGTAAGCCAGAGTCACTCTTTTAATCCATGCCTCAAATTAAACTCCTTGCACAGGATTTAGATCTCCTTGGCTCATCCTGTCCTCAGGAACTCATGAGAGACATCAAATTCAGCTTCCTGCGAGCCCAGCAGCCAGGATTCACACAGCTTGTGCCCTGAGCTCAGCTCTTCTCCCACTAATCAGGAGCAGGGAAGTCATTCTGCCCTGTGCTCAGCACTGCTTAGGCCACACCTGGAGTCTTGTGTCCAGCTCTGGGCTCCTCAATTCAAGAAGGACATTGAGAGACTTGAAGGTGTCCAGAGAGGGCAACAAGGCTGGGGGGGGGGTCTGGAGCACAGCCCTGGGAGGAGAGGCTGAGGGAGCTGGGGTTGCTTAGCCTGCAGAAGAGGAGGCTCAGGGGAGACCTCATTGCTCTCTCCAACTCCCTGAAGGGAGGTTGTAGCCAGGTGGGGGTTGGTCTCTTCTCCCAGGCAAGCAGCAGCAGAACAAGAGGACACAGTCTCAAGCTGTGCCAGGGGAGGTTTAGGCTGGAGGGGAGGAGAAAGTTCTTCCCAGAGAGAGTTGTTAGCCCTTGGGATGTGCTGCCCAGGGAGGTGGTGGAGTCCCCATCCCTGGAGGTGTTGAAGAGGGGATTGGATGTGGCCCTTGGAGCCATGGTTGGTGGTCAGGAGGTGTGGGTGCCAGGTTGGACTTGCTGAACTCTGAGGTCTTTTCCAACCTTATTGATTCTATGCTTCTAAGACATTTCAGGGGCAGTTCTGTCCCAGTTAAGGATTTCAACCCAGTGTGACCCAGGGCAGTAGAGAAGGGATGGTCTGGGTTAGGTGGTTGGCCCACAGCCTAGGCAAACTCTTGTCACAGAATCACAGAATTGCTTTGGTTGGAAGAGACTTCTAAGATCAGAGAGATTCCAGCTCCACCCAACCCCACCATGGCCACAGGTTTCTTGAACTCCTCCAGGGCTGGGGACTCCACCACCTCCCTGGGCAGCCTGTGCCAAGCCCTGACCATTCCTGCAGCAAAGAAATTGTTCCTGGTCCCCAACCTAACCCTCCCCTGGCACAGTTCCAGGCCACTTCCTCTCATTTTGTCACCTGATACTAAAGAGAAGAGACTGCTCCTCAGGTTGTGCATGGCTTGGGGTGACCATGTCACCCTCTCTGTGTGCTGGGCTCCACCTGGACCCAGGGCCAAGGGCTGTGGCTCGGTTTGTGCCTCTTGCAGGCACTGAGAAGGTGTTTTGGTGATGGGAGACCTTGGCACGCTGTGATATCCAGACTCTGTGTTCAGTGCAGGAGGGAGACACTGAATAATCGGGCCCAGGACCATGCAGCACCTGAGACAGCTGCCCCCAAAGCCTCCTCGGCCCAGGGCAGAGCTTTGCAGCCAAACGTGGATGTCCTCCAGAGCCGGAGCCTGCTGGGAGCCTCAGCAGAATGTGGCCATCCGTTTTTTTCCCTCTCACTTTCCCCACAAGCACAGGAGCCTCATCTGGGAGGGAAGAATTCCTCCTCTCACCACCCTCCTCCTCACTCCTCATCCCTGCTGCTACTGCAGTGGGGCAATGCCACTCGTTCCAGCTGTCCCCACACGCTGGGGCACCTCCCGTGAGGACAAAGCCCACCCTGGGGCGGGATGCGGCAGAGCTCCAGCAGCAGATGCTGGAGGGAGCCCCTGGCTCCAGTTTGTGCTGTGGGATCCAGCCCTGAAGGGGACTGTCCATGCTCCCCCCGACAGCCAAACCCCCGTGGGCAGAGTGTCCCGTGGGGGGAAGCGGGGAGCTCAGTGGGATTCCCCCGGGGGAGGGGAATTTCGGGCTGGGAAATCCCACCGCTAGAAAAGTTTCCCCGAAGAAGAACCTCACGGTCGGTCCTCGGTGGGAAGAGAGGTCTCCACGAGAGGGGTCCCTAGTGAAGCCGGCCCCGGTCCCGGTCCCGGTCCCCACCCCCCACGCCGTGTCTCCTCCCCCCCTCCCCTGGGCCGGTCCTAGGCGCCTGCGCTGCCCACGCCCGCCCGGAGCTGCGAGCCCATGGCGTGGCCGGTGCTGGTGCCGTGCCCCCGACCGCTGTCACCCTCCGCTCCCGGTTCCATGCACCGGTGGCCGCCCGCCTCCGCCGTGCCCCCCGAGCCCATGGGCGGACGCTCCCCGGGGACCCCCGCGGGCCAGGGCGGCGGCGGCGGCGGCAGCGTGCGGCGGCGGCTTCGGCGACGCGGCGGAGCCCAGCGGCTGCTGCCCGACGTGCGGAGCATCTTCGGGGTCCCGCGGGAAGCGGCGGAGCGGGGCCGCGGGCACAGCTTCGCCTTCCGACCCCCGCGGCGCGGCTGGTGCGACCTGTGCGGGAGGCTGTGCGGGAGCGAGCGCGCGCTGCGACTGTGAGTGCTGCTGCCCGCACCCTGCCTGCGCTTCCTGTCCTCTGCGTCTCGTTCTCTTGTCCCCTGCCCCTGCCTCGCTTCCCTGTCCTCTGTCTCGTTCTTGTCCCCTGCCCGCCTGCCTGCTTCTGTCCTGCGCTCCTGCCCGCTGCCTGCTCCACACTCCCGCACCCCTGCCAGCTGCCAGTACCTCGCCTGCGCCCAACCCCACACCTTGCTGTCCCCCACCCCTGTCTGTACCTCACTGCCCCACAGCCCTACACCCTGCCTGTATTCTGCCTGCACCTCACTGCCCCACAGCCCTACACCCTGCCTGCATTCTGCCTGTACCTCACTGCTCCACAGCCCTACACCCTGCCTGTATTCTGCCTGCACCTCACTGCCCTGCATTCTAGTCCCTGGCCACATCCTTACCCCCGGCCGTTCATGCCATACTTCAGCCCTGCCTGCACCCCTACCTTCACTCTTCCTCCTGCAGGGATCCCTCTCCTTTCCCTCCCCTTCTCCCTAGTTCTGGGACCCCAGACCCCATTTGCTTGTGCTGGGGCAGGGGGTGGGGGGAGAACCTGCAGTGTCTGTGGGTCAGGCTCCACACTGAGCTGGGCTGTTCTGGGTTGGGGGAATCCCCAGTGCCCCACTCCAGGAGCTGGATGAAGGAAGGGGCTGGGACAAGGTCTCCTTGCAAAGGGGTCCCTGCGTCGGGCTCAGGTGCAGGCATTTGGGAAAGGAAGCTTTTCCAGGAGAGAGATTATCACCTAATCGTTGGGGTCGTGAAGGGATTGGCGTCAGCAGAGCGTGGTGAGCAGGAAGGATTCTGCTTGGTGAAGCTTTAGGGTGAGGTGCAAATTCTTCTGGAGTTAGTAAATCTGCCAGGCCCCTTGCTTTGTCCAGCCTCCGGGTAAAAGAGCTGCTGGCAGCGAGCATCTCCCCCTGGGTGCCCGTTCCTCACATCAGACACTCGCTGGGTTCCTGCTTCTGCTCCCCAGAAGAGGTTAAGCTTTCCATCGCGTGGGAGGGGGACACGGAGGGGCCACACAAGGTGACTCAGCTGCTCTGCGTCCCTTCGGCGCTGCTGTGGGACCGCGGGGGGCTGATGCTCTTGGCAAAGGTGTGACCCGCCCTAGCTGGTGGCAGCTGAGGTGGGAAACGCGGAGCTGTGGTGTGCTGGGGAAGGGGAGGTTGGCTCCAGCTGGTGCCGCGGGTAACTTGGTAGCTGGTGTTGAGCTGGCTGCTGACAGCACAGCTGCTCCTTTCCAGCTCGCCTCCTGCGGCAGGCAGGCTGGAAACGCTTCCCGTCAGATGCGGCTGAGGTGCTGCATGTGTGCTCCAATGGGTGAAGGATTTGCTGCTCAGGGGGAGCTGAGCCTCTTGATTTGGGCACAAGCTGTTGGTGGCAGCACAGTTCAGCCCAGGCTTGAGCCCGCAGGACCTCCCCTCAGCGCCGCTGTGCAGGGCAGGTGGGTGGCGCTGGTGGTTATGTGGGGTGAGGGAAAGAGCCACATCCCACCCTGGGCTCTGGGCTGGCTGTCCAGCTGGCAGCTCCAGGGGAGGCTTCATTGCTCTGAGGGTGGTTTTCTGGGGGGGTGGAGGGTGTGAGGGGCTTCTCCCAGGCGCATGCTGTGACAGCAGCCTCGCTGGGCAATTAGTCCCTTGCTCGCCTGTTCTGCTCCTTCCTCTTGGCTTTCCTTCAAGATTAGGAATCAATTAAACCTTCCTAGTGGTGATTTGCATGGTGTGAGCAGGGCTCATCCAGGTGCCTCCTGGAGCCGTTTGGAATGAGGAGCCAGCGGCAGAGATGGTTCCACCAGATGGCCCTGCTGCAGCTCATTAAGGGTTTAGCGCTGACTGCTGTTAATTAAATGTCACCTGGCCGGCACAACGTGACCTGGGAGCGTGCCAGGGCTGGTGAACTCGCCCTGTGAGGTGCTGGTGAAAGAAGGTGACGTTAAATGGGTTCAGTTTTGGGGCCTCACTCCCAAGAAGGACATTGAGAGGCTGGAGCAGGTCCAGAGAAGAGCAACGGAGCTGGGGAGGGTCTGGAGAACAGGGCTGGGGAGGAGCAGCTGAGGGAGCTGGGGGTGGTTGAGGCTGGAGAAGAGGAGGCTGAGGAGAGACCTTCTGGCTCTCTACAACTCCCTCAAAGGCGGTGGAATGAGGTCTCTTTCTCACATGCAACAAGTAGAGGAGGAAACAGCCTTAAGGCAGAAAAACCCTGATGTGAGAGCCTAAGCTGTGCTTGGGTTGGCTGCTTTGCTCCCTTTCCATCCCTGAGGTGGACTGGTTCTTCCTGGGGGGGCTTCCTCACCCTTGCTGTCCCCATGATGCAGGTGCTGAGAGGAAATTCCTGCTTCTGGTCCTGCAGCCATTAGCAAAACTGACACTCAGAGGGGGCCCCAGAGATCTCCCAGCAGTGTGTCCCCTCCTTCCCCTTGCTCCATCCTCTGGATGCTTACCCCAGCTGTGCACTGGCCCTGTGCTGTGGGCTTCCTCCATGTCCATCACTGTTTTTTGCCTTGGGGCATGGGATGGCCATAAAGTCATAGAATCACTAAGGTTGGAAAGACCTCAAAGATCATCAAGTCCAACCTGGCACCCAACACCTCCTGACTACTAACCATGGCTCCAAAGGCCACATCCAATCTCCTCTTGAACATCTCCAGGGATGGGGACTCCACCACCTCCCTGGGCAGCACACTCAAATTGACATGGGATGGCCATGAAGGGGCATGGGATGGCCATGGCAGGGGGGTTGGAGCTAGATGATCCTTGTGGTCCCTTCCAACCCTGACTGATACTATGATACTATGATAAATTGCCATGGGATGGCCAGAATGGGACATGGGATGGCCATGAATTGCCATGGGATGGCCATGAAGGGGCCTGGGATGGCCATAAATAGTTGGCTGCAGGAGCTGTGGTCTCCCCAGCAGAGCTGTGGGCAGCTGGAACTGGATGCCCTCCCCAGCTGTGACAGGCTGTATCCTGACTGTGATGGCCATGGGGTGACCAGAGCAGGATGTTGTTGGCTGAAGTGCTTCCTTGCAAGAAAATGATTCCAGCCCTCCATGGTTTCCTGCTGGGAAGGTGGTTGTGAGGCTCTGCCTGGAGGAAAACCTCAGAGCACATCCAGCACCTGATGCCCTGGGTGGCAGAAGCAAGTTGTGCCTGCAGTCAGATTTGGATCTGCAGAGACCTGGACCTGGTTCAGTGAAGCCATTCAGCAGGAGTCTGGGATTGTGCCTCTGCTCTGAAGCCGCCTTATCTCTGGGAGCAGCTAATGCTGTGTGCTAGCACAGGGCTAAATCAGGCCCTGCTTCCCCCAGGAGGAGGCTGGCGGAGCACACACCGCTTCTCGCTCTGCTTTGGAGGGCCAGCTGCACTTGGGACACTCCTGGCTCTGAGGTAGATGTTTGCTGAAGAGAATGAATTCCTCAGCAGGTGTGTGGAGGCTCTTCAGAAGCCCAGCCCAGCCTTGCCGGGCTGCAGCTCTGCTGGTGCTGCTGGCAGCCGCCAGCCCCCGGTGGTTTGTCGCGCTCCCTGCTTGCAGCAGCTCCTCCCACGCTCTGCCCTGCCTCTGGTCGTGCCACTGCAAACAGCAGTTGCTGTCGGGTCAGGGCACCCACAGTGCTTTGCACTTCCGTCCCATTTAGCTGGCCCAGACAGATTCCTGAGGCTTCTCCTGCTCCCAGGTGACTCAGGCAGGTTGGGATGGTGCTTGCCGGGCAGGTGCTGCTGAGGTCAGACGAGGACGGGGTGGGATGCTGGGGTGCGCCCTGCCTGTTGAGGCTCCTCGGGGCAGGGTGTTCTCTCACCTGAGGGAAATGGAGGGGTGGGAGGGACAGTGACCTGCCCAGAGCCATGTGGCAGGCTGCTGGGGCTCCTGGAATCACCCAGGGCCGTGTTCCTTGCAGCATTCCACTCGGGTTGCCTTGAGAAGGATTTATGGAGAGGGACACCAGGCAAGGCTCCAGCTCTTACCTTGCAGGTTAGTTTCTGAGCTGTCCCTTCTCTCCCCCTCCTTTGTCCCTGGCCTAGCAGATTTGGGGGGGGGTCACAGTGGTGTTGGGTTGATGGTTGGACTTGATGCCCTTAGAGGTCTTCACCAAGCTTAATGATTCTGTGATTCAGTTGGCTTTGCTTGTCTTAGGGTAGGAGGATGTGATGTGTGGAGCTGAAGGGATGCTGCCTAGGTGTTGGGACAGCAAGAGGTAGCTCAGAAAGTTCCCTGTGGTATTTAACCCATTGCTCATGCTGCTTGCTGGGAGTTCTAGGGTTGGTTCAAGTGGATCTTTGTTACAACCTGCTTCAAAGCAATCACGTGTTGTGCAGGGTGCTGGAAACTCTGCTCCCCTCTGAGCAGGGAGGGGACAGCTGTGATGCAGAGGGTACAGAGGGGTGGATTTCAAGCGTGGTGTTACCCTGATGTTCATCTCCCACACCCGGCAGGGCTGGGAAAGGTCTGGAGCATTCATCTGAAAACCCAGCTGCAGAGTTCAAACCCCACAGCCCCAGCATGCTGGGGGCTGGAAGGGGCCTCTGGAGATCGTGGAGTTAAAGCAGGATCACCTGCAGTAGTCAAGCAGGAGCATATCCAGGCAACATCAGTACTATGAAGGTGTATGCCTTGCCCTGATCATTGCCCGGCCGCCCCGGCTCCCCTGCCCGGCCGCCCCTGCCGCCCCGGCTCCCCTGCCCGGCCGCCCCTGCCGCCCCGGCTCCCCTGCCCGGCCGCCCCGCTCCCCCGCCCGGCCGCCCCTGCCCGGCCGCCCCGGCTCCCCTGCCCGGCCGCCCCTGCCCCCCTGCCCGGCCGCCCCGCGTGGTTGCCCTGCCCCGGCACCTGCGTCGCTGCCCTGCCTGGCTCTCGTTGCTCCCCTGGCCCTCGCTGATTCCTTAGTTCCTCGAATCGAACCTTGATTAACCACTGGACTTCCCTCCCCTCTCCCCCCCTCCCCCCCTTTCCCTTAACCTCTGCAAGGCTGCAGGGCACAAGCAGCGAAGTGAGAGGAGGAGGCTGCAAAGAGCCCTCCCGGCGCGCCGCCGGCTCCTGCGCTTTCTCTCCCTAATCTCTTCCGTCAGGTTGTTTTATCTTATCAAGCAAAAAGCCCCAGAAATAGAAAGTTTTCCATGGCTAACAGGACGAGCCCTGAGAGATGCACAAGCCCTGAGCAAGCTGCATGTTGCCTTGCTGCTCAAACCCCCTTCCCCCCGCCCCTAAAGCAGCCTCTCAGGCAGCAGCAGGTTGTCAATGGCCACTGCCAGCCTCTTATCGCCCCGGGAGGAAAAGCTGCTCGTGGGAGCGGGCAGAGCTTGCACCGATGCAGGTTGGGTCTCGGCAGCCGGTGGTGGTGGAGAGCTGCCCCCTGGAGGGCTCTCAGTCTGCCCTGGCGAGGATGAGGAGTGGCAAAGTTGGAGCTGCCGGTTGCTTTGGGTTCCTGGCAAAGAGGATTCGCAAAGTATTTGGCCATTTCCCCAAACAAAAGCCTTGGCCCGAGGGGCTCCGGCTGCTGAGGAGGCCCAGCGGGGAGGGCTTGCTGCTTAGAGGTAGGTAGGGGTGTAAATGGGGGTGCGTGGGGGTGATGAGGAGAGAAGGGGTTCCACCTCCCTGGACTCAGTGCTCAGCCCCCCTGGTCCAGCCCCAGGAGCAGCACAGCACTTCCACCACACCAAAAGAGACCAAACCCTGCCCATGAGCAGGAAGGTGTCCAGAGAAGGGCAACAAGGCTGGGGAGGGGTCTGGAGCACAGCCCTAGGAGGAGAGGCTGAGGGAGCTGGGGTTGCTTAGCCTGCAGAAGAGGAGGCTCAGGGGAGACCTCATTGCTCTCTACAACCACCTGAAGGGAGGTTGGAGCCAGGTGGGGGTTGGTCTCTTCTCCCAGGCAACCAGCAGCAGAACAAGAGGACACAGTCTCAAGCTGTGCCAGGGGAAGTTTAGGCTGGAGGGGAGGAGAAAGTTCTTCCCAGAGAGAGTTGTTGGCCCTTGGGATGTGCTGCCCAGGGAGGTGGTGGAGTCCCCATCCCTGGAGGTGTTGAAGAGGGGATTGGATGTGGCCCTTGGAGCCATGGTTTAGCCATGAGGTCTGTGGTGCCAGGTTGGACTTGGTGAGCTTTGAGGTCTCTTCCAACCTTGGTGATTCTGTGAAGTGCTGCCCTGCCCGTGCTGGCCAAGTGGAATCCTGCCTGGCTGGCACGGGACTGGCACCGGTGCTGGTGGCACCAGCCAGCTTCAGCTCCTGCCCTGGCTCCTTCTGCAGCCCTTTGGCAGAGCACAGCTTGGGGCATTGGGGCTGCCCCCCCCCCCCCTTCCCCGGGGCTGCCCTCCCTCCCCCCTCCAAAGGAGAATCTGCCCCTTAGTCAGTAATGCAGCAGCACAGGTGAGGAGTGACCGCTGGAGAGCAGCTCTGTGGAGATGGCCCTGGGAGTGCTGAGGACGAGAAGGTCACCAGGAGCAAGCAAAGTGCCCTCGTGGCCAGTGGGCTCCTTGGGCTGCATGAAGAAGAGTGTGGGCTGCAGGTCAAGAGAGGTTCTCCTCCCTCTCTGCTCTGCCCTGGTGAGGCCACATCTGGAGCACTGGGTCCAGCTGGGGGCATCCCTGTTCAGTAGAGACAGGGAACTGCTGGGGGGAATCCAGTGAAGGTGCTGAGGGGTCTGTTGGGTTCTCCAGCAAGCAGAGGCTGAGAGCCCTGGGGCTGTTGAGCCCGGAAAAAAGCAGCCTGAGAGGAGATCTGATCAATGCTCAGCAAGAGCTTAAAGGGTGGGGGACAAGAGGATGGGCTGGGCTCCTCTCAGTGGTGCCCAGGGACAGGACACAAAGCAATAGGCACAAATGGAACAGGAGGAGAAATTTCTTTGTTGTGAGGGTGCCAGAGCCTGGAGCAGGCTGCTCAGAGAGGGTGTGGAGCCTCCTCTGGAGAAATTCCAACCCCTCCTGGCCGTTGTGGTCCTGGGCAAGCTGCTGTGGGTGCCCTGCTCTAGCTGAGGATGATCTCCAGAGGTCTCTTCCAACCTCCCCCCATGCTGGGATTCTGTGTAATGGCTCAGGAGTCTCTGCCTGCACTCTAGGTCTGGTGGGACCTCTCAGAGGGGTCACTGTCACCAGGAGGTCTTCTCTGCTCTGAACAAACAGCAAACTGCCCTTGGGCTTAGCTGTGTTTGCAAACAAACTAAACCCAAACCACCTGACGGAGACTGAAAGCTGCTGAGAGCTCCGGTGGTGGAGCTGCAGACTGGAGGCAGGGATGGGGCTGGGTCCTTGCAGGAAAGCAAAGTCCCTTCCCTGCCTTTGCTGTCTTGGATGGTGGAGCTGGAGGTGATGCTGTGGAGCTGGAGGTGATGCTGTGGGCCCTACCTTGTCCTGTGGCCGGAGGAGACAGCCACCAGCTCTGGGGATGTCACGAAGCCACATCCTGTACCCACTCCTGAGGTTACCCCAAGTGACATCAGACATCTCCTCTGAGCCAGGACAGAGCCACCAAGCCCTTGGCCTTAACCAGCACAGGCTGCAAGCTCAACCTTCAGGTGCAGGCTGCATTCAAAGATGTTTGTGAGCTGGGTGAAGGACTCCAGAGCTGGAGGAAAGCCTCTTTCTTCAGCACTGTCCACCTCCAGTGCCCAAACCTCTGCAGGGGCTCAAGTGGCCTTCACAGCTGGTGACACTCTTTTCTTGGCTGTCTCTGAGCCCATCCATGGTCCTGCTTCAGAGGTGCTCCTGAGCTGTGCTGATGCTGGGAGCTTTCCTGATTCGCTGGTGTGGTTTGGTTTTCTTTGACATGAATGGCAGGGTCCTTGAGAAACCAGGAGCTGGAGCTTCAGGAGAGATCCTGCCCTCTCAGCCTTCATTTTCACATCACACACTGCACAGCTCAAGCACTGCAGCAGGCTCCCTCTCTCCTCTCCTCTTTCTTTCTTTCTCCCTTCCCCCCCTCTCCTCTCCTCTTTCTTTCTTTCCCTTTCCCCCTCTCCTCTCCTCTTTCTTTCTTTCTCCTTTCCCCCCTCTCCTCTCCTCTTTCTTTCTTTCTCCCTTTCCCCCCTCTCCTCTCCTCTTTCTTTCTTTCTCCCTTCCCCCCTCTCCTCTCCTCTTTCTTTCTTTCTCCCTTTCCCCCCTCTCCTCTCCTCTTTCTTTCTTTCTCCCTTTCCCCCCTCTCCTCTCCTCTTTCTTTCTCCCTTCCCCCCCTCTCCTCTCCTCTTTCTTTCTCCCTTCCCCCCCTCTCCTCTCCTCTTTCTTTCTCCCTTTCCCCCCTCTCCTCTCCTCTTTTTCTCCCTCCCCCCTCTCCTCTCCTCTTTTTCTCCCTTTCCCCCTCTCCTCTCCTCTTTTTCTCCCCTTTCCCCCCTCTCCTCTCCTCTTTTCTCCCTTTCCCCCCTCTCCTCTCCTCTTTTTCTCCCTTTCCCCCCCTCTCCTCTCCTCTTTCTTTTTTCTCCCTTTCCCCCCCCTCTCCCTCTTTCTTTCTTTCTCCCTTTCCCCCCTCTCCTCTCCTCTTTCTTCTTCTCCCTTCCCCCCCTCTCCTCTCCTCTTTCTTTCTTTTTTTCTTTCCCCTTCCCCCCTCTCCTCTCTCTTTCTTTCTTTCTCCTTTCCCCCCTCTCCTCTCCTCTTTCTTCTTTCTCCTTTTCCCCCTTCTCCTCTCCTCTTTCTTTCTTTCTCCCTTTCCCCCCTCTCCTCTCCTCTTTCTTTCTCCTTTCCCAGTGTTTCTTTGAGGGACTCGAATGGACATTATCTCCAAGCCTAAGTGGAGGCATCCTGCTCCTCTTGGCAGCTCTGTCACGTGGCTGCTTCCCCAAGCCCTGCTGGCCTTCTAAAATTAGTGCTCCCCGCTGGGTACTGAGCGATTAGGTCCGTGAATAGGTGCTGCTGACTGAGGAGGTGTCACGCTTTAATCCCCCGGGGAAATGCCTGCCTCCAGCGGGCCTGAGCCAGAGGGGTGGCTGGCAGCTGGGCTTCCTGTGGGCCATTTTGGGCGTTTCAGAGCCCTCACTGTGTTCCTTCTTCCCCCAGGCAGAGCATCACAGAATTGTTTCAGTTGGAAGAGACCTCTGAGGTCACCCGGTGCAACCCCCCCGTGGGCACCAAGCCACGGCCCCAGGTGCCATGGCCACACGTTCTTGAGCCCCTCCAGGCATGGGCACTCCACCAGCTCCCTGTTCCAATCCCTGACCACTCTTGCTGTCAAGCAGCTCTTCCTAATCTCCAACCTAACCTTCCCCTGGCACAATTTCAGGCCATTTCCTCCCTTTCTACCACCTGATACTAGGGAGAAGAGACCAACCCCCACCTCCCTCCAGCCTCCTCTCAGGGAGCTGCAGAGAGCAATGAGGTCTCCCTCAGCCTCCTCTTCTCCAAGCTGAACACCCCCAGCTCCCTCAGCTGCTCCTCCCCAGCCCTGTTCTCCAGCCCCTTTCCCATCTGTGCTGCCCTTCTCTAGACCTTCTTCAGCCTCTCAATATATCCTCCTTGGAGTGAGGATCCCAAAAACTGAAGCCAGTGTTCAAGGTGCAAACACTGAGCCCTGGGGGAGCAGGAGGCAGCTTCCCAAATCTCTAAATCCTGGACCAGAGGCTGTCTACAACTCCCTGCAGGGAGGTTGTAGCCAGGTGGGGGTTGGTCTCTTCTGCCAGGCAAGCAGCACCAGAACAAGAGGACACAGGCTCAAGCTGTGCCAGGGGAGGTTTAGGCTGGATGTCAGGAAGAAGTTCTTCCCAGCAAGAGAGATTGGCCCTTGGGATGTGCTGCCCAGGGAGGTGGTGGAGTCCCCATCCCTGGAGGTGTTTAGGGAGAGCCTGGATGGGGGGCTTGGTGCCATGGCTGAGTTGATCAGATGGTGCTGGGTGAGAGGTTGGACTTGGTGATCTCAAAGGTCTCTTGCAACCTGGTTAATTCTATTCCCATTCCCATTCCTTATTCTATTCCTATTCCCATTCCTATTCCATTCTATTCCTATTCTATTCTATGGGCTGCCAGCAGCTGTTGTGGTGAACCTGCAAGTGGAGCATCCTCACCTTGGCACCTCCAGCAAAGCCTTGGCACATGCCCCCCCTTCCCCCCCCCCCCCATTAAAGGGCTTTTCCAGTTGCTCTAAAGGTCACCCAGTTAATTACTGTGTAACTGTGCAGCTTAGCTCTAATTAACCCCCAAAAGCAAGGCTCCCTGCCTTCCCCTGGGCTCACTTGAGACAACTGGCTTGGAAGGAGAGGCTGACAGGCAGCTTGTGCCAGATGAATGTGGAATGAGAAATGATTCCCTTCCTTCCCCTGGAGACTGATGTTTCCCCACCTCAGGCACCAGCTCCCAGCTCTTCTGATTCAGTTCTTTTTTGGGGGGCAGCCCAGCACTCACTGAGCAGAAGTCCCTCTTTCCAGAGCAAACATGAGAGACTCCTTTGCTCTCCTGCAAGCCCTGGGTATTCAAAGCCAGTGACCCAAATGCTTAAAGAGGGGTGTGGGGGGGAATAGACAAGGTGGTGGTGGTGGGAAAGCAGGGTATTTAAACCCCAAGCTTGCTGGCTTGGAGCAGGGCCCAGGGCTGGCCACTCAGCTCCACCTCCTCTGCAGTGGCCTCTCCTCTCTTTGCTGTTGGGGTATCATTCTTTCATGAAATGCCACAAAGGGCAAGTGTGGAGTCTTGCATCTGGGAAAGAACAACCCCACGGACCAGGAGAGGTTGGGGACTGAGCTGTTGGAGAGGGACCTGGGGGTCCTGGTGGGCAATAGGCTGCCCATGAGCCAGCAACGTGCCCTGGTGGCTAAGGCAGCCAAGGGCATCCTGGGGTCTGTGTTAGTAGGTCCAGAGAGGTTCTCCTTCTGCTCTGCTCTGCTGAGGCCACATCTGGAATCTTGTGTCCACTTCAGCTCAAGGAGGAGCTCAGGGAGCTGCTTGAGAGAGTCCAGCAGAGAGCCACAGAGCTGCTGCAGGCAGTGGAACATCTCCTGTGGGCACAGCTGAGGGAGCTGGGGGCAGAGCAGCCTGGGGCTGCCCTCATTGCTGGGGATGAAGATGTGCAGGGCAGAGTGGGGAGGATGGAGCCAGGCTCTGCTCAGGGATGGCCAAGGACAGCACAAGGGGCACTGGGGGCCAGCTGGAGCAGAGGAGGTGCCACAGGAACAGAAGGGAAAACTCTGTCACTGTGAGGGTGGCAGAGCCCTGGAGCAGGCTGCCCAGAGAGGTTGTGGATCCTCCTTCTCTGCAGAGCTTCCAAACCTGCCTGGATGTGCTCCTGGGTGACCTGTTCTAGGTGCTGTGGCGAGGGGGGGTTGGGTTGGATGCTCTCCAGAGGTCCCTTCCACCTCCTAAGGTTCTGTGGCTCTGCTCCTCCGGTCGCTGACCGCGCTGGCATTTCGGGACCTCGAACAGCAAATTTCCTGTTGTTTGTCCAAAGGGTTAACAATTAAAAGGCTGAGAAGGGCTTCTTAAAGTGGCAGGAGGGGTGCTGGATGCAGGCAGGAGGAGAAGCCGGGGCTGGGGGACCGAGAGCCACCAGGCTGCGCTAAGCGGCGTCTGCTCGATGGAAGGGGCTGTGGCAGAGCAGGACCCCGTGCAGCACCCGGACACAGCTGGGCTCTGCAGAGCTGCCCCTGCCACCTGGAGCAGGCTGCCCAGGGAGGTGCTGGAGTCCTGGAAGTGTTCAAGAAACCTGGGGCCACGGCACCTGGGGGCAGGGTTCAGCGGCCGCAGTGGCCTTAGGCTGCAGGCTGGACTCGATGGTCTGGGAGGTGTTCCCCAGCCTCAGTGATTCTGCGATGCGAAGACGAAGCCTCCCTCCCTTGGGCACTGGCCAAGGCTTTGCTGCTGGTGGCACCCCCCGGGAGCAGGGCCGGGCAGCCGTGCAGCCCGTGGCTTGGTGGGACTTGGGCATTGTGTGTCCCCAGGGCAGCAGGGCAGGGCCCCTGCCTGTGCCACAGCACTGCCGCAAGGATTGCAGATCGCCCTGGGGAGAGGCTGGGGCTCTCCTCTGGCCGAGGCGTCCTGGCAGCTCTCCCCACCTGCAGGCTGTGCCCGGCACGGGGACGTGTGCCTGGGTGGCAGCTCTGGCTGTGCCGGTGCCCAGGAGCACCGGGGTGCCCTCCCTCAGCAGCCTGGCCCCTCGCTGGGGGCAGGCTTTGGCTCCGGGGGCCTCACCGTCCGGTTTCTCCCCTGCAGACTGCAGGTACACGTGCCACCAGGAGTGCCGCAGCCTCGTCCAGCTGGACTGCCGCCAGCCAGGCCAGTGCCAGAGCCAGCTCTCGCCCGAGGGCACCCTCCTGCCACCCTGCAGCCAGGTACGCTGGGGAGGGAGCGCCGGGGGGGGTCAGCGGCCCTAATCCTCTCTCTGTTCCAGTCCCCTCAGCATCTTTGTAGCCCTCTGCTGTCCCCTCTCCAGCAAGTCCCTGTCCCTCCTGAGCTGGGGAGCCCAGAACTGGGCACAGCTCACCAGCTGTGGCCTCACCAGGGCAGGGGGGAGGGGGGAGAGAGCCTCCCTTGACTTGCAGGGTCGACATCACCGGGGGCGTTTAAGAACAGCCTGGATGAGGCACTCAGTGCCCTGGGCTGGTGGATGAGTTAGGGTTGGGTGATCTGTTGGACTTGATGAGCTTGGAGGTCCCTTCCTGCCTGGATGGTCCTGGGACTGGTTCTGGGGTGGTCCTGGGACTGATTCTGGGATGGTCCTGGGACTGATTCTGGGATGGTCCTGGGATGATTCTGGGACTGATTCTGGGATGGTCCTGGGATGGTCCTGGGATTGATTCTGGGATGGTCCTGGGACTGATTCTGGGACTGATTCTGGGATGGTCCTGGGACTGATTCTGGGATGGTCCTGGGACTGATTCTGGGACTGATTCTGGGATGGTCCTGGGACTGATTCTGGGACTGATTCTGGGATGGTCCTGGGATGATTCTGGGACTGATTCTGGGATGGTCCTGGGATGGTCCTGGGATTGATTCTGGGATGGTCCTGGGACTGATTCTGGGACTGATTCTGGGATGGTCCTGGGACTGATTCTGGGATGGTCCTGGGACTGATTCTGGGATGGTCCTGGGACTGATTCTGGGACTGATTCTGGGATTGATTCTGGGACTGATTCTGGGATGGTCCTGGGATTGATTCTGGGACTAATTCTGGGATGGTCCTGGGACTGATTCTGGGACTGATTCTGGGATGGTCCTGGGACTGATTCTGGGATGGTCCTGGGATGATTCTGGGACTGATTCTGGGATGGTCCTGGGACTGATTCTGGGATGGTCCTGGGATGATTCTGGGACTGATTCTGGGATGATCCTGGGATGGTCCTGGGATTGATTCTGGGATGGTCTGGGACTGATTCTGGGACTGATTCTGGATGGTCCTGGGACTGATTCTGGGATGGTCCTGGGACTGATTCTGGACTGATTCTGGATTGATTCTGGGACTGATTCTGGGATGTCCTGGGATTGATTCTGGGACTAATTCTGGGATGGTCCTGGGACTGATTCTGGGATGGTCTGGAACTGATTCTGTGATGCTCCTGGGATGATTCTGGGACTGATTCTGGGATTGATTCTGGAACTGATTCTGGGATGGTCCTGGGATTGATTCTGGGACTGATTCTGGGATGGTCCTGGAACTGATTCTGTGATGCTCCTGGGATGATTCTGGGACTGATTCTGGGATTGATTCTGGAACTGATTCTGGGACTGATTCTGGGATTGATTCTGGAACTGATTCTGGGACTGATTCTGGGATGGTCCTGGGATGATCCTGGGCCTGAAGCTCTGAACTCCTGAGCCGAGGCTCACTCTCTGCCCCCGTTGCACATGCTCAGTGTAAGCCTCTTTCTCTTCTAAAGATAGCCCGGGGAAGCTGAGGAGCTCGGTGCTCTGCCGAGGGCCTGTGCGCTGCTAAGAGGATCGCTTGTTGATTTGCACTCCTCCGAGCTGCTTTGTGAGCGTTTGGCTGCTTGCCTTCCCTTTTGAGATGCAGATGTTGTGTCCTCCTCCCGCTTCTTTACATTGACATCCTGGTTTGTGTTGGGGAAGGGGAGGGGATGCTGCTGGCTGTGGAGCTATCAAAGGCTTGTAGCAGTTGAAGTCCTTCAGCCTAGCAGATACAGATGGGAGGGTAGGAAACACCATCTGCAAGCTATCAAGAGGGGAAGAGGGTTTCGTGCGTGGATGGGGGATTGCGTGAGGCTCTCGGAGCGCTTTGGGACCATCAAAGGAGCTCTGTGACCCCAAGAGGTAGCCCCAGCTCACAGGAGGCCTTTCCTGAGGGTCTCACTGGAGGTAGTCAAGCTGGGGAGGAGAGCCAAGGCTGCTGCCTGCTTGCTCCCCCTGCTCGCTGGTCTGGTGTAATAACAGCAGCTGGGCACGGTGAGAGCTGTGCCTTGGAGAGGGCATGGAGGAGCTGGCATCAGAAGAACCTGCTGGGCATGGGGGTGCCCTCACTCTGCTTGGCTGGTGGGTGTGGAAGGGGAGAGCAGAAGCAAGAGGCTGAGGAGGTGTGGAAGGGGAGAGCAGAAGCAAGAGGCTGAGGAGCTGTGGAAGGGGAGAGCAGAAGCAAGAGGCTGAGGAGCTGTGGAAGGGGAGAGCAGAAGCAAGAGGCTGAGGAGCTGTGGAAGGGGAGAGCAGAAGCAAGAGGCTGAGGAGCTGTGGTGCTGCTGCTGCTGTGCCAGGGGCACTCCATGGGGCAGTATTGGAGCCATCACTCTTGGCAGCCATCTCTGAGCTCTTGTGATGAGTTTGGCTTTGCACATCTGCCCAGTGCTGAGCCCTGCAGGTCTGATCCTGCATGGCCTGGGAAAGCTCTGCTGCTCCTGCTGCAGAGCTCACTGCACCCTCCATGTGAACATCTCCCATGCTTTTGTAGCTCCCTGTCACATCTTGGTCCTCTCCAGTCCTTCCCTTCCAGATCCAGGCCGGTTCCAGACATGAACACCTCCTTGCACCTCTGCCCTGCCCTTTGTGCTGCCTCTTGTAATTCCTTATCCTTCCTTGGAGTCTTTCAAGCCCACCCCCTGTGCAGTCAGCAGGGACATCTGCAGCTAGAGCAGGCTGCTCAGTGTCCCAAACAACCTCACCTGCAATGGTTCCAGGGATGGGGCAGCTCTCTGGGCAACCTGGGCCGGGGTCTCCTCACCCCCAGCACACCAAATGTCTTCCTGATAGATCCACAGAAGGCTTTGGAGTGGAAGGGACCTTGAAAGGTCATCTGGTCCAATCCTAGATGAGCCTGTGGCAGGATGTGCTGCATGGCCCCTCCTGGGGTCCCCCAGCAAAGGAAGGTGATGGTCTGTGGGGAGTGGATCCCTTGCCCTGCCCCACTCCAGAAATAGCCTTGATCTGCACCAGGGAAGGTCAGAGCTGCTTTGAAAGCTGCAGGGTATTAGTGGGATGGTGGCAGCTCTGGAGGCTTTGAAGGAGAGGAGGAGGATGAAGGAGGCAGCTCTGGGAAGGGGGCTGTGCCAGGCAGAACAGGGAGGGGGGGGCGGGGAGCAGGGATGGTGGTGCTGCTCTGAGGCTCTTTCTGAGGCCAGTGCAGCATTTTGATGGCTCTGGAGTGAGTGCTGCTTGCAAACAGGGCGAAGGAGCTCCCCAGCGTTCTCCTGGGCTGCAGTCAGAGCTGCTGAAATCTCTCCTGCTGCTCTAAAATCAGCTGCAGGGCAGAGAGGCACCCACTGCCCCCCCAGCGTGATGACCAGGGGCTCCTGGCACCCCTGCAGAGGCTCCAAAGCTGTGTCCTCGCAGCCTCCCCCCGTCCCCCACCACCTCTGTGGGCAGCGTGGTCCAGCCCGGGCTTGCTTCCCTGATGCGAGGTGGCTCTTGAGGATGCTCCAGCCGGGAAGGAGCAAGGAGCCAGCGTTCCACGGGGGTGTAGCTTGGGTAGCAAAGGAGGTGCCGGAGGTCCCCAGGCCCGGGCAGCGCCTCGGGCCAGCCCCCGGAGCGCAGCGGGGGTGAGAAATGTTGCAAGAGGAAGCGGTGCAAGAGGAAGGGGAGGTGATGCTGCGGGGGCACCCGGGGCGCCAGGCGGCGGGGGGGGAGCCGGGCTCGGGTGCCAGGAGCAGGAGCAAACTCCCAGCTCTGCCCCTTCCATGCTGCGCAGAGAGGTGGGAGGAGGAGGAGGAGGAGAGGGAAGGGTTACCCAGCGCTGCTGCCTGCTAGAGCGAGAGCTGGGCTGGCTCCGGAGGATGAGCAGAAGGAGCTGCCGCAGCTAAGCGCCGGCGAGCTGGGGACGTGAGCGTGGGCTCGCTGCTGGCGTGGGGACCACCGATGGTCGCCAGCACCCCCGCGCCCCCCATGCACGCTTGGCCTCTCGCTTCTGACCGTCGGCAGCAGCATGAGCAGCGGCTACTGTAGCTTGGATGAAGACCTCGAGGATTGCTTTTTCACAGCCAAAACCTCCTTCTTCCGGAGCGCCCAGAGCAAGGTCCCTGCCAAGGTAACAGCTCCCGAAGTCGGCAGAGAGGCTGTGCTTGGCGGGGGGTCTGCGGGCAGCGGGGGGGTGCCGTTACCTCTGTGCCTGGGGGGGGGCTTGGAGCCAGGGGAGATGTTGGTATTGCCTCTATGATGGGGGGTTGCAGTTGAGGGGAGACGTTGGTGCTGCCTCAGTGCTAGGGGGGGTTTGGAGCTAGGGGAGATGTTGGTATTTGCTCGGTGCTTGGGGGGGTTTGGAGCTAGGGGAGATGTTGGTATTTGCTCTGTGCTTGGGGGGGTTGGAGCTAGGGGAGATGTTGGTATTTGCTCTGCACCTGGGGGGTTGGAGCTAGGGGAGATGTTGGTATCACCTCTATCATGGGGGGGTTGTAGTTGAGGGGAGACGTTGGTGCTGCCTCAGTGCTTGGGAGGGTTGGAGCCAGGGTAGATGTTGGTATTTGCTCTGTGCTTGGGGGGGTTTGGAGCCAGGGGAGATGTTGGTATTTGCTCTGTGCTTGGTGGGGTTTGGAGCTAGGGGAGATGTTGGTATTGCCTCTATCATGGGGGGGGTTGCAGTTGAGGGGAGACGTTGGTGCTGCCTCAGTGCTTGGGGGGGTTGGAGCTAGGGGAGATGTTGGTATTTGCTCTGTGCTTGGGGGGTTGGAGGTAGGGGAGATGTTGGTGTTGCCTCTATGATGGGGGGGCTGCAGTTGAGGGGAGATATTGGTGTAACCTCTGTGCTTGGGGGGCTGCAGCTAGGGGAGATGTTGGTGCTTGCTCCATGCTTTGGGGGGGCTGCAGCTAGGGGAGATGTTGGTGCTTGCTCCATGCTTTGGGGGGGCTGCAGCTAGGGGAGATGTTGGTGCTTGCTGCATGCTTTGGGGGGGCTGCAGCTAGGGGAGTGTTGTGCTTGCTCCATGCTTTGGGGGGGCTGCAGCTAGGGGAGATGTTGGTGCTTGCTGCATGCTTGGGGGGGGCTGCAGGGAGGGGAGATGTTGGTGCTACCTCCATGCTTTGGGGGGCTGCAGCGAGGGGAGATGTTGGTGTTTGCTCCATGCTTTGGGGGGGCTGCAGGGAGGGGAGATGTTGGTGCTTGCTGCATGCTTTGGGGGGCTGCAGGGAGGGGAGATGTTGGTGCTTGCTGCATGCTTTGGGGGGGCTGCAGGGAGGGGAGATGTTGGTGCTTGCTGCATGCTTTGGGGGGCTGCAGCTAGGGGAGATGTTGGTGCTTGCTGCATGCTTTGAGGGGGCTGCAGCTAGGGGAGATGTTGGTGCTTGCTCCATGCTTTGGGGGGGCTGCAGCTAGGGGAGATGTTGGTGCTTGCTCCATGCTTTGGGGGGGCTGCAGCTAGGGGAGATGTTGGTGCTTGCTGCATGCTTTGGGGGGGCTGCAGCTAGGGGAGATGTTGGTGCTTGCTGCATGCTTTGGGGGGGCTGCAGGGAGGGGAGATGTTGGTGCTTGCTCCATGCTTTGGGGGGCTGCAGGGAGGGGAGATGTTGGTGCTTGCTCCATGCTTTGGGGGGCTGCAGCTAGGGGAGATGTTGGTGCTTGCTGCATGCTTTGGGGGGCTGCAGCTAGGGGAGATGTTGGTGCTTGCTGCACGTTTGGCTGCAGGTGCTGCCAAAATTAGCTTGCAGCTGGAGTCAGGGCAGAGCTGCTGGCAAGGGAGGAAGGTTCTCCTCTGCCTCTTGCAGGCTCCCCCCTCCCATGCAGGGACTCTGCACTGCTGCAGATTTTCCTCAGCCATGTCTTGACCTTTTGCAAGCCAGGCTGGTCCTTTCCCAGGGGATCCACAGCGAAGGGGCAGGCTCCAAGTGTGGTTTTTGTCAGCTTCGGGGGGGGCGGCGGTGGGGAGGCAGCTGCCATAGGGTCAGCTTCTGGCCAGGGAGCTGCGGTTTGGCCTCAGAAACTCTTCACCACGGGTGCAAGTGGCACCTGTGGGGTAGGTGGGACGGTTAGAGGGCTCAATTCATCTGTGAACTTAAGACAGTGATGGATCTGGTCCATTCCTGGGGGGGTGTGCTTGGGGGAGAGTGCTTGGCTGGGCAGAGTTTCACCCCAGGGTGGGATTTCAGTGTCAGCAGCATTGCCAAGGCTGCTTCCTGGCTTTTAGGTGCTGACTGAAAGAACCCAACCCAAACCCTACAAGTCATAAACTTTGGGGCCCCAACCAGAACTGAGCCTAAAAGGAGAAGGCAAGGAGGCTCTGCTGCGGAAGTGGGGGTTGCACTCAGGAACCAGAGTCCCACAGAGGAGAGCTTTGCTTTTTCCACTGGGAAATTCCCCTGTGGAAGCCCCAGCACTGACAGGCTCCTCTGGACCCCTGCTCTGCCTGCACCCCCTCAGCTGGCAGCCCCAGCACTGACAGGCTCCTCTGGACCCCTGCTCTGCCTGCACCCCTCAGCTGGCAGCCCCAGCACTGACAGGCTCCTCTGGACCCTGCTCTGCCTGCACCCCCTCAGCTGGCAGCCCCAGCACTGACAGGCTCCTCTGGACCCCTGCTCTGCCTGCACCCCCTCAGCTGGCAGCCCCAGCACTGACAGGCTCCTCTGGACCCCTGCTCTGCCTGCACCCCCTCAGCTGGCAGCCCCAGCACTGACAGGCTCCTCTGGACCCCTGCTCTGCCTGCACCCCCTCAGCTGCAACCCTCCCCAGGCACTCTGGGGCTTCAGCTCTCTGCTTGTGTGCCCTGGGTCATTCTCCTTGGGGCAGAGGTGGGCAGGGGCTGCTCTGGAGGGGAATCCCCCCCCCCCCACGTGGGCAATTTGTGTTTGATTTCTCTGATGGGAATGCTCCCTTGGCTTGAAGGTAGGACCCTGCCGTTAGCCAGCAGCTCCCTCTCCCTGTGATTAACCACCACCTTCTGCTGGCTCTCCGATGTCAGCTGGTGATTCATTTCTGGAGGAGATGGGGAGGATCCTGGTGGCAGTGCCACGGGGACTGCCCCCTTGGCTGCCTTACTGCTGCCCTTCTTGAGCCAAAGCCCTGCAGATCCTCAGCCCCCTGCTGAAATCTGCCTGCTGCTGGTGCTGCACAGGAGCTCTGCCTCACAGAGAGGGGCTTGGGGGGAGCTGCTGCAGCTCCTTTTCACCCAGCTCCTCACCTGGACGTGGCTGCTGGGGAAGATGGAGCCTTTGGGGCGGGGGGGGTTGGTGTTACAGGGAGGAAATGGTTCCTGTGCATGAGAGGAGAAGAAAAACAGCACCCAGCAAAGCAACCACAGACCAAATCTGCTGCTCAAGCAGAGGCTGTTGTGTAATGGGACTGTGTGAGGAGGTGGATCCTCACTTTCCTCCAGCTGGAGGAGGTGGAAACCATCCTCAGGCTTCAGTGGAAGAAGGTTCTTGGGGGGTTGATGGTGTGCTGGGGGGGGTTAGTGGTGCTGCAGGTTGTGCAGGAGCATGAGGCTGGACCTCAGCTCTGGATGGAGCTGGCCCCAGAGCCTGGCAGAGAGGAGGAGGAGGATGGTGGTGGTCTGATGAGGCTGGGCTGTGTGGTGGGTGGAGAGCAGCAAGGAAGGCCTGGGGAGCAGTCAGCAAAGCAGGGGGCAGGGGCCAGGGGCAGCTCCAGGGTGGACTTCCCTCCTGGCTTCTGCTTCACTCTGCTCCCCTTTTTGACTTGGCACCTTCTGGTTCTGTCCCTGCAAGAGCTGCCTGTGGCAGCAGCAGCAGAAACCATCAGTTTGGACCCAAAAATGAGTTCTGTTTGGGAACAGCAACCTTTGCCCACCCTTGGAGGCCCCCAGGAATGATTGCCAAGCCCAGGATGGGCGCCGCGTGGTCAGGGCTGGGGCAGCAGCAGGTCCTGCAGCAGCGGCTGCCAGCAGAGCTGCCCTCGAGCACGAAGGGGCAGGCTTCTGACCGTGAAGAGGGGACCCAAGAGGGACAGAGTCCCCCACAGGGGGACCCAGGGGAGCAGCTCCTGGGCTAGGGGTCCCAGAGCGATGGGAGGTGGCATAGCCCAGCAGGCAGAAGCCTCCTCTGCTGAGAGAAGGAAGCTGTGACACCGTGGAGGTGCTTTGTGGTGGGAGGCAGGTGTGGTGTGCTGTGGTGTGCTGTGGTGGTGATACCAGCTGGCTGGTGCTCAGCAGAGACCACCATGGGAGGTGGTTCTGGAGGGGGTTGGTGGTGGGGAGTTACAGGAGCTTGGGCAAGGGGCAGCTGAGGACCCCCAGGGGTGGGTTTGGCCTCCTCTGTTTCCTCCTTCTCTTCAAGCCCTCCTTGGCAGCAGTGCCTGCAGTGGGACTGGAGGTGCTCAAAACCCAAGCAGGGGCTGGATGAGATGACCCCCAAGATGCCATCCAGCCTTGGAGAAGCCTGATGTGGGTCCCAGGACTGGCTGAGCAGCAGGTGCAGCATCTGTGCTGGTTCCTGGGTGGCACTGGTGCTGCCTGTTGGGCAACGCCTGGTGCACTGCAGAAGGAGCCAGAGCCGAGGGAGCAGTGCAGGGTCCTGCCCCTGACCTGCTGCCTCTATCCTCTGGAGGATTCTCAGAGCACACAGTGATGTCCAGAGGAGGAGCAGAGCTGCAGGGGGCCTGGCACAGGCAGGGCCATGGGGATGGCTCTGGGGCCTTTCCTGGCCCTGCAAAGCTGCAATCAGTTCCCAAACCTCTGCTTCTGAGGGTCTGCAGATCTCTCTGATCCACCCAGCTCCCCCTGAGCCAGGCCAGGATCCCAGCAGGCTGCTCCCTGTGCACACAGACCTGGGGCTGCTGACCTGTGAGGTGCTGCCCAGCTCAGACCCCCCGAGATGGAGCTCTGGGGGAGGACCTGCTCAGCTCTTGCTGCTGAGAGAGGATCTAGGGAGGGGAATGGTTTCTAAGGGAAATCTCCATGGCAATCAAAAGCCTGAGCCCATCTTCCCCTGCCTCTAACCTCTCTGCAACGCAGCAACCATCCTCCTGTCCTCCTCTGGAGATCCACTGCTCTCCTAGCCCCTGCCCCTCAGCCCCAAAGGAAACCTCAGCTTCTCGCTGCAGTTGCTCAAAGGGAGTGAAACCCGTTGGGGTCTGGGGGCTTTGGGGCTTTGTGGTCAGATCTGTTGGATGATTCTCCCCCCCACACCCCACCCCTGTTATGCTCAAGCTGTTGAGGGGCACAGGTTGCAGCATCAGAAGTTCCATCTAAGCAGGAGGAGGAACTGCTTTCATGTGAGGGGCTGTGGTGGGACAAGGAGCTGTGGGGAGAGGGCAGCATCCCCTCTGCACTGCTGCACCAGCACCTTGAGGGCTCCTAGGTCCCACCTAGAGCTGCTCTCTCCCAGCAGGGAGGTCTGACACGGGGCAGAGCTGCTGCCTTTGCTGCTTCAGGTTGGGGGGTGGCTTCTGCCAGGTGAGGAGGGGCTGTGGGAAGGGAGACCTTCAGCTGGGCATGGAGTGTGTCTCTCCTGGCATCCTTGCCTGTGATCAATGGAAAAGCCTTGCGGGG